>JAGWCC010000187.1:600000-1119247 GCA_022651775.1 Drusus annulatus
AAAACAGGTTTTTCCGCGATTTTCCACAATCTCAGTGGTATTTCTTTGTCGCCAAGAGAATTCGCATAAACATTGTTGTGGAATTTTCAATACCCACCGTGCTTTGAACAGCTCTGGTACCCGTATATTCAGATTACCAGTTCATTGACACGTATATTTAAATCGTGAAAAGTTCACATTTTCAAGTCAATCAGAGTAGAGTACAATGAAGAATTTAGTTACATGAACATTTATAATGTGAGAAGGGAACCCGAAAGAAATAAAACCTAAAATAAATTAAAAATAGCTTTGTATAAGACCACGGATATAACTTACTTGTTTATGACCAACCGGTTTAGCTAAGCCTAAGCATCATCAGGATACAAAATTAAACTTAACAAAAAATACCAAGTGTGCGGTTATATACGAGTATACATACAGAGAAATAAAGAACATCTAAGATGTTTAAATAACCACGGTTTTTCTGAATTCGCTAATCATCTTATTGATAAAGATCATACTTTCAATAAAACCACCGGTGCTCATATTCTTCACAAAAATGATCATGGCAACAGATAACATAATTTAGAAGCACTAGAAATAAAGAAAGCCATTAAAATTAATAGTCATATACCTAATCATCAGGTTAGTTTGTCCAGTAGTAAAATATTAAGTATATTTCCTGCAAACTAAAAAAAAAAAACATTATTCTTTAATCACCTTCTCAGTTGACGTCTTGTCTCTTTCAATTCATATTATCTGTCTCTTTGTTCCTTTAATAATAATAAATGGATAACTTTTATAGCGCCGTTCTCGTGGGAAAATTACCTCCGGGGCGCAAAATAATAATTAAAAAATATAACGTTATAATTCAAATGTTATTGTATTGTTTTCTCACTGTTCTGTTATTTTATTTTTATTTTTTTTATCCCTCTGTATGTAATATCCGCACACTTTGTATTTTTTGTTCAGTTTAATTTTGAGCCCTTATTTTGTCATATATTTAAATGTGTCAAACCACAAAGCGATTGCTTTCTAAGAATAAAAAAAATCGTGCCTCACTTTTCCAATAAAACCCAATCGATAATAGTGTAAGTAGGTTTTTTTTTAACTATTGTATTTGACAAAATTCACATAAGAAGCCGGTTTTTCGTATGAATTTTGATGTTTAGTGATTTTGAGGGAGACGAAACAATGATCCTGAGTCTCGAAGAGTCACATATTAATATAATATAATATTGGAAGAAGCCCTAATGATGGCAGGACGTTTCAGAGCCAAGCTAAATAATGAAAAATTGAGATAATGTTATGCTTAAAAGAGCTGTACAAATAATCTGGGATCTTAAAGACGTTTGTTTTAAATAATAATGTAGAATCAGCTAATGCAAATAATGTCGACCTTATAAAAATAACACCCTTAGAATTATTCGTGTCAAATTGATCGTGCCGGGGTATTCCCAAAAAAAAACACACTACTGTATGTCCGGGACCTAACTATTGTGCCAAGGTATAATACGCCGCGCCGGTTGAATTTTCAATGTCTCCAATCTGAATTCAATAGTGAAATATCCAAGCGGTTAATTTGAGCCGTGTACCTTATGAAGCGTTATAGGACAGTCGGTAACAGAGTGTTCGTGTGTTGATTTGGTAATTGACATTTGGCGGAATGGCTTATACGTCAGAAATATGCCGATGGCCGATTGGTTTATTGGCTTTTATCAAGCTATACTCCATTTATTGAGACTACCTATTCTCCTACGATAAATACGTACATTATTGGTGGTGAGATTTACCCATGGAAGCACGAGTCGATCTCACCCATAAAGGCATACAACGTGAACCTTGGTGTAAGAATATAAATGGAGAGAGAGCTTAATATTTTTACCTAACCTATACAAAATTACGATAAATCACTTTCTCCGAGTTTTTACGTCGTAAACTGTGAGAAAAGGGGACAAGACAAGTTGTCGCATAATATCGCACTACTTTTGGGTATACATGCATGTTTCCGTCTCCCGCGTCTCCGGCGATACCACAACGGTTTTCGAGGTTATATCCTATATTTTTGTTGATAACAATACTGGGAAAAAGTGGTTATACAAATAAACAAACCACTATGTCGACATGTGCTATGAATGGATCTGAAAAGGTATGTCCATGAAAACCCTAGGCACGCCCGAGTCAGGAAAAATCAACAATCCTGCCTACACTGTTTCGCAAAGCTATCCCTCCTGTATATAATTGCTCTGAGGTATGAACCTAATGAATGTGAATCATGTATTTGAGTTGGGTTATGATTAATTATCGTGCAAATTAAATAGATTTGATTAAATTAACAGAAAATTATATTCCAAAAGAAAAAATTATTTACTTTTTTTTTGATTTATATTGTTTTCTCATTATTCTGTTACTTTATTTTATATTTCGTTCTCCCTCTGTGTGTATATATAACCGTACACTTTGTATTTTTCGTTTAGTTTAATTTTGTACTCTGATGAAGCTCGGGCTAAGCGAAACCGGTTGGTCATAAAAAATAAAGTAATATCCGTGGTCCTGTACAAAGTTATTTTTTCATTTCTTTAAACACGTCAAACCCCAAAGATATTGCTTTCTACGAAAATATAAATTTTGTAAGTTGGAAGGTCTGAAACATGATTAAATTTTCGACAAAACCAATATTTTTTTTAAATCTTCGACGCATTTATGAAAGGGTCCAACTACCACTGAATAAGAATGAAGGAATGCGAGTGTTTTAGAATAAATAAGTGTAGCGCACCTTCCTTTATAAATACCACCACAATGAAACTCATATTTTTACTATAAACAATTGACCATTTATCCCAATTGTGTCGTGAACTTTCAATTTTCCACTGAAATAGTAGATAGTAAATCAGATATCTCTTAAAATGCTTTTATATCCCTGTGGTTGAATTCTATTAACAGATCAAGACATCCTAACAGACAAAGAGTTTTAGAATATTATATCTGGACCCATATTTCATAGGGAGTGGAATGCGTGGGATTTGGGAAAGACCGCGATAAATTTCACTTCTGTCACAGGATAAATTTCATTCCTGCTCCGATAGATTTATTTCATGTATAATACTGTCGCGCTAGGTCTAATCAGAGGAGGGTAGGAAGCAGAAGCCTGGGGCGGCTCAATTCAGAAACATATCCTCATATTCCCTTCTGAAAATAGCACACCATTATTTCTGTTTTGTTTGTTTGTTCCGCTTTGCGTTTTAAGGGGCGTGGTTTTTAAAGCCGCCATCGTATGGTCAGCCCTTAGAGTACATAGAGTAGTATCTATCCAAGGCAGTGAAGTCAGTTTTGGACTTGTTTTTGATGATTTTAACATGACTCGGCGCAGTTGGGCGTGGCTGAGACTAAGGCTACGGTATTTATACATCCATTCATATCACATATCGACATAATGTTTTAATTTATTCGTATAGCCACTTTTTCACAGTATTTTTATCAAAAAAAAATATAGCATACACCCTAAAAAACCGTTTAGTTGTGTCAAGTTTAGTGGCATAATAAAAAATGTGGGCGGAGTCCCGCCAGTGTTACTTCAAGGAACCAGCACCTTAAGATCATTATGACAGTGTATAGAAGCGGGCCGAGAAATTTGTTGTGTAAAAGCCCGGAGAAAGTGATTTTTCGCAAGTTTGTGTAGGTTGGGTAAAAATAATTAGCTCTCCCTCCATATATTGTTACTTCAAGGGTCAGCTTGACGACCAGCCCCTGGTACCCACCGCACTCAATAATATAGTATTAAAACAATTACAGTATGCCATTGAATACTTCCATTATTTCAAAATGTGACAACAATGTAGTTATTCCTTGTTCCGTGATCAATGATCAATGATCACTTGATAATCTAAATTCCATACAAATATTCCTAGGGGCCTGCAGCTCTTAACCTATTTACTTACGTCACAATACAAATCCAATAGCGTTCGTGAAAATAAGTTGTTCTGTTACTTTATTTTATTAAATGTTAATACCGCACACGATTCCCAACCGTCCGGAGCCAGTGGAACAATGGTATCCCCAAATGGGGTGTATGGTGGGGCTGAAGGGAGTGGAGAAGGGAATGAGATGGGAAACAGGAAGGTCGAAAAGTACCTGGCTATTCAGATCTGGTCAATACACACGAATATTGCCATGACGAGCAGCGTTTCGATTCCGAATGGCGATAATGAGTGTATCTATCAATCACAATGTATACTCGTATATGTGTCGCAAACATACTTTATGTTATTTTATTTAGATAATATATGAAATAACACATATGAGTTTATATTTTCGTAGAAAGCTGTCACTCTGTGGTTTGACATATTTAAAGAAATATAAAAATAACTTTGTATAAGACCACGATTATTATTTTAATTTTTACGACCAACCGGTTTCGCTTAGCCTACGCATCATCAGGGTACAAAATTAAAATAATAACTAGTTTAATTTTGTACCCTGCTTGATAAAATCCGTGGTCTTATACAAAGTTATTTTTTCATTTCTTTACACATAATAATTAAATTTTTAAATTCTTGTCCAGGCCGGGATTCGAACCTGCGACCTCCGGATTTGTGGTCGAGAATCTAAGCCGTTCGACTATGGAAGTCGTCAAAGTTTCCCTTGTCCCATCATCATTTAAATGATTTTGATATTCGCTCACCTTTGAATAGCATTATTTACTACAAAACGACACAAGAGTATTTTCTACCGTTACTCAAAAGTAGTGACTGCAATTTATATATTTTCCTAAGTTCATTTTAATCTAAATTTCATACAACATTGCACTGGTTTATGAAACTCATTTCCAAATAATATACGTTCTTCATCTTGGCAATTTGGAATAGATAGCAAAACGCCATCGATGCCAAATAAATTCACAGCACGAAGGATATTCAGAGAAAGTGAAAGGATACGTATGAAAAGGATTGTACCAAGTAATAATAAATAGTTTCATTCCCGTGATTAATTTGAACATTATGTAAATTTATTAGATTATAGTATTCTGGGGCTGGTAAACTAAAATAATATGATTAATGATTTTATGACTGGCTTTGTTGCTTTCGGTAACTATTTGTGTCCCAAAAATGGATTCAAAGCAAAAATAACCACTTTTGATTTACGAGAGTCAAATTAAAATTTTATGACTTCGGTTATTATGTTTTAATTGCTCAAATAAAATACGACCAAAGGTTTTCGGGGAAATTTAATCTTTCGAGCACCAGACACTCAAATGCTTAAATATCGTCATATACATCTTGTTATAAATGAATTGTTCAAATTTAGAATGATCCGACTAAATAAGGCACACCTTTTTATTATTATTTAAGGTTCTATGGGTTAGAACTTTTCTTAATTCCAGACCTGCTAAAACAATTTTCTTTTATATCGAGGCACGTTTTCACCACATCGTGTTTCCGTGAAAATGGTTGAGGAACAATATATTATTGTACTATTGTATCCGGCAGAATCTATGAGGGTTCTTGAAAAGGATGAAAAGAATAGTTGTTACTAAAACAAAGAAATAAAATTGACAGAAATAATGTGATATAGCGTAATCCTTTCATGCAAAAACATAAAGCAGTCTGCAATGGAGGGCTTATACCAAACCTGATGTATGGCAGTGAGGCACGGAACTAGCAGAGAAAGGATAAAAGTAGACTGAATGCTGTAGAAATGAGACCCCTGAGACGTAAGTGCGTTAATGTAAGACCGTATTAAAAATGTGGATATCCGGAAATAATGCACAGCTGATGTAAGCGTAATGAAAAGGATCAAGAAAGGGACGCCTAGATGGTTTGGGCATGTACAGTGAATGAACGAAGAAAGGAATGTGAACAAAAATATATGATGCGAAAGTGACTGGAAGAAGTCGAAGACGCCCGAGGAAAACATGTCACGATCAAGTGAATCAAATACTTGAATCCGGTCATGTGGAGAGTCAGAATAACAGAAGAGTATGTATGAGACGATGTATAAATGTGAATGTAGCAAGGAGAATGTGCCAAGACAGAGTTGTATGGTGGTCCGTCCTCTCTGCTTACCCCTGCGGAGAAACAGCGTGATGATTAGTTAGTTTAGGTTTTCTACTTTTGCTTTACACTTTATACATTTGACTTTGATTAACAAGGTTACGGGTTCGATTTCCGCGGTGAATAAATATTGAGACGTAGCTTTTTTATCATTTTAATTCATATATATGCCAGACTAGATTTTGCGATGTTGATAGTTTAATTTGATGACAAAACGGATTTTTATGTTTTCATAAGTAACTTTCAAAGAAAAAGAAGAGATGGTAACGAATGGGAAATAAGGTGAAACTCTGCAATTCAAAACACGATACTCTTATATTTTCGTAGAAAGCACTAACTTTTTCGTTTGACATATTCAATGAAAATTTAATTATAATTTTGTACAAAACAAGATTTAACAGATTTTATTTTATTTATAATTTAAATTTTGTTATTTTATTTTCTTACTGTTCTCTTTTTTATTTTGTTTTATATTGTGTTCTCCCTCTGTATGTACGAGTATATATATAACCTAGAACAATGTATTTTTTGTTATGTTTAATTTTGAACCCTAACAAAAAATACAACCGGTCGGTTATAAAAAATAAAATTTTAATCTGCGGTCTTATACAAAGTTATTATTTTTTTATTACGATATTCTAAAATTTGAAAACCGTCAGGTTAATTTTTTTTAGGTGACCTAGACCGTTGATGGTCCGTTGAAATGTAACTAAACCGATTACACAGTGCGGGTGTAAAACAGTGCACCACCACTCAATAATAAGACAAGCATTATGAAACAATTTATACTCACCACGAAGTCGTCACAGTGAAGGAAATTTTGCAGACATTATGCAAGAACGGCCCCTCCGTGGTCGAGTGGTAAGACGCTCGACTACGAATCCAGAGGTCACGGGTTCAAACCGGCGTGCGCAAATACATTTTATTTAAATAATGTGTGTCATAACACATTAAATTAACAATTAAATAATATGTGGTATATTTGCGACACGTTTCAGAGTGGTAGATACTCTTTATATCGCCCTGGTGAAAGACCACCATTTAGAATTGAAACGTTGCTTGAAATGGCTTTGGGCGTGTTTGGTGCCCAGATCTAAATAACCAGGTACTACCCAACCTTCCTCCGTCTTCCTCATATCCTTCCCCTCCCCACTACCTTAACCTCACAACATCCCCCGATTGGGGATACCATAGTCTCACTGGCTCTAGACGGTTGGGAGCAGTTGGAACTCTTGTACGGTATATATAATAAGAAAATATATTTTTTTAAATAACGAAATTTTGGACACGATAAAACACGATATCATAAAATATTATTGTATCACGTTCATGAAAATATTGGTTATTAAAAACGAATTTTACATACGTTATAACATATCCTTATACTCGTGGGTGTTTCTTAAAACCGCTTCTGAATAGTTCGTTAGAATCTAATAAAAACTAATCAAATATGTGAACATAATTACTTTCCTTACTTAATTTTGGTTTGAATTACAAAATGTTTTTGGCTGAAAAAAACCTAAAAATTACAAAATTAAATTATAATAATAATAATGATATATATTTATAGATGTCTGCTATTTCGATTAGTGGCAGAACTTCAGGTGAGCAGCTTTGGAACTTCAATATTACCTTATACAAGCCAACATGGAAACGCACTTTACTTTTCAGGCACGAAAACTGGATTAGGTACATATTTGTTTTAATGGTTCATTGGATTGGGTAAATCCTGAATAAATAAGGGATTTAAATATAAAACATTCGCGTTAATCCGTTAAAAGGCTTTCGTTTCACCTACGTTAGTGAAGTTGATTGAATCGACTAATTAATACTTCCATGTGCTTTGCTGAAATTCTGGTGAATTTGCTTACAACAGTTGATGGGGAATTATTTACTTTGGCTAATCCCTATTCGATGAACTGTATTTTTTGTGAGCATGGTTACGTATTTTTTTAAAGATTAGCGTTACGTATCTTATGAAACTAAAAAAAAATACTATAAAAAGATATTGATGCAAGTTGTGCTTGTGAAAAAAATTCATGGCGTCGCGGTTTTTGTACAGATGTCACTGAAAAAGTTACAAAATATTTTATTTTAATTTGTAAGTGAATTCCGCCCTTGAGTCTCAACTACTGCCAACCGTCTACAACTAGTGAGACCATGGCCTCCCCAATTGGATAATGTTTTGAGGTTGAAGGTAGTGGGGAGGGGAAAAAAATTGGGAAGACGAAGGTTGTGAATTGAACCAACCAAAAAATATTAAAAAGCTCATAAATCATCAAATGTGTGGTGTCACTGCATAAAGTATCGTTCGAACAATTTTATAGGTAAATGGTATTGTGTAATATTCCACTACACTACAGGTATACATAACTACCTTCGATAACCTGCTCTGCCTGAGTTCCAACACTATTTCAAAAGACTTATTAGGTGCGAAAATTTTGAAGCTCCATAGGTTTTGATCAAATGACGTTACGAGATGAAAAACGTTGCGTTGAGCGAAAAAGTTGCGACCAAAAAGGTGTGCAAAATTTTAAACACCGGAGTTTAACGTTCAAAAGTTTGTTGCTTAAGCCACTCAGATACTCTGTTTTTTTTTTAATGTAGATAATCATATTTGCGGGATTTTTTTTGTTCATAAGAAACATATAATTATTTGAAACATGTTCCTCGACTGTATTTATTAACATAAATGAATTGAAGAATAAGTTCCAAGCTAAATAGAATTTCGTAACAAAACAAAAAAATACAAAAACATTTACGTTGAGATCGAATATTATAAAGGGACACAAAAAACCCAAAAGATTAATTTCGAGTTTAGCCGAAATAGGATTACATCCCATCACAATTTTTCTCGCAGGTAATATCTCAAAATCTTATCTTGGTCCACTGGTTAAATTTAGATAAACCACAACCGCCAATTGATCTGAAACAAGCGGGCCATATTATAATATAAACGTACATTGCGTCGTGCTGGGTGAGAGTGATTAATGTGTGTTGTTTACTTACAAATGATTATGTCAAATGTCAACAAGTTATTGAGTTATAATAGCGGAGCATAAACTGTTTGTAAGCAGATATCCCGAAGTTTGGAACTCAGTGTGGAGCGTTTTTCACTCTTCGGAACTGGTTATGGATCCTAATATCCTAACTATAAAGCAAAAAATCTGCTCGTGTGTACCACTGAAAACTTTGGGAGAAGTTAAATTTGCACAGCTTTTTCTTAAAACGGAATTTATAGACCAATACAGCTATTTTCAGAGATTAATGTCATTTTTTCCACTAACCCCTTACTCCCGGCGGTACAAATTTGTACGCGTCTATAAAACTTCATATCGTCAACGGAAAGGCAAAAGGGTCAAAGCGCCATTTTGGGAAGTTTACACCAAAGCACTTCGAAGTCTTCAGTACCTGGTTGGATTTGGAAACAAAAAAATAACTCAATGCTCTAACTGAGCTACCTGAAGCGACAAAAAGCAAAAAAAAAAAGTTTCAAACTAGTGTCGCTTGTATCAAGCCTTCTCCCAAATGGTTAACATATTTGAGATGGCTGAAGGGTCACAAAAGTTTAACTAATTATTGACCAAAGTGTCGCTTAAGCCCTTTTGTCTTTCCAGCAACGATATATTTTTTATACCAAAAACAATTTTTGACACATTATTCCTGTGAGTATATTATTAGACAATATTTTTCAGGTAGGCTGATTTTTAACGCTTAGTCGAGTTATTTTAGTGTTTATTTGAAAATATAATGATTGTGATAATGGATTCAGGTATATGCGTTTTTGTATATTATTATTTCAATGAGTATCAGAATGTCATCCAATAATTTCATTTATCTGTTGAGTATTAAAAAAAAAACAACTATACACAAATTATACACAAAAAAAATACTTATTGCCCGACGGTACAAATATGTAACGGGTAAATTTCTCCTATAAGGAGTTTTCTGAACATTCCAAACAAAATTCCAAAAGATAATTCCCAACTTTATGAACGTAAATAAAAACTTAGTCTATGTTCAGGGGTCAAAGAGTTCAGAGAGATCAAAGGGTTAAGAATTAGAAAAATCTACAATAATCACTGATTCATGCGGAATTAAAAGTAAAGAAGAGAAAGAAACACATAAATACATTATGGTCATTGTACAGGTCTTTTAACTATGAAGCAAAAAATCTATGTCTGTCTGATGTCTGAAGCAACAAAAGAACTTCATCAGTAAGTACTGGAAAGATATCTGCTATTATTTATCCATTCAACTCGTAAAATAATATGACAGAACGCCTTATTGTTCGATCCATATTTTCCATACGATGGTAGAGGGTTGAAGCTCTAGTAAAGCCGAGGGGGTAACTAGTCTTAAAATATAGAAATCATAAATCAAATTTCATTATAACACAAATACTTATATGCTTTGCCTAATGGCTGATGCTTACCGAAATATAAAGTTTCAGAAATGAAAATGTTTTGATTAAGGCCCAATGGGTTCCGAAAAACACTTGTTCAACTAGTTAAATACTTCTTCAACTACTAAATAAATGAACTAACTCGAAGTGGTTCAAGTGGCGAGACCCTCACGGTAAAGTAGAAGATAAAAAACAGAAAATAAATAGCTGGGTAAGAAAATGATACAGACAAGGTAGTATGTGCGAGTATGTGGTGTACATTGCTCTATCTCAAAAGGCTGTGACGAAATGGTTATTCAGTTGCTGACCCGAAGTCGAGATAGGTATCCTCAGTATCACCGTAGTGAGAATTTAAAATTCTGGAATCGAAAGTTAAAGGTTTGAAATAAGTTTAATTATATTATCGTAGAATGCATTAATTTTATGGTTTAACACATTTATTGAAATGAATAAATAACTTTGTATGAGATTACAGATTTTACTTTTTATTTTTTTGGTCCAGTTGTCCAATATTAATTATATTTCCTGTAAACTCATAAAATTACTCAATATTACTTACTCACCTTTTCAGTTGACATTTTGCCTCTTTCAATTCATATTATTTGTCTCTTTCTCTATGTTCTTTTGTTTCAATTAAAATGTTATTCTTTTGTTTTCTGACAGTTCTGTTATTTTATTTTATATTGTATTCTCCCTCTTTGTGTATTTATAAACGCACACTTTGTATGTATTCTTAAGTTTAATTTTATACCCTGATGATGCTTAGGCTAAGCGAAATCGGTCGGTCATTAAAATAAAATAAAAACTGTGGTTTTATACAAAGTTATTTTTTTCATTTCATTAGGTTTAGTTATGTTCATTGACCAGGTTTGGGTAGCTTATTATTTGTTCCCCTTTTTCAACCTTACAAAATGCCATAATTCTATCTGCTCCAGGCAGTTGGAACTCTTGTACGCTATCACAAATAAAATATTACAATATTAGTGAACATTTTAAGTGTGATTTTTTTTCAACATTTAAAAGAATTCTAAATATGGAGGTCATAATATTTGCAATGTAGGAAACAAAGATCGTAAGAATGTGAATTCTATTAAAATTTTCTTAGAAATATGCTTTTATTTTATTTTTATTGTTTTATATATGCTTAGACCATCATAATTTGTATTTCTTACTTCGAACAAGAAATATAAGATGGGTACGAAAATCGATTAACCTCTCGAATGCCGAATTCCCGCAAGGTACAATTTCCGTCGTACCTTGCTGACTAATATCGTTATAACTCACTTATGTTTTAAAAAATAATGTTTTTGTCAATTATGCTATGTCGGATGATGTATTTTTTCAAATAGAATGGTAATGGCATTAGTGGTTTTTCTGGAATAGCTACTTATATTCGGAGAGAAAAAAGTCTCCATCATATCACTAAAAAAAGTTAATTAAGAAGTGTAAAATTCTTCTTGTCGTTTTATTATATTTTTGTGTGGCTGAATAAAATTTCCTTCATATTAAAAATAAAATTGCACGAGGTTTTCTTGCAATTTGTTAACGGCAATTTCACTTTGAAAATCATTTTTTTCTGTCGCACTGACGTAAGCAAACTTCAAGTACTTATAACTCGACTTGTAACGAACTATTTTAACGCAACGCAAAATATCTCTATGGGTTGATTATTTTGTTGACAAGCGATTACAGTTCAATTAAATATGCGAATACCAGGTTTTGAAGGATAAAAACTCCTGAACAGAAAATGATGAATCCGGTGACTACTGGCAACTCCGGCACACTAGAGGTTAATACATACGATTAATAAGGGTAGAACAATTACGACATAAAAAATACAAACTCAATTGGATATTGACATACAGATTTACAGCTTTTTATGGACTACACGCCTCTGGCATGCAGTAACATTATTATTGGAAAAAACTAAAGCCTGAACTATAACGCTTTGGTAAATTGCGAAAACTTTGAAAACATATTCTTTAAATTGTTTTTCTTGATCCGGGGGAAAGATGTGATTTATTTTTTATTAATCCCTACGATCTGGTTTTACTTGGGTGAAAGAGTCATTTAATACGAGCTTTTTTTCAGACAACTAAAGCTCGGGTTTAATGGAGGAGGAAAAGATCCTATCCTGAAGCATCATAAATTTCATATCTCCAATGAAATATTGCCCCGTATAGCCGAATGAAAAAGCTTAATCTGTTTTATCATTACACGCGTAAAAGCTTCGTCGCTGCAGGAATTTTTGCTCGGAGGATTATTGGACAAAGCTTACGAATGCGCCAACTTTGCTTAGATTTTTTAATTAACAAGTTTCAAAAAAAATTAGGCCCACATTCCATCGCGCACGCAGACGTGTTGTCGGTAAACCTACAAACATTACGGAGTTTTCAAAGATGGAATATAAAGCGATAGTTAATAATGGAGAAAGAAATTGATACCTTGAGGTTGGCACTTATATCGCTTAATTGAATCGAGCTTCAACCATTTAATTTGTTTCTTAAATCATCGATTTAGAGTGTGAAATATATGGAGATGTTGAATTTTTGTATGTGAAGGCGATTAGAATGCATTGAAAAACAAATAAAAAATATATTAATAGAGTTGATACTACAAGGTGCAATGGTGGTGGGACAGTTAAGGTTTGAGTTCGATAGATCTAAGAATGTGTGGTGCGATATTATATTACAGTAATACAGAAAAGAATATTGGTATCTACTAGATATAAGAATATTTGATTAATGTACTATAACCAAAAGTATGTATTCCGAAGGGTTCTAGATACTATGATATTTGATCAAAGTAGGCAAATATAAATAGGTACATTAATGTAAATGGAAAATAGTGACACTATTCTAACATAATTTTTGTTTCACCATTTTAACATTTTTTAATTTATAAAATGAGACAACACAACTTCCAAACAAAAAAATACGTTAGTTTTTATGACTAATTGTTCATTTTCACATTGAAAAGCTTACTATAAAAACTTTGTAACAAACAATACCCTCAGAACAAACTTAAACACATTAATGACTTAGCATAATCAAACTACAATTTATACATATAAATGTTACACATATTATTAGCATTTAAGTGCCATACCAAAGTTAAATATGAAAGCACGACCGGTGTAAAATCAAATTTACGTGTGTATATTTTAATAATCCTCGTCGAAGGATCGTATTTTAGGTAAGGATTAAATTTGCCCATTTGCACTTGGGTAGGAACTTAATTACGGCCCTTTACTTAAAATACCAGTTTTTACTACCATTCTAGAACTGGTTCGCCTTACAAGATGGCATCCTGTTAAAATTATGTTATTTAAAAAAAAACATTCATAAAAAAAGTTGTACCAGATGATTATTTCGTAATAGTATGTAGAATATTAAATGTGAGTACTGCCATTTGTCTATACATTGATAGAACACGCCACGCTTATATCAATAGTTGATAATCAGCATCTGCAGCGTGCGGCTACATAGTCTACTAAACGCGCGAAACAGGCTGATTCAATACATGCAACTCAACAAAACCTTCCAAAAATGATCATGGCAACAGATTAAATAATTTAGAAGTACTAAATACAGAAACCCATTAAAATTAACAGTCATATACTTAATAATTAGGTAAATTTATCATTTTTCTTCAATCATATTCTCGGTTGTAAGTTTTGTCGCTTTCAATTCATATTATCTGTTTTTATCTTTGTTCCTTTGTGTTGGATTTCAAATAGACAATTTGTTAGGTTGTCAACTTTTTGTTTGTCATCCAGTTCCTGTCTATCCCGCCTTTTCGCCATTTAATTTTGTATTCAACAACACTGTAATATAAAAAAAGAAGAAGAATAAGTTTTTTGTGAACAACGTGTCGCTTGTTGGTGCTCTTGCTTCTTCGTCGTCGTTTCTGTTGTTTTTCCCAAAATAATAAGTTTAAAAACAAAACAAAAAATGGTTTCGTAAATTAAGAATATATAATATATTGATAAAATGTTTCTAGGAGATTTCAGAATTCTAAACGTTACTTCATCGGTGAGTGAATTGGCTTAGTGAATCCTTAATCTACCCATATATATAATCACACTTCCATCAAGTAGTATTTTAGTTTATCGTTTTTTCAGTCCATTATTATAAATTCATCCGAAGCTGAAAACACATTCGGTGTTTATCGCAGCTTCGGATGCAACATTTTGTAATAATTTTAATGTTATTCTATTGTTTTCTTATTGTTCTGTTATTTTATAGTTCGTTTTTCCTCTGTATGTATATATAACCGCACACTTTATATATTTTTGGTTTAGTTTATTTTCATACCCTGATGATTCTTAGGCTAAGCGAAACCAGTCGGTCATAAAAAATAAAATAATATCCGTGGTCTTATACAAGGTTATTTTTTTATTTCTTTAAAACCTTAGTATTCCAAATGACTACAGCATAAACATCACCAATACACGATGACAATAGTATTCAATGATTTTTGAAAGTTAAGTCTGTTTAGTTGTCAGAAAATGAAACAGTTTCAGAGTATTCAATTTGTAATCGTTTTGAGGTATCCAGCCCAATCTAACCATTTTTAATTTAATCAAATTTAAAAGCTATGGCCGAAATCTTGAAATTTATCGTTCCACGGCAGTTGAATAACAGTTACTATAATTTATACGGTTCATTATAGTCTGAATAGAATAGTCCGGGATTTTAAAGCGTATATTTGAATACCAAATAAATGAGAAAAAATAAAATAAGGGTTAGTGCCTGCAGTAGATTCCAAATAATGTAAAGGTAATAAAAAAACGTTATTAGAATAGCTAGATAATGGTACAAAATGACATAAAACTCTGTTCAGTACATGCTAAAAATGAGTTAATTTAGTTTTATTTTAGTTACTTGGACATCAAAGTTTACAAAGTATCATATTTTAACTCAATAATAATATTATAACTTATACTACTTCATATTACTAATGTATTTTAAGTGGTTTGGTTTCTTCTTGTAGTCTGATTTGTTCGCGTATTCTTGTATTATGTCTGTGAGTTGTGAGTAGAGAAAGTAAAGTTTGGTTTTTTGCATATTATGAAAACTTCAAATACGTATGCAGTTTTCCTCGCTATATAGGTATGCTAAATCGAAAAAAGGTTTTGATGGCTATCATAAATGACAGATGGATGCGTAAACAAAGTCCTTGCTACATTCATTTATTGCCGGGCAGTAGAAAAATATCCCGTTATTGGTGAGGTATCCACGAAACTTAAGAACATAAAAAACAAATAAAAATTCCAGTAATCCATTCACACGCTAACCGTCCCACGAGAGAGAATAATCAGAGTTTTAACAATCGGTGCATAATTTTTAAACAAACATAACTAAGTTTTTTATCTCGAAACAAAATGCACAAACTACCACTCCTCTAGGAATATCAAAGCTGGGAATGTTTGAGTTAGATAGAGAAAGCTTTTAGCTTCCTTCTGAAAGCAGTTCGCTCTCAACAAAGTTTGTTTATTACAATGTGCACTCATTAATAAATGAAATAAAGAGCTTCTGCGAATGAAAACCTTTCAGAAATAGAATAAAATATTCACGAGATATTCAAAAGAAAATTGATTGAAATTGATATTGAGGCGACAAATTTAATTGAATATGACCATAAATTGAATTATTGGAAACATACTGTTCTACAAAATAAATATAAAACAAACTATCAAATCTCTAACAAAAAAGCTTAAATCCTGATTTTATTTTATTTACTCCATGCATAATTAATTGCTAAGCTCCAAGGGATAATGGAAACTTTTATCAAACCTCAAAAAGAAAATCTCATCGCATAAAAACATCACAACTAAATCAAAACCTCACACAGATGAAAAAAGTTACAAAGAAAAAGCAGCATACCCACAAAAGCACTCACAAATATATTTTTATTTATTAATTCAATATTGACTAATCCAATAAAATAACCGGGGTAAATATTATGGTAAAAGTCTCCAGAAACATAATTCATCAACAACATGCGTAATCGTATGCGAAATAAGTTTCACGGAAAGTTATATAATTTATGGCTAAGGTCGCTGGTTCCATTAATTTCATTGATTTGGTTAGGAATCATCATAAAAGCGGACTGTTGTTCGAATCCATTGTACAAATGTAAAGATTACTGATAGGGATGAAAACATTTTTTCCAAAAATAATGTTTGTAATTACATTATGTAGTATAACTATTTTCAATTTTTTCTCTGAACTGAAAGTTTACATTATTTTGAGACTTACGCTAAAATAATAATTAAAATTGGAATAAACTTTGAAGCATTAATGTTTATTTATTATTAAATATTTAAATAATATTTATAATCTAAAACACAAATACGAAACAAACGAAAAAAGCCAGAAATTAAAAAGGACATGACCGAAACTCGAACCTCTACTCTATCCGGAAGTAACACTGTGCCAATTAAGTCATCAAAACCTATTTTTAATGCGGCATTTTAAACGATCTCATACTTATATTGCAAATTATTGATTTTTGATTTTTTTTTTCGATTTAAGGCTGCCACCTTTTTGTAGTGTTTAAAGTTCTACCCGAACACATATTAAATATCGCTAACTGTTTCAAGAAAGCAATAGTAGATTTTTAAGTGTTATGACTTCTCTCTTTGACTCCAAGAACATCGATCTGTCCACAATTTGTTGCAACAAAAATTAACAAGTATCCAGATATACGATTTCAATTGAAATCGTCTTAGCAAAATATAATAAATTTTGTAACCCGTTGATAAAAGAATTTTCCCCTTTTGAAACGTAATTTCAGAGCGACAATCAAATGTTACTGAATGATTTTTCGAGTAAAAAACCTAGCATGTTTACTGAGAAAACAAATATCACGCAAAACCGTTTTTCGAAAGCATATCAGGTGGATACCATTTGAATATGACATCTTTCTGATCATAACACTACGGTTATAGTGCATCAAGTGAAAAAAAATATGGCAATATATAGATGATACTGCGTTACAAAAAACATAACAGGACATCTAAAGATCTTTGATCATTGGATTTCAGTACCGGGAAAAAAATATGAATTATATTTTCAGTCCAAAGTGAAAGTAATCAAACGAACCGATGTGGGTATTTACGTTTGATGTAATCAACAGTTTTATCCCGGGGAAAACCCGATTTCATTAATCGTTAGCATTTATTCCGATCATTGTCCGGATACTGGATACATAAGTTGGGTTGGGTTAATCTTGTTATTAATCACGAAATAATATAATAGAACCTACTGTTTTTTTTTTCATTTGTTTGAGCTGGATTGATTCAAAAGGTAATTTTTTTAAAGATTTTTTTATTTATTTTAGAAATGTTTTTTTTTAGGTATGAAGAATATAATTAATGAATGAGGAAAAAAAAGATCAAGCAAAAAAAAGGGTTTGCACAAAAGGCATAATCAATAGCTGATCTGGCGAGAAAGTTGTAAGGAATGTAGCTGACATGGAAAAATAGGAAAAACGCGTTGATAAACGTATTACTAAAGGCCGGAACGATTTATGTATATATAGGTATAATTCTCCAATGTTCAGAATGTCAAGACTTGTTAACTCAAGCCATGGTCTTGAAATTTTTGGTGGCAGTCTAAATGATTTTTGTCATTCTTTACGACTCTACCAAAAAAAACTTTGACTAGACCATGGCTTGAATGTTCTCTCTTATGTTTATTTTGCCTTATTTTTGTCATCGCTTCATTTATTATTATGTATATGCTATTCCTTCTCTGTTGCTCTTTTTTCCATTTCGTGTTTTATATGTGTTTTTTGTAATTGTACTTTAGTCCGTTAATTTATAAATAAAATAAAGCATAAATCAGTATCGCAGATTTTTTGTTATTTTCAACCGCAAAGATAACTAATGTAGATTTTCTAAATGAAGAACAATTGCGAAATTTTACAAGATATCAAAATAAAAAAACCTAAATCTTGATCACGTCGTAAGGGGCAACAATTACAAGATAACTTAATACAACATCGAGAGGAATGTTGATGAAAGACCTGTTAGAGGAAGATGCCCGGCTTCAAAGCAATCAACTCCGGACTTGCAGGGTGAAGATTGCCCTGATGACGGCCGACCTTCCACAGGTCTCTTCGACCAGTAAAAAAATAAGAAGACTTTAAATGCACCTTCATTTTAATTAATTTTACTAGCGTACAATTCCCACTTCATCACTATAAGCAAGGAAAAACATGATTTCTTATTTTCAGACTTCCGGCCACATTCAGAGGTAAAAAAATCTACCGAAAAATTCAGTTTAACAAATAGCGTTACGAGAGTTTTATAAATCAAAAACGAAATAACGTTGGGTTAAACAAAGGGTTTCGAGTTGGAGAAAAGGTCTCAAGGGAAAGGCCTGTCAGTTCTTTCTCAAAATACTAGATTGGAAACAAGACGTATGGTCCAAATTCAATGAGGCTGCTTTTTTTTTCAAAATAAGGGTTCAGATGAGAACAGTTGGTTTCTCGAAAATTCAGTTGTCGGACGATGAACTGGAAAATAATTATTATTATCGGTTCACAGATTAGGAACTTTAATGGGCGAAAGTTGTTAAGCTTTACTAAGCTCTATAAGCTTTTGATGATGTTTATGGTATTACCAGTGGTATGCAGTGCATAAAAGCTGATAATCTATGCAAAACCATAAGAAAAACGAACCATACAAACAAATTAAAATTTTAAAGAAGAAGAAAAAAATGGGACAGATTTAGGATAAAAATATATTTTGAATGTTGTTCATGTCGCAATCATTCTACATTAATAGATTCTTTATATTTGACAAATGTATAATTTAATGTAGCAAACTAACTTGTGGTCACACAAACGCATGGCTTTTTTTCCTCAATATAATATGTAAGTATAGGTGAAAATGTTTTTTTTTCATTGCCGCCATCTATGTAGACTTATTATAATTATTTTAACGTATGTAATTATTATTTACTATGTACTAAAATCATAATACATATTGTGCACAAAAAGGTAAAAACTGGTTCTCTCATTTGAATACTGGAATTAATTAAGGCTCTAAGTACCAAAAAAATAGAAACTGTTTTTTTTTAAAGAATCGTATTTTATTTCCATCATAAAATACGATTCTGTAAAAAAAAAAGTTGTTAATTTTTTGGCACTTAGAGCCTTAATTAATTCCAGTATTCATTTGTTCAATCAGCGGAATATATGAATAAAATAACCATTTTCAAATATTCAACGCTAAACTCGTACCCGAACTACGTATCTTTGTTCGTACAGTAATGCACGCCACTGGGTAGTGGGTACATACTAAAGATTTTCTATCATGATTCCAAATGGGGTATATTTGTAAACATTAACTTATTTGTGTTCCTGAAGTGTGCGGGTAACAACCTATTAGATATTCATAGCACCAAATGGCTAGGCTTAAATTGCTCGTGTTCAGACTATGTAACGAAGGAAAAAACGAAATGTAAAACAAATTTGGACTATTTTCAAAAACATAGAATGTACGAGGTCTGTTCAAAAGAAAAGGTGAATCTTGAATTTTCGTAAGCTGTGTACATTTGACTATCGATTTCTTTTTTTGTTAAGTTGGTACACATATGTTTATCATATGTTAGCATTATCAGCCATTTTGGATTAGTGGTTTGTTTTTGACAACTGGAAAGGTTAGTCACGTTTTTGTGTGTTCTTCGCTTTTTTACTTTTGAAAAAAATGGATCAAAGAATAAAATCCATGATTGGTTTTTCCACAACTCCAGGACGCTCATTGTCATCAATATCTTCTCGGCCTTCTGTAAAGCGCTTGTACCACTTTTAAACACTTTTTTGAGACAAAGTAGACTTGCCTAATGCCACAGTCAACATTTTAAGTGCGTTGGAGCACTTTATTCCATGTTTAACGCAAAATTTAATACATATTCTTTGATCCATTTTTTTCAAAAGTAAAAATCGAAGAACACAAAAAAACGTGACTAACCTTTCCAGTTGTCAAAAACAAACTACTAATCCAAAATGGCTGATAATGCTAACATATGATAAACATATGTGTACCAACATAACAAAAACAAAAAAAACGATAATCGAATCTACACAACTCGCGAAAATTTAAAATTCACCTTTTCTTTTGAACAGGCTATGTATACTAATATTAATACTAGTTAAGAATTTATTTATGATTAACCTTTGTTTACTTAGTAGGTAACTATGTTTAGCCAAGGCTGTGTAGGTAAGATCGACAGCAAAGCATAAATGAATTAATCTCGCATCGTAGATTGAAAATAACACAATTTGTTGTTTTAATGATCGACCGACTTAATTAATTTAACCGATAACGAGCAACCCAATTGCTTAAAACAGCAGTTTTCCGGTAGAAAGGGCACAGTCATTGTAATCATTATTGTAGGGAAAAGGGTTTATGGAAGTGGCTACGTGTAATATCTTAATGGTGAACGCGATGGTATCCCATTAAATTTGTTTGGTTATGGTGAAAAAGATAATATTGAAAAAAATAATTAATTTAGAATAATATTTTCGTAGAAAGCAATCAAATTGTGGTTTGACATATTTAAATAAATTAAAAAATAACTTTGTATAAAACCACGGATATTATTTAAATTTTTGTGACCGACCGGTTTCGCTTAGTCTACGCATCATCAGGATACAAAATTAAACTTTAATACTAATTACAACAAAGGAACAGAGATAAAGAGACAGATAATATGAATTGAAAGACACAAAACGTCAACTGAGAAGGTAATTAAAGAATAATGAGAAATTTTATGAGTTTACGGGAAATATACTACTGGATAAATTTAGCTGATTATTAAGAATATTACTATTAATTTTAATGGCTTTTTTTATTTCTAGCGGTTCTAAATTTTTGTGAAGAATATGAGCACGGGTGCTTTAATTGAAGAAATGATCTTTATCAATAAGATGATTAGCGAATTCAGAAAAAGCGTGGTTATTTAAACATCTAAGATTTTCTTTATTTCTCTGTATATACCATATATATAAACGCACACTTCGTATTTTTCGTTTAGTTTAATGTTGTACCCTGATGATGCTTAGTCTAAGCGAAACCGGTCGGTCATTAAAAATAAAATAATATCCGTGATCTTATGCAAAGCTATTTTTTTTTTTTAAAATACCTTTCTAAAAGAGCTTTTCATAAAAAATACTACCTATTGATGACAAAAAAAAAAACAAAAATTGTGACTAGTGCCGCAGCAAATATTAAGCCACTATTCAATAACCGGCATCCGTTTTTAATAGTAGTCCAAATAAAGTGGCTTTAATAAAGATATCTTGGGTGAACCAAATATAAAGTCTTCTGTCAGGTACCGAGTGACCGGGTGCTGTGCTGCAGCGAATTTGAGCGTGTTGTCTTCATCATAAACTTGGGGCAGTTATTTGGCTTTTCGGCGAACATCTTGGCCAAATTCACCATTCGCTGCATCACTAATTACAACCACCAAACTCGGCACACACCGGGATTACGGTCCTTTATTTACCTATATCTAGGGAAAAGTCCCTAGACATCACTTCACTTAAAGACTAGTTGTTTGTTCTGTTGGAATCGTAGATAATTTAAATTGAACATTAAGGTTAACGTTCCATTTAATGGCATACGAATTGAACAGTGTAGTTTCCTATTCATTAAAATTCTTTTTAAGCATTTAATACGAAAATTAATGCCTAAACCTTCAATAAATACTTTTAAGTGATGGATCATTTCACTGCCTCGATTTATTTCTTATCTTTCGTCAATATCCCGCGTTTAGTGCTGCGAATAAATCAGCGTTATTTCGGCAAAGTAAAGTTCATTTATTCGTCTGCGAATAGAAACACACTTGAGAAATAACGTCGTTGGCCAACGAAGTATAAATAAATAGATTAAGATATAATCTCTGAAGCTTCTGGAATCTGTAACATTGGAAGAATTTTACAGCTTTCAAGTTATCCGGTTTTCCCTAAGGGTTGGAAAACAAATAACGAGTAATAAATAAAAGAGAGAGATTAAGAATTATTGGCTGTCAGGCAATAAATGTGTGTTGTCTCATGCTTTGAGATGAAAAACTTCACAGAACGCGAATATCCTTTTATATTACTTTTATTTGAAGAGATGTTCACACAAGTCTCACCCAGTGGCGGAAAGATACGACGACCAGTTTTTCAATTGTTCCGAAGGCTTTGAAGAGAATTTTGAAGCTAAGAAAAACTTTCAACAAGTTTTACTTCTTCCGGTTGCTCTTATTTCGACCACTGGCTTAAAGTTATGTCATGCATTAACCGCCACTTAAATAAGAGGGAAAATAAAAATACAACTGGTTAAAGGCGGCTTTAACTGTTTCACTGTCCAAAACGTATAGTATACTATATCAATTATTGACATAACGCGTGCCGTTAATTTGATTTACTAGATCACGAATGTTTTCTCGGGACATGCCTAACTTGTACTTCTACCCGCCTTTATCTGTTCATCCTCTTTTCTTGTCCGAACCATAAAAGCGTCATCATTTTTTTCAAATATATACGGCTTTAAGGCACATTTCATTAATCTCCCGATTCCAAGTAAAGTTTATTTATTCATATTTTTAGACTACCTATTTTAAAATAAATTAGGTAATATCTGAGTAGAATATACTTTAACTATCGCACTGGTACAGAATAGCCCATAGTACAGAATATTAAAGTTGCTTGAAATGGTACAGCTATGTTAATTAATAAATTAATTGGAACATCCAAGTACTACCCAATCTCTCACGTTCCGTTCTCATTCCTCTCTCTTATTTTCCTCCGACTAACAAACTTCCTCGATAATTATTGAAGGTTTCAACTATTCAGATAGCGAAGGTTACATGAGATCAATTATTCTTTACAATCAACATCTGTATGTAAATACCTAGGTGTTATCGAAAAAATCATATCAAAATACTACAAGATGCTAGGTTTCCTATTAAGAATAATAAAACATTTCAAAAGTGCCTAAACTCTAGAAATGTCGTTTTATTTTTTAGTCAGAAGTTCATTTGAGTATGCTTCCACAATACAAAACCCTCAATATAAGGTATACATAGATTTAGTAGAATGTATACAGATACGCGATCACAATATATTCCCATTACGAAAAATAAATCATAACTATTTACAAACCTACAAAACAGTTTTAAAATATCGCAAGCGTAATACACTTCACTTCCAACAAAATATTATTTTTTAAATTAAACTTTTACACGTACGTAGTCAATTATAACAGTGATAATATAATCTTTACTTCATAAACTCACTACACTTCTTAATTCTCTCTTCTTCCCGTTCACGTTTTTTTCTTTTTTGGTACTCATTATTTAGCCAAATTCCTTTAGCTAAATTTAACCTTCTTAGAGAAAAAAATAAAGCGTGATTTAATTTAGAAGAATGATATTTTGTACAAAAAATACACTTTTTGGTATTTTATTCTCAGGGAATTAAAAAAAACTCATTCTGGGGAAAGAAAAAAATATAAAATAAAAGATTGACGATAGATTTTGATGAGCAACTAGTTAACTGTTATTCTTCATCTGCTAGTTTCATGCCTCACTGCCATACATCAGGGTCGGTATTGGCACTCCACTGTGAACTGCTTGCTTCGTTTTTTTGTATCTAAAAATAAACAGTAATAATCATGTTCTGTATACGTCGTAATAAATAAATCAACAATTAATTTTCAATGTTGTTAAAACATTTTACAAAACTTAACAACATAACATCACAATACCCATAACTGTCAGTACTACATTAAATGAACTAATCGTGTTAATATATTTTAGCATATCGCAAGAAACGAACCCAAAAAATAACTCACAACTCAAAGTCAAATGCGTGGGCCGTAGAGCAATATGCTACTGACGTAGGTCATTCACAGTATACTGAAGAAATTTATGTTTGTCATAGCACTACGTCTCATTGGAAAGATACTTATTTATATGACATGAATAACGTTCAGATTTCAAATATAGTATCTTTTTTTTATTTTCACTTTGAAACGCCAAACATTAGGCCATTCTTAATTCAGGAGTTCAAAAGTTTTGAGCATAGTAAAATTCCTACAAAGTGTAGTTGCTACAAGGAAGAAATAAAACTCTTTGCAAGTCGCTGACGAGGTTTTACACTCTGAAACTTCAACATTTTATGATAATATTTGCGAATGAACACTTAAGGCTCTCGGGCGGAGTATGCTCATCTCCGGGACTTTTACGCGAGACACGTGACTTCAAATGAATTCGGAGAATTAGTCGTGTAACATCATTATTTAAACTTCGACTGCCGCAAATGTGTTTTAATAAAATAATAATGGAAATATTTTTTGGAAAGGGAAAAAATAAGTTAAAAGAACCATATTTTAGGAACACGACGAGGAATATGGTTCTAGAATCTTGAAATCTTACATGCAAAACATTACTTATTCAAATTTAATTTATTTAAAAACGTCCTTAGTCTGTTTTGTTTCGGTTTTCTCCTTACTTGTATCGTTACAACTCAATATCCCTACTGTCTACTGAAAACTCTACACTCATTGTCATAAAATATTTATTGTTCTTTTGTTACTTGTTTTATTTATAATATTTGCATTTTAAGAATTGTTTACTTATAATACTTGAATATTAATGTTTTAAAGTACCAACATGCTACCTGTCTTCAATATAACTTCATTTTCTTTGCTTTAACAAATTTGTTAATATGAAGTAATCAATCATACGTTTGATCCGGATTTGTAGACCCTTAGCTTCTAGTAAATTGTTTTTTTTTTAATCTGTTGATGTACACATGTAGTGTTATACCCATATCTGAACCCTTTTCTCTCGTGATTTATGATAACGATCATGATCTTAGATAGTTTTAATTTGTATACTCGCACATATTATATATTATTTTCTCCTTGTTAGTCAGTCTGATTTGTTTAATAAATTTAGTATGAAGCGTACTTGAGGAACGATTTCAATTCGATTGTTTTTTTTTTCAGAAACGGAGTAAGTAAACGACGACAAAAAAGAATTAGGAGAAAATTCACGACGAAATAAGGAAAAATCTAATTTGTAACGAGAAAACCTTAGAAAATCGGTTTTATGGAGTAGGTATATTATTTTCCGAAATGAATTCGCACCATCTATCGGAAAATTGTTGAAAGTAAAATAGTGAAAGCTCCCTACCTTCACGTTCGGCCTGGAGAGCAGCTCCCTGAGTTCCGTGGCGTGGCGCGACGTCCGGAGGCGCGCCACCAACTCGCGACATCTGGCGGCGGCATCCGGAGCCGGAGCGCGGTTTGCCACAACCACCCGGCTACCGATGCGGTCGTAGAGCTAGGGGACGAAAAGGGTTTTTAAGGTGGTATATTGTATTTCACAATTCTGCCGAGAGAGTGAGGTAAGTCTTTTTGTAAACGCAACATTTTGCTGTACAAATAATAAAGATAAATAAAAACATCCACTATACAAAAATAATTCCTATACACTGGCAGGGACTAAAATTGAGAAAATCTAGTTCAATTAGTATCTAAACATTAATAATTTGATGTTCCCCGTATCTGCCACATTAGTATTATAAGACCCCTTAAAAGCAAAATAATAATAATGGTTGTGACCATTGTCTTTTTATTTTCTGGCGTTTTCTGTTTCATATTC
Organism: Drusus annulatus; assembly: GCA_022651775.1. NCBI lineage: Eukaryota > Metazoa > Arthropoda > Insecta > Trichoptera > Limnephilidae > Drusus > Drusus annulatus. Next base: position 626,106 of record JAGWCC010000187.1, read on the forward strand.
GTGTTGTGTTGATTATTGGTATTATCTAAATATTAAAAGAAATATAAGCATTAATGCTTTAAAGTTAATTCTAATTTCAAAATAATAATAAAAATAATTTGTATTTTTTGTATAGTTTAATTTTGTACCCTGAGTACTTAGGCTAAGCGGAACCAGTCGGTCATAAAAATTAACATAAAATCTGTGGTCTTGTACAAATTTATTTATTTTTTCATTTTCTTTAAATAATAATAAAATTATTAAAATTGAATTTATGTGAATTATTTTACGGAGTACTACAATCTTGACACAAAACTATACATAAAATCCTCTTAATTATAATATTAACAGAATAAATGCTTTTGCCATAAATGAATTAGTCTGGAAAATCTACTTTTGTAATTTTCTTTCATTTTGTTTTGACACGAAGTACAAAGTTTATTTTTTTTCCAAAATCGCACGATTATTACGTTTACTTGCAAAAATGTATGTCTTTATCTTGGTTGACCCCATAATACCTAACAAAATGATAAAATCTATCCAACTGGATAATTCAATTCGCTATTTTTGTGAAAAATCTTTCCAAGAGATCATAGTAATTTTATTAGCTTCTTTTTCAATTTAATCATTATTTTTGATTTTTTTACATAAATCGTTTGTCTTTACCGTGCTCCTGCTTACAAGCCACATATAAACAAACAAAATAAAATCGAAACTATACCTAGTTCCAAAATCAAATTATGATTAAGAAATAAAATAAATAGTTATATTTTATTTCCATATAAGATACGTACTGAAAAACTTTTTACTTTTTTAAAACGTTTTATTTTATTAAAGATTCTGGTAGTTAATTCTTTATAGTTTTATTTTTATTCTAACAGATGTTTCGACATTCAAAGCCATTATCAAACTGTCTTCGTAAAGGTTTAGAACGCCGAAACAGCTGTCACAAAAAACTAAAAACCAACAAAACTTAATAATAATATAATTAAATTTAAGTATTAATAAAAAAAAATAAAGTTTCCATTCCAAATCTACGAAAATGTAATCTCTACTACTCGCAAATGAATTATTTACCAAGCTTCGAAAAGACTGGCTCTCAAATAGCTCTTCGAAGTTGTAATGAAATGCATGAGATTGTATAATAATAATAATTCACTTAGTATTAAAGTAGTGTTACACTAACCACAAAGAATAGTGGAAAAAAATGCTCTAATCCTCAAACAGTGAGAAACACAACTATTGTTTATAGTTCTCCAGCAACCAGCCCTGTCAAGAAACAATGTTTCCGATATATTTGAATACCGATACAGAGACATCTTTTGAAGGGTGTGTAAACTAGATTTGTTTTCCTACTAGATAATGCGAAAATCGTATGGGCATTTTATGAAAAAGTATTTGGTTTGAGTCTCCGCTTATGCTGAGACTGAAAATGAAAGCTTTATGTTGTGGAAACAAAATTTCCACTATGAGTGCTTATGAAGAACGGATGGAAAATCAATATCGACAGCAGTTTTTTTTTTGCATCAGAAGAATAGTAAACAAGTTGTATTCTTTAATTATAACATCTATGTATTGGCATTTTTTTACACATCATAGCTTGAATAAGATTAGTAAAGATTTTAGGTATACGAGTAAATCCATCTAATAAATGTTATGATATAAATTAAGTAATCCGTATTCTGTTGCATTAGCTTCTTGTATTGATTTGTTCGATATCGTCGTTTGAAAAAAAAACATTTAATTATTCGAATCATTAGCTTACATTTTAAAATAATTAAATCTATAACTTTTCGGAGGGAATTTCGCACAGTTATTTTATCGAAGATGACGCTGAAAATAATAATAATATATTATTATTCCATAAATTGAAAAGATATAAACCAAGAAAACAATTTTAACAAAAATCAAGTATTCTAAATCATAAAGAGTTGTGTTCGTGTTTCCTTAAAGTAATTTAAGAGGAAGTTCATTTGTAATTTAAGTATTACAATAAAATGGTTCTTTAATAAAACTTTATTAATACATCACATAAACTACTGTAAAGCGTAAAACTTTTGACAGTTTAGTGAAACTTGATTTCGAAACGTGGGATTCAAGAAGAGATTCTGTAAATTCATATCCTGAACCAGTTTCTGCCGCGTCTTCAAAACACATTACGAAAAAATCAACAAGGCGAGATATGAAAGCATGCGCAAACGAGCATTCCTTAAAGCGCAAGCGCGGTGAATGTTTTTCATTTCCCCGCGAAATTCCCAAAAGGACATATTGTATAGTCTAATTCGTCCTCGAGAGGAAGAAGTCCTTTGTCACTTTATGCGAATTTCCAAACATTGCACAACTCTTGCACAACTTTTGCCTTTAGGGATATACTCTTTGAAACACGAATAGACAACGAAAAGAAATTCAACAAGTACTTTGAAAGTGTAAAAAAGCTTTTTTCAGAAAAGAGCATATATATTTAGTTGTGAATTAAGTCAGCACTTTTTTACGATAAATATCGAAACAACGTTGAAAACTTTAATATTGAGACTACAATGCGCGTTTAAGGGTCATAATATTATGTTTATCATAATAAGCTGTTAATAAGGAGGGTTTGGAAAGAGACGTGCTTTCAGTTTAAGTCAAATAACATTTTTCTTCCACTCATAAAAAGCTCAAATAAAGAGGAATGTATGCCTTTCAGTGAATCTTTAACTAATGTTGTGGTCGTAGTTTTTTTCTGCATTGAATGCTTTGACTCTCGTTTGATTCTGAAGACTTTTGTGGTCCTTCATCCATCTTAAAAATATATTATCATTTGGGATAAGGCTTGACTCAAGCGACACAAGTGTGGGACTTTTTTTTAGCCTTATGTCACTTCTTGAGTACCTGAGCTGTTTTTTTCAAAATCCAACCAGATACTGAAGATTTATGATTTTTATTGTAAAACAAAAAAAACTTCGGTGTAAACTTCCCAAAATGGTGCTTTAACCCTTTTGCCTTTTCGGCGACGATATTATGAATTTATGACTCTGTGTAATTGTCATCACAGTTGCTTTCCAAGCAGATGGCCGGTGTTCGACTCCTTTTAAATTTAAATTTTCCTTTTATTTAAAAAAAATACATTATTTATAGCAATGAAAATTTTAATGTTATTAAATTTAAATTATTATTAAAAACATTATTTTAGTTGTATTAAAAATATTATTAAAATTATATAAAAAATATTATCTAATTGTTTTAAAAATAAACGTTTTTTTTTAATAAATATAAAACTTTATTTTAAATAATATTTTTAGTAGGTGAAAAAACCTGTGAAAATTTATTGAAAACTCAATTCAGATGGAACCAGACTTGTGGTGCGAGCCTTACATGTTAATTTTCTCAACTCTGAAATAATCCCTGGCAGAAACAAAGGAAAGCGAGTTTTAATACCAAGACTCAACTTAGAGCCCAGCGTTTCTAGCCTGCCCTTTGTAATATAACTTGATTTGTCTGCACTAGTTGAATTTATACTTATTCTTACTAGCTAGTCAAATTACGCGCGCTGTTTTCACATTTTTTAGACAACTTTTACTGTATTCTTAAACTAAATTACGCATCGTTAAACAAATTCGATGAACTTATTTGTATTTCATAATTAACTCTTGACAAAACTAAAGTTAACCTTGACGTATCAAAACCAGAACACGTCAAATAACTTGGTGAAAATCAACCTGACTCAAACAAGCATACTTTAAAATATTGAACTAAAAACTTTTCGGTTTGCAGCGAAAGCAACATTTGGGTTTTTTTTGCAATATTTAACAGGGGGGTATAAATACACTTTTGGATTAAACGGACCGTTTTATTGGCTTTTCAAATCTTTTTCCACCAGATCATTTGGGTAGAACAAATTGAGATCCATTGGGGATGATTTCTCCATCCACTTTGTTCGACAAATGGTGGTCACCTTTCCGTTTTATTTATTTTCTTGTTTATTCGTGTGTATTGAAAACAGGCTGGGTAAATAGAGAGATTTTGTACGTAATAATATACTTTTGTATCAAATATTATAGTAATAGTATCAGAGGGATAAAAAGTATTTATAATCACGATTCTGGATAAGATAATTTGACAGATAACTATTTATCAGTAGTACCAATTATTTAACTTTTAACGATTCTACTAACGAAAGCTTTGGAGTTACAAAACATTATGTTCTATTAATCTTATTCTGTCTTCCTAACAGCATACATCTTATTTATAAATCTGAATGAAGCAAAGAGTGTATGCCAAGACAGCTGTATGGCGGTCTATCCTCTCTGCCCGCCCCTGCGAAAAAACAGCGTGATAATTAGTTAGCTGATTTTTTTTTCCAAAAAACTTGTAAATTAAAATGAAAAGCTAATTGCTTTATGTACATCAATAATTTACAACGTTTTTTTCTTTTAATTTGAGGAAGATAAAAATACAGAAAAAAAAACATTAAAAAATATATTAATTATATTTTACTATTTTATACTGTGTCCTTAATTACTACACGGGTAGCGTCAAAACTAGTAGGCGTATGTAAGAAATAATCTTTTTTTCATCATACAAAAAAAACATTAAAAAGTGATGTACACAAAAAGTGCTGTACATAGTAATTCGGTGTGATTACAAAATTAATAATTTCAAAAAAAAATGTTATAAAATTACAAAGTTTTATTCACTTCTATTTTTTTAAATACGTAAATCGTCTTCTAGGTTCGATACTATCACAACTTTTTTTATTCAAATTTAAACAACAAAAAACACTTTAAACAAGAACTCCTTAATAAATATTACTAATATTTGTGTTTGTTCTGGACCAAACTTGAAAGCAGTTTATTATAAAACGTAAAACTATCGAACCTCCAACTACCCGACTCAAAATCAAACAAGTAAAGCATTTCCGAACGGAAACCAGCAAGCATGCAATCATTAGGTAGATTCTATACGTCAGTCTCCGGGCAATAAATCGGTATGTGGATTAGGTACTTTTTTTTCCATGGCGAACCCGTTGACACGTAATTTTTGTGAGCATTGACTGTTTGTTGACTGTTGAGCGATAACACGTCCGGGCATGACGATCTGTCATTTATTTATCTCTTGTGTGCAAATCATTCCCTTATATTCCGTACATTAATTTTTATTTGGGAAATACTTTGTTACGATAAACGTTTAATAAAACGGTTAATTAAAAAAAAACGTATTGAATGTTTATTTCAGGAAACTTTTGACGTAAATATATAAATTATGTACGAAACATGTTTGTTAGAGGATTCTTCCGCAAAAGGTATGACAAGAATACATGATGCGAAAGTGAATGGAAGAAGAAGTCGGGGACTCCCAAGGGAGACGTGGCACGATCAAGTGAATTTAATACTTGAATCGAGCCACGTGAAGAGTCAGAATAACAGAAGAGTAAATATGAGACGATGTATGAATGTGAACGAAGCATGGAGTGTGTGCCAAGACAGATTTGTATGACGGTCCTTTCTCCTTGTATTTATGCCTAACTAACTAACCATCACGGCCGCAGAGGTAGGCAGAGAGGACGGACCGCCATACAACTCTGTCTTGGCACACACATTTTTGTCTTAATTTTTTATAGTGAATACCGCACGAGTCCCAACTACTCCCAACCACCTAGAGCCAGTGAGACTACAGCATCTCCAAATTGTGTTGTTTTGAGGCTGAATATAGTGAGAAGGGGAAGGAGATGGGGAAGAGGAAGGTTGTGAAGTACCTGGCTATTCAGATCTGGTCATTTCAAGCAACGTTTTAATTCTAAATTATGGTATTTCAACAGGGCGATGCTTAGAGTATCTACCACTCTGGAACGTGACGTAAATATACTTTATTTTATGTAAATTAAATGTGTTGACACAAATTAATTAAATTAAATTTATTTGCGCACGCCGGGTTTAAATCCGCGACCTCTGGATTCGTAGAGATCTATCTATATATATATACATCGTCTCATACATACTCTCTTCCGTTATTCTGACTTTTTAAAAGGCCCGACTCAAATATCTGATTCACTCCATCGTGCCATGTCTTCTTCGGGCATCCCCGACTTCTTTTTCCATTCACTTTCACGTCATATAATCTTTTCGCGCTATTTTCTTCGCTCGTTCAATCTGAATGCCCAAATTAAATTTAAAGAACAAAACATATGGCGTCTACACAATAAATATGTCAAAGCTATAAACTCAAAATAGAAAAATTTCACGATAACACTGATTTTTTTTGCTTAATAATTGAAATTAAATACTAAATTTTCACTTTTCCCTTTTATGACAATCTACGAGTGTTAAAAATAGCATCTTTAAATTGACTGATCGTCGACAGTTTAAAATTATGAATCTTAGAAGTAATCTAAAAAATGTTTATATCTACCTAGAGACGATAATCATAACTGACGTAATTAGCCCATTTCACACTGACGAATTATCGATCTAATCCAACGTAGTTGTTCAATTCAACACGAGTAGGGCGTCTGTCAAAGTAAACAGTCCACAGGGAAAACACGTAACATGTAAGGTCCGAACCCTACAGTCTACAACCTACAACATGTGCATACAAATACAGGTATTAACGGTTTGCGCCTCTACGTGGATAACCGGTTTAGGACTGCGGCAAAACGGTTTACTTCCAGAATCATTTATCGGATTAGCATCGGTATTAGCTGTTCAAAATAATGTTGTTTCAATCTCAAAATAAACAATAATATTTATGAACAATGTGTTTATGAGAAGCAAAAAATACAAGATTATTCAAATAATAATCTTAAGGGTCAGCACCCAAAAATATACACTTTTTGGTTTTCTAGTACAAGCAAAACTACAAATGATTAATCTATTAATTATATACGAGTAGTTAGAAAATTTCTTGATTTAAAAAACAATTCTTTAAAGGTCAGCACCCAAAAATACACACTTTTTGGCTTTCTAGTCCAAGCAAAACTACAAATTATTTATTTGTCAATACTATGTGGGTAGTTAGAAATATGTTTAAGGTTTCCAGTGAACAGTAATCTTTTAAATTCTTTATGAAATGCATACTAGAGTTTTAGGTAAAACGTTCAAATATGACTTTGCTGGTTTTAAAACTGCAACTTTTACTGATATTTTAATATGTTATCAATAGAATTTAAAGGGTCACAGCTAAAAAAATGTATTCAAAGGAAACCTCAAAAAAAATTTAACTACCCATAGAAAATTGACAAATATGTCATTTAAGGTATTGCTTGTATTAGAATGTTATAAAGTAACGTTTAGCATAATTGCTGACCCTTAAAAGATTGACGGAAGACGTAATAGAAGTAAAAACGGCACTTCATCGCGTCAAAACCTACGTAACTGGTACGAGTGCAATACGGGTGAAGACATAATAAATATAATTGTTAAAGTAAAACTCAACATTAAATCGAAACAAATATTAGTTTGTATATATGGATTTAATATTTTGTATAAGTATTTGTATATTATTCACACACATATTTATATGTGGGTTTTACAAAGTAACTCAACTTGCCGATTAGATTTGACTTTCAGTAACCGATGTTACTCGTATCATTAGAATAATCAGTAACTATGGTAAATGCGTGATTTTTAGTACTGTTTATCGAAACACTTCCCAATTAAAATGACGGATGAGTTATTCGTAAAAAAAGTGAAGAAATAAAATAAACATAAAAGAAAAACAGAAAGATAAAGGCTCCACCATTTACACCCAATTATTATGATTGATATCTGAGATATAGCAGCTGACGCTAAGAGAGTATTTTTACCCAAGAGAAAACATTCATCCGACTTTATTTTGATTTTTTCCTGGCGAATTGTAAGTAGCATTAAAAAACGTCTGTCTTATTACTTTTCAGTTGATTGTAGTGCCTAAGTATTTCTAAATAAATATTGTACTAGGGAGAAATGTCTAAGGTTTTTATTGTAATTAATTAGGTAACCGAAGGCTTTTTGACTAAATACTGTCAATCAAGCAACACTTATGTACTCAATAAATTAGAAATTTAATCCACAGGAAGGCTTCACAATCAGTGGCGGAACTATACTCTTAACGTTTTATAATATTTTTTTCGCAATCTTCTATAATAATATAACTAATTGTAACTACATTAGGCTGCAATAACATAATTACACTGTACTTACTAACTTCTCTTAAATTTATTATACTATGAATAATACACGTATTACACTATTTTGTGAAATCTACTATGATAATATAACAAATTGTAAAATCTACGCTATATTTATTTACTTGCGTTGTACATACTACCTTTTTTTAAACTCTTGCTTTTATGCTATATTCTTCTCATTTATTTAAACTCCTTTATATAACTAAAATTTATTATATGTAAAAACGTTCAAGGCGTTAATAAAATAAAATAAATAAATAAACTACATTTCGTAAAAAGTGCAGCACTAGTGGGAACCCTTAAACAAATATACACGATCAAAATTAATTTATTAAAAAAACTTCTGCCATGGCTTTTACCTTTTTCATTTATAGGTACAGTTTAATATACCATGAGTATAGTGTTAATATGTAAAGATTATTTTCATTTTGCGGTGGAGTAATGTACTATATTTGTTGTTACTTGTTTTCAAAGAAGATCCGAAATAATTTTCAAAACCTTTTTCTCGAGAAATTCTCCCGCTTTAGGTAGATCAAAGAGATTACCACGATAGTCACAGACATTTGGACTGTAAAGAAACACTTGGAGAACAACTTTTGTACTTTTCAGCGCTATTATTAAAATACCAAAAACAATTCAAATAAAAACGTTATTCTAACAGCCGACTTTAAGATCAAAGCAGTTTTTGCAAAGTATCGTTTTTAATAGTTACGTCCAATCGTATCTACACGCAAAACGTAGGTTGCCAATATTTGTGTATAAAATAAATTTGAGTGTCTTCAAAACAAAATATATTTTCGTTGACCTGTCTAATCATCGTAAACTTACACATATATCGACGGTGGGACGTAAAATGGAAGACACATAAAAGCAGTACGAAAAATACTCACCTCGAGCAAAGAGTGGAGTTGTCTGTCAACAAGTAGCCCCATGAAGAGATCCTCGTCGCAGGATTGGTCCTGAAGACAAGCGATGTCGTCCAGAGATTCCAGGATTAGATTAACAGCTGTGAAATAGATTTTTTTTAAAGTAAGAAATCATATTTCATTCAAATAAAAGGAACAGTGTTTTTGGTCACCTGACTATTTAAGAAATTGGCCACCTAGATAGTATTTTGGTATGAAAAAGTTTAAATAAGCACCAGAAACTGATAGTGAAAAACGCATTTTAATGCTCATCGAAAGCAAAAGTCATTTTTACAGTATAAATCAATAATTTGAATACAGGTGAATACATTTAACTAATTGAGCAACATGATTACTGGTATATGTCACCAAAATATTTTCTTGTGGTTTCAAAAACCTATAAATTATAAGCTGCTACCGATTGTCAGTTATTTTTCAGCGTGCTGCGCCCCGCCCAGTTCCTATCTTCTACGCCGCTTCTTATTAGTGATGTCAATGCGTAATTGGAGTTGTGCATATAAAAGTGTGTAGTAAAGCAAGTACTTGTACTTAACGTAATTCAATATGTTAGAAATATTTTCAGAAAACATTCACTATTAATGATATCATGTTCCTAGACATACCCATTAAAATAAAAGCGTAACTTGAGCATATCTATCAAATCTATCCAAAGTTCTTGCCGTATTATTTCGCGAAGTGGTACATTTATCGCCGTGGACTTACGAGTAATTTGTTTTATGGGAAATCTCCGAACCAAAATCAATGGACGTTACTGCTACGAATAGTAATATTGATAATTTATCGCACGAGTTCATTCGTCGAATGTAATTTGGGAGTGGTTTTATTTGTGTCAAAGTCCCTAACCTCCATATCTTAATTCAACGATGAAAGAACACAGGATATGTTGCATTCTATAGAATTTTAGATAAAACGTTCGAAATTTGCTGCGCTAGTTTTCGACCGCACATTTCAGTATGTTTTTCATAGAATTTAAAAGATTACCGCTTAAAATTTGTACTAACTGGAAACCTTAGATATTCAATTAACTGCCCATGTAGAACTTACAAATATTATAACTCATGTGCAGTATTGCTTGTATTGGAATGCTACAAAGTGACGTCTAGTGCCATTTTTGAGTACTGAGCCTCAATAACGAATTCATCAACTTTTGAAGTTTTCAAGGGTGTTGCTAAGATTTTAATCGGCTCCTTTTTTTCAACGCACTGAATTTTGTCGCAATATTGAAGCAATAATTGGTTTTAAACATAAATATCATTTTCTAGCAAAACTTTTGATGTCGCCAAAAACTTGAAATCTCCATCTAATGTGAGTTGATGTAACGTACGTATAGCGATTAATGGTGCAGAAGCGGTTCCGTATGCTGAGATAAGAACGCTAGTAATTCTTCTGAAGATAACGGTGGAAGATGAATGGGAGTCTTCGATTTCCCAAAACGCTTTCAAATGAGTATCAACGGATGATTCTGACGTCGTCCAAAATGAATTGACGGGAGAGGAGGTACAATTATCCACATGTCCCATTAAAATCCAGCCAAAAACTGTATTCAAAGCAATAGGTTCATCAGTGTTACCTTCCACTCGTCCCGAACGAAGAATGGATGCAAACAACCCCGCGCCCAGTAAAATGTCTATCGCAGATGGATTTTCGAAATCCCACTACCTCTACTATAGGCTAGTTCAAATTATTGTTCTTTGATGCTGGCAGTTGGTTACTTATGTCACGAGGGAAATGTAATAGCGAATGACGATTTTTACAACAGTTAAAACGCGAAGTACAAATTTAAGCAAATGCTGGGTAGAGAGACAATTTTGACACAAATTATATTTTTTCACGATGTTGAATCTAGCAAGCGGTTGTTAATTTAAAAATTGGTCACACTTTGAGATGAAATGTCCACTTTTGCAAAGTACATACACCAATTTTTGTGTACTGATAAAAGAAGTTTAAATTTCACTCGATTAGATTTGATTTTAGCAGTTTCCAACTTCATGCCATAACCATGAAGATATTCAAAAAAATTACATTATGAATCCAAAAAAGGAACAACTGTGAATACGATATAATTTCTTCCCTGGGGCCAATTAACTCAAAACCAATTCTTGGCTCATCAGTACGTTTCTTTAAGATATTATGTAATAGCAAAAAAGACCACTCGTCTGTTGGAAAATGTAATGTTTCTAGAGCCTGAATATTTTCCTTCAATATTTTTTTTTTTTGAACGACAGATCTGAGCAATTTTTTTTTTTTTATTATGGGTCACGAAACAACTTTCTTTACATGCCGATCTGAATTTATTATTTTTATTATGAAAACGCTCTCTCAATAATGTGTATGCGATATGATAATTGATTGCGGAAACTGGAAGATGTTTTATAATATTTAACGCAATTGGTGTCAACTACACACTGTGGTTCGACAAAAGTATTATCGATAAAATTAAATGTAAAAAAGGTTCGACAAAAGTATTATCGATAAAATTAAATGTAAAGAAGGTTCGACAAAAGTATTATCGATAAAATTAAATGTAAGGGAAGGTTCAACAAAAGTATTATCGATAAAATTAAATGTAAGGAAGTGTTCGACAAAAGTATTATCGATCAAATTAAATGTAAGGAAGGTTCGACAAAAGTATTATCGATAAAATTAAATGTAAGGAAGGTTCGACAAAAGTATTATCGATCAATTTAAATAAAATTAAATGTAAAGTTTCGACAAAAGCATTATCGATAGTTCGACAAAAGTATTATTGATAAAATCAGGTATCACTTCACAGAAAATACAAGGTTATCAAGAGTAGGTCGGATTACTTGTTATTCTCTGCGAAGAGATTCGAATTAAAAAAGGAAATGTCTTCCAAAAACAAATAATATTTGTCTGATATTGAAGATGGGATCAAAGATGACACCATTTTTTTTTTTCGCCATATATTAGATCACAAAAGGCGGGTAGGGGTTCTCATATCGGACTTAGAACTTTGATGAATTCATACAATGCTTAAAGGTCAAACCGCACTGGCGCGTCGCTGCGCGTCACTTTTCTGTTCGCGGTGCGGTGCAGTGCAGCGCCGCTCTGGTGCGGTTTGATTCATACAAAACAGTGAAAACATATTTCGTGGTGAAGCGACGCGCCGTGCAGTGCAGCGCCGCTGACGCGCTAGTGCGGTTTAAAATATTTCAAGTAATTGTATTACCAAATGTCCCCAAACTTAGATGCTGAGAGTCTCCGGAGAGGTTCAAATATACCTGGTCAAACTCGAGTGCTAGCCAACTCGTCTATATATTTTTGTCAGATACCAGCCACATACCTGTGCTTCATCCCGCAAAGACCTTTCACCAAAGATAAGATCATCTTTTGGAGTGTCGCCAAAGATATCTTTGACCATAATAAGAAATATAGATCAGTTATCCTGGAACTGGCGTGGAGAGATTAAGATTAAATAAGAGAAAAGATAGCGGTTTTCTATTCGTATTTTTTTCACGAAGGAAAGTATAAAATATGATAATGTATCATAGGTGTTATTTACGTAAATTTGACCAATGCCTAAAACTAAATGCAGTATATAGATAGTTTAATTTTCCAATTTTATCTGTGATATTCCGCATAATTATGAATTATCAACTGACAGAGTTATTAGTTAGTTAATATTAACAGGACATTAAAAATTCCACTCTTGTATCCATGCGTTAAATAAATCGATAACACGGTCGTAAAATTGATGAGTCAAACGATGATTTACATTTTCACCTGGTTTTGATAAATACGAGTACATGCTATCATGTTATACGGAAATATAGTGGATCAAACATTTACGGATGCAGGAAACTAATTTGATCGGTTTCACTACTTCGAGGTGAGTTAGTTAAATAATCTAGTAATTTATACGTTACCGTGTAATAAACACTTTCACGTTTAGAAGCCTTCGTTAAATCAATCACTTTTATCGTCATTCAATTTTATTTGATATTATTATGTATTATATTACAATAACATTTCTATTAAAGTATTAACATATATTTATTATTTGTGCTATATAAAATAAACCTACCGGAAAAAACCTTTTGAGTTTACCATCGCTTGTTGTACTAAACCGGCGATAAATTGCTTGGAAAAAACGATGATCAAATTTCAGAATACTTGTTGGAATTGAAGAATAATAAAGCAATGTAGTTCTGGACACAAACGCTCCTATTTTACGTTCTGCATCCGAATGAAAAAGCAATCTTGAAGTCCACGTCTCTAGGAATATAAGATTAAGCGACCAGTGAAGAGTCGAGGGATTGAAAAAGTGAACGGCGAGATACAGGTGCACTCAGGAAATACGTTCCTTGACCCATCAACCTGTCATAGCCAGCAGCGTGAAAGCCAGTTGACTATTTTGAATATGTTTCGAACATGTCGACCGGGCGAGTAAAATCCATTGAGGTGTACGAAGCAAAGCCACTTGCTACTTGTCGAACATTGAACCTACTGGCCGACCAGGAGAGGCTGAGGGAAAGATTGGTTGGAGCATACGGTCGCTGGAAAGGCAAAAGGGCTTACGTGACACTTTGGTCAAAAATGAGTTAAATATGCAGTTTTGATCAGTTATTTTTCTGCATCGAATGCGCTGACTCTCGTTTGATTCTGAAGACTTTGTGGCCCTTCAGCCACTTAAAATATACTTACCATTTGGGAGAAGGCTTGTCTTAAGCGACACAAGTTTGGGACTTTTTTTAGCATTTTTGTCGCTTCAGGTAACTCAGTGAGAACATTGAATTACCTGATATAACTTTTTTTTTTCAAAATCCAACCAGGTACTGAAGACTTATGAATTTCATTGTAAAACAAAAAAAACTTTCAAGTGCTCTGGTGTAAGCTTCCCAAAATGACGCTTTAGCCTTTTTAGCCTTTCCGATGACAATATAGCAATGGATCGTCAAGAGAAGAGCTGTATGACCATCGAAATAACACTAGTGCATGTGATATAGTACTACACGTTCTCCTTGGTAATTTTAACACTATTATTATTAAACAAATAATATTGCCAGCAACATGGAGGAAAATCAACAAAAAATGCACTAAGAATTACAATCACAGTACCTACCTACTAACGTATAAATATTAAAGACTGCGTTATCGCTTTAATAGGCGTTTGTGTATCTTTTGCCTATATTGCCTTAAATGAGGTAAATTAAAATGGCAATCGTTGATATCATGTATTACTATCATAAATCACAGTCATATTTAAACAGGTTCGACAATATTTGCTACTCTGATATAAGGTATACCTTAAGTAACTTGAGGCTGATATCGACTAGCGTCTGTTTTACTGTACGTAACAGAATTTCGTTTATCTGAAAATTTGTTTATGCAGACATATCGTTTCCGAAAAGTTGTAAAGGAGAAAGGCATGTAACGACATCATCAAAAGTAACGCGCACTCTTATCTCGGCTCTTAGATTATCGGATGCTGGCGAAGGAAGGTACAGTGTTGTGCAGCTTATGATGGTAAGATAAATATTTCGTGCAAAGTCCATGTATCTACCAGAGTGAGGAATATCTTCAGAGGAGCATATAAGTGTGATTTTGTGAGGGGAAGAGAAAAAAGGATGAACTGACATACTTCTTTAAAACTGTATGCGATATAAAAGATTTTATTTTTCGTTCCGTGTGAATAATTCTAACCCGAGAATAAAGTAAAGACTTTAACTTCAAGAAAATTGGGTAAGTACCACTGATATTAATATCGTCGCCGAAAAGGCAAAGGGGCTAAAGTTTCTGTTTTACAAAAAGTTATATAACTCAGGTAAATTAAATGCTCTCACTGCATTACCTGAAGCGACAAAAAGCTTAAAAAATGCCAACCTTGTGTCGCTTCAGTCAAGCCTTCTCCTTAGTGGTAAATAAATTTGAGATGGCTGAAGGGCCACAAAGGTGTCAGTGTCAAACGAGACTCAGAACATTCGATGCAGAAAAAAACGATCAAAACTGCATACATAACTCTCGCTAAAGCCTTTTAGCATTTCCAGCGACGATATAACATTTCGAAATATGTTATGAACCAAACGTAGAATTCATACCATTTATTTCGATTGTGTTTCAAAGCATTCGAGATGAGAGTTAACACAATATTGAGAACTATTTATTTTTTCAATCTGCACGTATTGAGACGAAGGGTTTACTTTATTTCACGTATAATATATCATTACTTGAGGTTGCTATACTCAACGAATTGTAAGCTATGTTGTTTATTTATTTTTAACACGCTTCAGAAATTTGGGGTGCCTATGATGTTGAATGGAAAAATTATTCAAATATTGCTTACGGTCGGCGTAAAGCCCATAACACCAATCGATCTTGAAGCATTGTCTTATTTTTGCATAGCATAAGAAAAACTCCGCACAGATCCTGCGATACATACACAGACTTTTCAAAAGCAAACGCTCTCCATCAATCACAAGGGTAGTGTAACTATAGCGTCTCTGATCTAGATTGTCGAAAGAGGTGAAATAAAAATCAAAGGTGAAGAAGACAGTTCTAGAAGTTTTTATCATTCATTTCATACGGATAAATTAAATTTCCAAAATTATTTCCCTCGGTTCCTATGTCATCTTTGGCGATGCCATGTGGAGGGATTTTCGCAGAGAGGAAAGAGTGAACCTGGGTCTTGAAGAGGTCCATGTTTTAGGAAGGAGGAAACACAGAGGCCATCAAATCATTCTACACTCGAGCTATTGAACACAAAAACGAGTTGTAGTAGCGATCCGTTATAATGGGCGCGTTTAACGAGTTTTCTGGCTATGCACCGTTGCTGAAGGGATCAAACACGTAAGTTCCTCAAAGCATATTTGGTTGACATACCGGTAGAATAAGTATGTGTTCCAAAGATTGCAATCCGTTTATTGAAACAGAGGAATCTTTCAAACGGATTGCTCGTTTTTGCACAATTAAGTATTTTTTTTCGGGTATTTTTTGGCTCCAGATCAGAGGTGGATGCTAAATTCAAGAGTGAGGAGCACTTTCGAATTTGTCAGATTTTTTCTTTCAATTTTTACAAGCTGTGTACTATTAATCTATTTACGAGTTCTGTACAGTAGGTACGTCCAACTTCTGACGCTAAAGTTGAGATGTACCTGGAAATTCATTCACGCATAATACCTACATAAAACTGAAGCAATGTCAAACAATACTCTGACTTAATAGTGGTCTCTCACCAGAAAATTTTCGACAAACCCGAATATTATAATTTAAATTTATTTAAAAACGTTCTAGTGACATATAATTTGCTCAACACTGTGGGTCTCAATTCCGATAGTCGTAATAATATTTTGTTACGACGGGTACAAATTCGATTAACGATTGCGGAGGAAAGGAATGGGGAGGGGGGGTTCACTGTGTTGCTCCTTGATCCGATTAAATGATAGAAAAGTAGTGACTGTGTAATGAATGAAACAAATTGGTTATTAAAATAGATATCTATCTTCAATGTTTATAATGGATACAATTTAAAATTTTGTGATGTTATTGTTTATCGGATTCGAAAATAAGTTTATGAGTATCAAGTTTTTAAATTTCTGACGCACAATTGCTGATAAATGGCGAATATCATGGCTGAGATATCATCAACTATTATAATTTCATATGGGATGTGATGAACATAACATTCTTAAATTTACAAATAGATAATTTTTTATTGTTAGGACATAATATAATGAATGTATGTGGCCATTTTTAGAATAGTTGGTGGTGTAATGGTCATTATAATGGCCTTTCAAGTAAACTATTTTTTATTCATTTGAAAAAATACTTTTATATTTATTTTTAAATAAATAAAATTAGGTAGGTACTTGTGTAAAATTTTTGAAAACCTGATTAAGAGAAAAATACATTTTTGAGTTGTCTCAATAACAGTCGCAGCTGTTTCACATTTGAAATTTTCGATATTTCTTAGGCTATTTCTCATTTTTTTTAATATTCTATCTGAAAAGAAGGGTGCAAACTTTCAGCTTCACAAATCCCACAATTATAATATTCGGTTATTTTTACAGGTGCTAATAATAAAGTGTTACCGCACAAAGGTTCCAATTTCCCTGAGCTTTGAACTTTAGTATTCGAGAAATGTTGCGAGGCTACTGGAAATGAGGACGGAAATAAAGGGAGTGAGAATGTACTTAAACGTTCACATTGAGTCACTAAGCATATGATCATAATCTATTTTAAGCAAATAAGTTTAATTTTTGTATGGTTATCTCTAACCAGCACGATATCAAAAAAATCTTTACAAATTGATTTACTGTATTGTGTGAAAAAATAACATTATTTTTTTACTAGGGGCGAGGGGTACCTACCCTTCCTTGCCCTTAATCGGTCACGAGTTTTTCCAGAAAATGAGCGTTTCTGCAAGCAGCATAGTCAAATAACTTGACTTCGCCCTTAGACGGGTTGAATTAAGACACTCATCAGAACTAGTAGGTGTGAGAAACATTCGGCATGGACAGATTTGCCCTTACCCTTAGAGTTGACTGAGGACATTATTTGTTTATTTGATGCTTCACTTATGGTCCATGATGCCACGCCATATAAGAAGAGAGAAAAGTGATATTCTGAACAAGTGTATTTATGGTGTACCTCATGATCAATCGATCATTCTAAATTTGATAAAAAAACTTTTTGTTTCGTGTAATCGTTTCCATTGTTTTGACGTGTTAAATTACACGTTAAACCAACTACCTACCCGCAATCAACAAAAAATGACAGCTATTTGATGACAGAAACAAAGGGTGCTTAGCTATTAAAACCAATAACTTTTTAAATGTGTTTGATAAAAATATAGATATATTGTATATACATATACTATATCAGAAATATTCACAGGAATGTTCGGATTATTTGGGAATTGACTGTAAGTGTCCATTATCAGGGGGGACGAACACTGGAAACCTACCTTAAGCGATAATATAAAGAAACCACCCCAAAAATAACCAACATATTACATCAGTCGTGAAAATTATGTAACGTACTCGTACATAACGATCACCGAATGTTCCGCATTTTTCCGAATGTTCCTTCAAGTTAACGTTTATATAATTGAATCATGAAAAAAATATATATTATGTTTTCGTAGAAACAATCACTTTTTGGTTTGACATATTTCATGAAATAATAATTTTGCACAAGACCACGAATATTATTTTAATTTTTATGACCGACCGGTTTTGCTTAGCCTAAGCATCATCAGGGTACAAAATTAAACCAAACAAAAAAATAAATAGTGTGTGGTTATACATACTCATACATACAGAGGAAGAACACAATATAAAATAAAATAAAGAGGATAGTAAGAGAGCAAAAGAATAACGTTCAAATTATAATAAGGGAAAAGAGAGAAAGAGACAGATAATATTAAATCAAAGAGGAAAAACGTCAACTGAAATAAAAGGATAATGAGAAATTTTATGAGTTTACGGGAAATATATCTAATATTAGACTACTGGACAAAATATTATATATATACTCATATTATTATATATTACTCAACAGATTAAATAATTAAGATGCACTAGAAATAAAGGAAGCCATTAAAATGAATGGTCATATTCTTAATAATCAATCAAATTTGTCCAGTAGTCTAATAGTAGCTTTAAACCTCTTCAAATTCAGTGGACTATGTGAAAGTATTATTGAAGAAGGAACTTGTTAATTTTCCAATCTTAAAATGCCTCCAAATGAGGGCCAAAGATACTGACAATGGCTGTAGAGCGTTCTGAACCCAACATCTTCCTAGTGTCACGCAACCTTACTGTACGAGAAAAGAAAAATAACTTTGCATTGGTACTTTATTAATGATAACGAAAGATCTTAATTGAATTTAATATAAACATTTTCTTCATATTATGTTTCCTTGTGTACTAATGTTTATTTGATCATTAATTGTGCAACATAGTTTAGCTAGTTCTCAGCAAAATGTAGTATTTTATCAGTTGTGGGAATCATAAACTATTCACATAGTTCTCCATTAGCCCCAAACAAGCAATGCATCATAAATTACGCCGCTAATTAGTTTGAACTTAGGGGCTACAACGTGAACAGCAGAACTAGCAGTAAAATTAAACCATACATATTGCATCACGCGGTCTTTTCTGGGGTAGGTGTGTATTAAAAATTCAGCAGGGAAAAGTCACGGTGCAACACGCTACCAACTCGTTTAATAATAAACTATGAAAGTTATTAATTCTCCGTTGAAGTTTCTCAATTAATAACATCTCAAGTTTTGTAACTGGTTCGTAGAGTTTGTGGGGCTAAAACGTCATCTAGTATTTGTATAGAAAGGAACGCTTAAAAGAAAATGATTTTTTTTTTCACAGGAAGCAAACACTTCGACATAGTTACATTAAATAAAAATATGATTCATACAACACCACTTTATTGAATATTTTATCGTCAACTAGTTTTGGTTCGGCCTTAACCTTCATCAGAACTCTATAAATGACGGCCTCCATAGTCATAAGACGTTACGAACAATATGTGTCATAACACATTTAATTCATATAAAAATAAAAAGTACGGCACGTTCCTTTAGAATATTTTATTCGTCTTGAAATGGCTCAAGCCGTGTTTGGTGACGAATAGCCAGGTACTTTCCAACCTCTTCCCTTCCCAGAACTCACAACATATATTTGGGGAAATCACTGGCTCTAGATAAATGTACACTCATTAAATAAGGTATGAAAATATAATAGAAAGAGAGAGAACATGAACTTCGATGGGCGGGGGTAGGGACAGGAGAGGAGAAGGGGAACATGTCTTAAATTGGGTTAAGCGATAAGTTTAATTGATTCTTTAGTAACTGCTTCATATTAATATTCAAAGATTTTATTTATACTTTTGTATGGCTAATTTATACATAATTAATAAATTAATTGAAAAACTAATTTAAAGAAACATTTATTATTCTGATACGTTGTGCAATGTTTACCTACGAAGGTGTGTCGTTTTACCGTTGTTGTTTTTGACGGCCTCCGAGGTCGAGTGGTAAGACGCTCGACTACGAATCCAGAGGTGGCGGGTTCAAACCCGGCGTTCGCAAACAACTTACATTTAATTAGTATGTGTCATTACAGCTCCAATTCATTTAGTGTTTTATGTTTTTTTTGTAATTGGACAATGGTCCGTTAAGGGCTTACATACACCTGGGTAGGTCAAAAAGATCAATTTTACAAAAAGGTATTCATTCGAAAGTACTATCCTTTGAGTGTCTACCCTGATAATTGTAAAAGGAAATTCGCACTGATAACGAAGTTATAGCGTTTTGTATCTGACCGGGAGAGCAACGACCAACGACTAACGGTAGGGGCGCAGGTTGACGCGGCCTGTGGTGGAAACGTAATTTAACCAAATTACATGATTGGTGTAACCTCAACTTACTTTACTTAAAAGTAAGAAAATGCAATATAATTCGTTTTTTTTTCAGAACTAATCAGCCTTCCGACTATCAATACAATCTCAACAATACTCTCCTTACTTCTGTCAATGAAATCAATGATCTTTGGTATAATTTTAGATGAAAAATTCAACTTTATTTTACATATCAACTCAATTACAACCAAAGGATTAAGAATGCTTGACTTTATTCTCAGAAATGCCAGAGACTTTATGAATATTTCTAAACTCAAAATATTGTATTCATCTTTAGTTCGTAGTTACGTGGAATATAATTCTTCTATCTGGTCCCCATACTATAAAATCCACTCCAACTCCATCGAAAAAAATCAAGATAAATTTCTTAGATACATAAACTATAAACATAATCTACCTATTGAAATTTTTAAATTTAACTACTTGATGAAATAATTAAATTTATTAAAACTTTCAGATCGAAGAATTTTTTTTGACTTGACTTTCATTTATAAAATTGTCAATGGCATTATAGACAGCCCTGATTTATTGATCCTTATTTCGTTTTACATATCAAAGAGAACTACTCGATCCAAAATTTTATTTAGCTGTAATAATAACATCAGGACTGAGTCTTTTAGATACTCGCTTGTACCTAGATTTCATGTAGTTGGTAATACATACGCAGAGGTGGCTGATGTATTTAACTGCACGGAATGTAGATACAAGAAGGCTATAACATCATATTTCTTTAATCAATAATCTTTTTTTATGTTTTCAAACACTATTTTCTACAACCATTCCTTATTTTGTTTGTGCATATAATTCTAATTTTTTCACTGTCAATTGTTAACCTTTTAATGTAAAAGCCCTCTGTGGCGTACATAATAAAATAAATAAATAAAGTGTACTCAAAACTTTAAACTCGTTTTACTTGAAACCGTGTTTTTAAAATCGGTACCAGAAATATCTCCGCAACTACTGGACCAAACGGGATCAAATTTTGAACAGTTATTTGCTTCACAAAATAATCTAGTCCTCATCGAGCAGTTTTTCTGTTTTCTTGCACTGTAGGCTGTTGCGTTTAGTACTTTTGTTGAATTGTATTGGCCTTCTTCATATCAAGGTTTTACAATGAAAAACAAAAATACAAACATAGCTAATCTAATTAAATGTATTTTCGTAGAAAGCAATCACTTTAGGGTTTGACATATTAAAATAAATTGAAAAATAACTTTGTATAAGACGAACAAATATTTAGGAAAATATCTCAACAATGCTAAAGATAAAGATGACAAACTAAATCACTATTGAATTTACAAATTGGTTTGTAGTGGTTGTTCTGCATTTTATATTAGTAAAACAACACGTAATGTTAGTATTAGAATCAAAGGACATCTTTGATTTCCAAATAACCACGGTTTTCTGAATTCGCTATCATCTTATTAATAAAGATCGTACCTTCAATTAAAAGCGCCGGTGCTCATATTATTCATATTCTTCACAAAAATGATCATGGCAACAGATAACATAATTTAGAAGAACAAGAAATAAAGAAAGCCATTCAAATTAATAGTCGTATTCTTGATAATCAGGTATTTGTCCAGTATACCAATATTAGGTATATTTCCTATAAACTCATAAAATGTAGCAGTATTCTTTAATCACCTTCTCATTTGACGTTTCTTCGCTTTCAATTCAAATTATTTGTCTCTTTCTCTCTATTCCTTTGTTATAATTTAAATCTAATTCTATTGTTCTCTCATAGTTTTATTATTTATAATTTGTTCTCTCTCTGTATGTACATATAACCGTCCATTTTTTATTTGTTGTTTAGTTTAATTTTGTACCCTAATGATGCTTAGGCTAAGCGACACCGGTCGGTCATAAAAATTAAAATAATATTCGTGGTCTTTTACAAAGTTCTTTTTTCATTTCTTTAGTAATTAAATACACATAACCACTCGACAGCGAACGACACGCCATTATTTTAAATAATTGTCGGACGCAATATGGCACTTCCTGTAAAAACTCTGAAATAACTAAAACAATTAAAGGCAGGAAAAACGTACATTATCGGTCTCGAGTCACGTACCGCAGTGCTAGTTAGAGTGTAGACAGAAGCGAATAAAGATAATTAATTAAGCGAACTAACTCAAGGTTTCGCCGAGTTTGAGATTCGACGCCTCAAAACTTCCAATGGCGAGCTTAATAGTTGAGATAAGTCACCCGGGAAGCTGGAGGAAGAATAGGTCGGATGGAGCACAATGTGTAAGGAATGCGAATTCTTTACTCAATAGGCCGTATTTAAAACACAAACCTAAAACGCAGTATCCACATTATATATAATATATATCTTATAATAATTATACTTGTTAACATGTATAGCGTCATTTTGTGGTATAACGCGTCAATGTTTTACGAAGATTTAAAATATCTTATAACCGTGGTTGAGTATGTTAATATGATATTAATAAAATTGATAAGAAGGAAACAACAAATATTACTAGAAAGAAACAACACATTCCATTTTGTATGACATACAACATGTTCAATTTTCCTAATTATGTTATATAACTCTGATCTGAATTTCATGATGGAATATGGAAAAATATCAACAGAACTAAATTAGTTTCCAAGCCGATGTATGCTTTGGACTGGGGAATCCATTGCATACTTAGTTCTTGATCTACACGAAACAACGCAGAAAGTCTTGTGTCACGATTAGGTACTCGGATGCATCCAGTACTCTGTTAACGAATTTGAATAAGAGTACTAGGTCACTCATGGTTCTTCTGCAAGATAAGTCAGTTATGTTTAATATTTTCATTGACTTGAGTGGGAGATACGCTTAATATAGCCCGGGTGATAAAACCACCACTCGGAACCGAAACGTTGCTTAAAACGGCTTTGGGCGTGTTTGGAGTCCAGATCTGAATGGGCAGGTACTTCCACACCCTCTTATTCCCATCTCCTTCTGCTCCCCACTCACTTCAACCTCACAACATACCTTGATTGGGGATGTCATAGTCCCACTGGCTCAGGGCATTTGGGATATTATGCTGTGTTCAGATAAAAAAAAAACGATAAATAAAGTGAAATAACCTTCAAAATACGAAGTAAAATTTCAAAACTTTTATCACATTGACATCATTACAATTCAACAATTAGCGTGGTCCCCATTAGACGTCGATAACAACATGAGCGTCGTGCTTTTTCCAGATGATCACAATTTGTTCGAGAGTTGAAACGGACCGACAGTCAGCGATTAACATTTTTAAATGTACGTTTTTACATATTTACAAATATGGAGGGCTGTAAAAGAAAAAAACACCTTTTTTTCTTTTTTTTTTAAAGAAAGACGAACATTCCCGGGTTACGAATAACCTGAAAATATTTGATAAACTCACACTGCCATCATAAGAAGCAGAAGATATTGCTTATGCAATGATGAAAGACTTAGCCGGCAGAGGAATTGAACGCACGACGTCCGCGTGGGAATCCGACGCGTTTGTCCACTCAGCTACCGACCGGTCAAAAATCTTAACGACCTAAGCTTAAAATATATAATTTAACTATTGCATAGAATGCTGAATTTCGATGCTAATTTGCTTAAGGGTGCTATGTAAAATAAGTTTTCAGTTTGAAAAATAAGTTTTTATAAGAATAACGACAGAGCTACGAGATGCATGTGTTTTATTAAAAAAAAAAAACATTATTTTGATTTGAACTTAGTTAAAAAATAATCATTTGTATCACAAAATGATATTCATTTCTAAATATTTAGGTCGTATCTGATATGGGATGGGTTAGTATAATAATTTGCTGTCGTTAAACAAGATTTCTTTGACATTTTTACAACTTTCATGACTAAATAAAGTAAATATTACGTAAACCTTCGAATATTTTATAGCTGCATGATACTTTAATTTGTTCACTAAATTGGTCGGTTTTTTTTCTCCATCGAATGCTCTGAATCTCGTTTGATTCTGAATACTTTTGTGGCCCTTCAGCCATCTAAAATATATTTACCATTTGGGAGAAGGCTCGACTCAAGCGACATAAGTTTCAGGTAACTCAATGAGAGCGTTGAGTTACGTAAGTTAAATTTTATTTTGAAAATCCAACCACGTACTGTGAAGACTTATGAATTTTATTGTAAAACAAACAAAAAATAAAGTGCTCTGGTGTATGAATATGGATGGCAAACGAGGAAGCAAGATAGTGCCCGCTTTAGGATTCAAACTATCCACCGGGTTGGTCCATGCAGCCGATGTCATTTATGTGCCTAATCGAAATTATTATTACAAATAAAATATTATTTTTTAATCGCATGAATTCATCATAATGTTACTTGTAATTTGTTTCTTACGAAGCTTGTTTTATTGAAGTCGTGATGGGTAAATTCGTGGTATTTTTACTTTTCCCTTGAAGATGCAGTGTGATTGAATAGTTGAACTTCAACCTGTTTATATAATGATCCTGTAGTACGTTTAATCGATCATAAATCCTCTACATCCGCATTAAATATCCGCTTCATAAAGCATAGTACGAGTATTTATCGATTGGGTGTCAGCGTTTAACCATTCGGTAGCGAGTGAGTGCGAGTAGTAACGGAACTTTTAGCTACAGGCGCGTTGTCACTATACTCGTCAGTGTGACATTTTAACTTAGAGAATGTATACATGACGCTTCGATGGTATCACCGTTTATCAAGCAAAGTTGTAGTGCCATTGTTTTATGTCTTCTTTGTAGGATTTATACATAAATCATTTTAAAATTATTGAAAATGTTTTATTTAAAGACCTAGTTGTTACCCTGCTTTGTTAACCTGCCATTTTTTTAAACTTTAATCCACGCATTTCAAATACAGAATAATGTCTGCTGAAATACTTCGCAAGGTAGGTATTGTATTAGTTAGATTGGAATTTGAGATTATATTTTTAAATTTGATAATTTCAATTAACATCAATTCCAAATTTGAATAATTGGAACTTGTATGTACATACTATTTACACAGTAAATTAATGTATTGTGTAATGACGGTCTTTGAACCTGAAGGAGCTGCGCTCAAGTATGTAGTAAGCTTTAGTCCCTAGTGTCTTTAGGAGGTAGCATCACGATACGAGAAATCACTGAACCAAGACAATGACGTATGAGTTCCGTAGCAGAGCTTTAAGCTCTAGGCTGAGAGTTTACGAGTCATAAAAACGACTTGTTCTTTTGTGGAAAATTTCAACCGTGTACAAATAATGTTGGGCACGTTTAGCATATCTTTCGGCCGTGTCCTGGTATCGGAGGAATCTATAATGCTAACTCCTCGGAGCACTTTTTTGTTCAAAAAATCAGTAGAGGAAAGTATCCAAATGTCGGATAGGGTCTTAATTTCGCATATCACGATAACTCAACCTATAAACCATTCCCTTGATGGCGCCGTTAACAACAGTCGGCTAGAATTGTAGCTTCCACATTGTATCTGTGTTGTCTCCGTGAGCATTGGAGTTGCTTTTTAAGGATGAAAAATTTATATATTTATTTTTTAAACCTAGTTTTTGACTATGTCGACTTCGAGCAGAGCTAGGCAGCCAATAGTAAGCGCCAATAGTTTATTTTTTTGTTAAGTATGAAGGTGTCTTTGTCTATTTGCTATATTAGGTTGATTAAGCATTAAACATCGTGAGGTTATCTTGACATGCGGGTAGTAAAATATTTTTAGCAATGTCCTATTTTTTGGTTACTATCTGTTTCGATTAGAATAACTATAAAAAACTGTATTTTACAACGAAGTTATTTTTAATTTATCGAAGGAAGCAATCACTTTGTGGCTTGTTAAATAAAATGTTTAGTTTAAGCCAATTTTTAAGTTCTTCAGGAAAGTATATATATTTAAACTATATATATAACTATATATATTACAGTTTATATTTATACACTTTCCCGAAGAAGGTTAAGTTTAACCGAAACCGGTCGAATGTTATATGTATATAAATAAAGTGGCTTAAAACTAAAACATTTTTATTTAAATTATTTTTAAATGAAAACTCTTCGAATTCTTCAGATGAAGATCTCTTTTTATCTAATGAATCGGGAGGTTTTTTCTGAAAAAAGATCCTGACGATGCTGAGTGTATAGTGTCTAGGACTATTTTCAGAACATTGTTGGTTCGATGATCGTATTGTTGGTTTTAGTTTGCAATTACAATACTGCTTACGTATCTAAAATTTGGCACTCACTGTATCCGAAATTAATATCCTATTTTGTTTAATCTGAAAATGCTAAGGTTTTGTAAAAATATGTTTTTCCATTGCGATGGGTGTTCAACTTTAAAGGATGTAATTAATAATTAATGAAGTAGTAGATAAATCTAAATCCTAAACCTAAAATTTCGTATTTTCAATTCTACACCACGAAAACAAAATGGTATCCGATATATGGCTACTTTCCTCTAAATGATTTCATTGCCGGCAACCCGAGAGTTTAATTTTATTTTTTTACTCGCGTGACCCGCCTCTCTAGACAACGTCCACCGTCTGACGGCTGTTGTAAAAAATGCAATCCTTCTGTAGGAGAATTTATCGAACCGATTGCGATTAAGGACTCCAGACCAGAAGTGGCTAGCAAACTTAACGCTAGGGCGAACCTGCGAATTATTACAGTTGCACACTTAAATAGTATTTGCAGCTTCTGAGAGGATAACTTTAATATAATTTGACGTAGTTAATCAGGAAGCGTCCAACTCCAAAAAGATGAAACTGAGAAAAAGGCGTTTGAAAATACGACGGTACAAAGCATATTACTTCGTTTCTAAAGTGAAAATCAGTGTCATTTTCTTTTTGAAAATCATAATTAATAGTTAGTTGATGATCTATCACCGTATTTGTTAAAAAAAAGTACTTCCTAAGTTATCCTACATTTAAATGTTTGGATGCTTTCTATAAAATGTCGATATGTCAAAGAGCTTAGGGTGGGTTGGATGTGTTCTATGAAATGTTGGGTTTTGTCCTTCACAATTCAAGGGAGTTGACAAATCTTGCAGTGATAAGGCTGCTTTACTTTAGCTTAGTGCGTAGCATTCTCGAGAGTGGATCTCAGGTATGGGGGCCAGAGGACACCGCCTATGTACTAATGGTCGAGAAAATTCAAAAGAAATTTTTACGGTTTCTCTACATGAGAGAGTTTGGTTTTTACCCATGGCTGTTTCCAACAGCGTTTATCTCGGGAATGCTGGGTATCTGCAGCCTTAGTTCGAGGAGGGATATAGCATTACTACTTTTTGCTCATAAACTCCTGAACGGTGTATTATTAATACCTAACATCATGGCGGAAATTAAATTTTATGTCCCTGATAATTTCACGCGAGGCCGCCAACACAGGCTTCTGTTTCTTCCCAGGTGCAGAACTAACTTACCAATGGTGATGCCCCTGAGAAAACTAACTAGGTTAATTAACTGCCTCGCAGGAAATTTGGATATTTTTCACACGAGCTACAACAAGTTTCAGCAAGAACTAGCTATTAAGTTCTAACTATATTATGTACTTCTTGAAAACTAATTTTTTTGTTTTTAAACTTCTTTTTACTTTAATCTTTTTATAATTATGATTACCATTTTTTGTGTTTTTTGCAATTTTTTGGTGTAAAACTGTTTTTGCAAATATAAAAAAAAATGGTTGGGGGTGTATATTTAAGCGCTCTCTTTTTAACTATGTGAATAAAACAAACAGATGGCATAGTGGATAGAAAAAAATATGCTACAAGTGACTGAAAATTAAATAATAGCAAACGTTCAAGTGGTTTAGACGATTTCTATTAATCATAATATTGGAACTTTAAAACTTACACTTAAAATGCAGAATACGTCCAACCTACATGGATGATTCTTACAAGTTATATTGACGCAGTTAAAGATAATCACTGAATGCATTCACACCACTTGGATGTTTTATAACATTATTATCGTTAGTTGATATTGTATACGTTATAAACAGCAGAAAACATTCAAACCACATTGTTTATTTCAATTTAAGTCAGATATCTGCAATGTGGGTTGGTAGTTGTGGTTAATGGGTGGGTTACCAAAAATCTATTGCAATTAGAACGTAGATGTTTTCAACAGATATATATCTGGTATTTATCTATAAGAAAACATGTAAAACTCGATTTTAGCAAATTGTGGGTTGAAAGCTTTCTGCATAACTACGTCCAATCAGTTTGGGAAACGGGGCCGCGACTTAACCACCTTTCAATTTGCAGAATGTTGGACGCATTTTGCATAACTACATCCAATTAGTTTCCGAAACGGGACCTCGTCTGTATTTCCTTTCAATTTGCGGAATGGGACCTTATAAAATTTTACCGTAACTTTTTGACGTTCTTTTTAATTGTGGGTTGGACGCTTTCTGCATAACTACGTCCAATTAATCTTCTACAAAACGAATATCGTATTCTACTCGCTGACCCAATTCCAAGTCATTGACTCTTTTTTATACACCCAGTACCGAGCTGTTTCAGAATGCGCATGCTTTCCACAAACCCATTCACAAATGACAATGGGCATGGCGCTGATAAAGTGAAGACAAGCAATAATGTCAAGTATCCAAATGTTTTACCTGATGAAGTAGCCTCGTCATCCCCGCAGTCGGAGAAGCCGTCACTGGGCTCCCGGTCAGGATCCTCGCACTCGGCCCAGCGAGGGCTGGCCACCGCGGCCAGCACCGCCCCCCGCAGCTTGCGGCGCGCGTTGAACTTCTTCAGCTCCTCGACTGTGTCTCCCAGGTGAATCCTCATCTGCTTATCTCGATCCTGACAAAATATTATAATGTTGAAAGCTGAAACACACCTCTCACTAAAGCTCGACTGCGAATCCAGAGGTCGAAAAATATACTTTACATGTGTTGTTTCACATTAAATTAATATAAAATTAAATATAGCGTAAATAAATAATATCGTCGCCGGAAAGGCGAAAGGGCTAAACCGCCATTTCGGGAAGTTAACACCAGAGCACGAGCAAGTTTTTTTTTGTTTTACAATAAAATTCATAAGTCTTCAGTACCTGGTTTACTGAAGCGAGAAAAACCAAAAAAAAAGTCCCAAACTTGTGTCGCTTGAGTCAAGTCTTCGCTCAAATGGTAAATATATTTTAAATGACTGAAGCGCCACAGTAGTTTTCAGAATCAAACAAGCTTCAGAGCATTCGATGCAGAAAAAAAAACTGATCAAAACTGTATATTTAACTCATTTTTGACCATAGTGTCGCTTAAACCCATTTACCTAATCACGATATATGGTGTAGGCTTGGAGAAACAATGTATGGAGAGAGAGCTAATTCTTTTTACCTAACCTATACCAACTTGCGATAAATCACCTTCTCCTGGTTTTTACGTTGTATACCATGAGAGAGAAAGAGACAACAAAAATAACACACCGCTTTTATGTACTGTAAGGATGATCTTGGTCTCCCGCGTCTCCGCCCACATTTTTTCATATGCGACTAAACTCGACACAACTAAACGCTTTTTTAGGTTATATGCTATATTTTTGTTGATGACAATACTGTGAAAAAGTGGTTGTACGAATAAACAAAAACATTATGTCGACATTTGCTTTGAATGGATGTATAAATACCCAAGCCTTAGTCCTAGCCACGCCCAGGTCTGCTAAAATAAAGTCCGGCAAAAATCATCAAAACCTGAATACACTGCCTTGGATAGGTACCACTCTATGAGTGTAAATAAGTATATGTAACGGCACGTTCTAGAGTGGTAGATACTCTAAATATTGCCCCAGTGAAATACCACCATTCATAATAGAAACATTACTTGAAATGGCTGTAGCTGTGTTTGGTGACCAAATCTGAATAACCAGGTAATTCCCAACCTTCCTCTTCTCCATCTCATTCCCTTCTACTACATTAAGCCTCACAATATACCCCAATTAGTGATGCCAAAGTTCCACTAACTCCAGACGGAGCAGTTGGGACTCTTGTGCGGTATTCACTATCAAAAAAGTTTTAAGCATAAAGTCAGTTGCTGGAAATCGGGTTCAAAGAAAGAATTCAAGGAAAATCCAGATATTATGTCATAAAGGACACATCTTATACTAGATTGCTCTGAAGACAGGTTTCAAGACAATGCAATTTAATGATTGTTTTTTTAAATATATATACAGTGTATATATATTTATATATATATATATATATATATATATGGGAGTTAGCACTACAAGTACATATGTCAAATTTATTTATATACTAACGGACCATTGTCCAATAAAAAAAATACAAAATATGAAATGGGTAAAAAAAGAGCAACAGAGAAAGAACAGCCATACATAATATTTTGATGAAGCAGTGACAAAAATCGTACTAACATATACATTTGAGAGAACATTCAAGTCAAAGCCTTAACTTACGAGGGCAACCGCGAAAGTAAGCTCCCTAACACCTTTTTAGTTTTACTAGTAACTTAATTTTTTTTTGTCCACTATAGCGATCTGCTATAAGACATCTGTGAAAATTTCAGTAATATCGGTTGATTATTTTCTTTGTTACAGGTCAGTGAAATAAACAACATTTGCAATTTTTGAAAAAATGGATAACAAAGAGTTTCGTGCGGTAATTAAACACTTCCATATGAAAGGTTATACACCAAAATTAATCAAAGAGGAATTGGATTCTGTTCATGGTGATAACGCACCATCAGACTACACTGTGAAATCATGGGTTAAGCAATTTAAAATGGATCGTACAAGTACGGAAGATGAACAACGTCCTGGAAGACCGAAAACAGCTACTACTACTGAAAACATCAGAAAAGTTTTCAATGAAGTGAATAACGATCGAAGAATTAAGCTCAGTGAACTTGCCAATATTGTCAAAATACACGAAAAACAAGTTTGGAATATTTTACATGATGAACTCCACATGAAAAAAGCTATCTGCAAGATGGGTGCCGCGTTTATTGGATTTGCCACAAAAAATAGTTCGTTGGTCCTCTTCCGAGGAGCTTTTAGCGATTTATCAGCGTAATCCAACAGAGTTCTTGCGCCGATTCATCACTGTTGACGAAACATGGATCCATCACTACATACCAGAAAGCAAACAACAGTCAAAACAATGGACCGAAGCTGGTGTAAGTGGCCCGAAGAAGGCGAAAACTGTTAAGTCAGCAGGAAAAGTAATGGCCACTGTATTTTGGGATGCAAGGGGTATAATATTTATTGATTATCTAGAGAAAGGAAAACAATAAATAGTCAATATTATTGTGCATTATTGGATCGATTTAGTGAGGAAATCAAGATAAAACGACCTCATTTAGCCAAAAAAAAGCTCTTTTTCATCAAGATAATGCACCCTCACATACTGCATTTCTAACTCCAGAAATTCGTCTTCCTCTTCGTCTAGAAATTGACCGAATTAAGGTTTGAAATTGCCCCGCATCCACCATACAGTCCAGATTTAGCCCCAAGTGATTATTTCTTATTTCCAAATTTAAAAAAATTTCTCGCTGGTAAAAAAATTTCGTCAAATAATGAGGTTATTACTGAAACTGAAGCATATTTTGAAGGTCTTGATAAATCGTATTTTTCGGATGGAATTAAAAAACTTGAAAAACGTTTGATGAAGTGTATTGAGTTGGAAGGAGACTATGTTGAAAAATAAATAATAATATTTCCAAAAAAACTGTCTTTTCTTTGTTAGGGAGCTTACTTTCGCGGTTGCCCTCGTAACAAGGTTTTTATAGAGTCGTTAAGAATGACAAAAATCATTAAGACTGGTACCAAAAATTTCAAGACCATGGCTTAATTTACTCTAGACAGTGAAGAGTGATACCCAAAATTAGTAGAGTGATTGAACTGGATTAGTTGCAACAAATAAGGTGAGTCAATAATACAATTAATAATTTAAAAATTCAAATTAAATCAAAGTCTATCCTACGCTTTTCTAATAAAGACATTTTTAATGTTTGTTCAATTTTATTATATGAATAATTATGACATTCACATTAGATGGGCCATAATTTGACATTTCTTGGGGGGCTAACATAGCATTAAAGTAAGCGACACTTTAGTATACTTTCTTATAAGTATATCAAACGATCAAAATCTGACATAGGCGCTTCTAGCATTAACCCAGAGATATGTTAGGATTACTTACCCTCAACCATCTGTGGTTCAGCACCTCCTGGATGGTGATTCTGTGTGTGTGGTCCACCGTCAGCATCCTCTGGACCAGGTCCTTCGCAGCATCACTCACGCAGTCCCAGTTGGGGGAGTCAAACTGCCAAATAAATTAAACGCATCTGTTTAGAAAGATACGATATTTCATTAATAAACTCCACCAGGAAATTAATAAATCCTCTCATTGGGAGTGTTTAGAAGAGCATTTATGATGTCTATCAGCTCTACTAAACCCACTGGATAAACGTTTTAATAATTAGTGGTTTAGTTAAAGAAAGCAAAATAAAATACTGGCAAGCTTATATGATTATGTGACCTTTCGATATGAATCCGTTTAAACCCTTTTAACCCAATCAACCCTTAAATTTTACACGATTTCCGTTTGCCTGGTTTTTACGGTCGAATTTCCGACTCGGTCCATTTTTACACTCTAAAACAGGGGTGAGGCACCTCTGGACCGCGGGCCTTATGTAACCCGCGAGATTATTTGGTCCGGCCCGCGAGTATATCATATATTATGTCTGGCCCGCCATAACAACCACGAACACATCGTTTTTAATTTATTTTAAATCTTAAAGTTGGCGAAGACGTGGAGGGTTTTTTAGGATCAGAGTTGTTAAAAAATGAGAAATTTCCCACCAATGGTACTGTTGCATCTGAAGCTGCAATAAAACACCGAATGTGTTATCAGCTTTAGATGAATTTTGAAAATAGTGAACTGCAAAATGATAAAACAATACTGCTTCATGAAAATGTCTAATTATGGATATAGACAGATTAAGAAATGAAAGAAGTAAGAAAAACCAATTCACTCACCGATGAAGTTGATGTTTAAGCTCTTGATTATTTTTACACAACGAATCAGAACACTGAAACTCAATTTTACTTGAAGATAACAACTGTAAGACGATCAAGCGATACATCAATGAACGAATACCTTATTTTTTTTTATTATTTTGAAGATCAAAACAACAAACCGACGAATAGGCGAAAAACCAACGACCGAATACATTTTTCACATAATTCTTCTGTTTCTTGATTGTTAATTTATTTTTTTAACACATTGTTGTTGAGTAAGAAATCGAATGGCGAAATGGCAGGATAGGTAGAAAATGGATAAAAAACAAGAAGTAAGAGCCTAACAAATTATCTCTTTGAAATACAATACAGGTACTCAAAACTCACAGATGTTAGATGCAATAAAAACCTTGAGGTATTATTTTCCAAGCTGGTTATTTACACATGGTATTGGTTTGGATCTGCCTCTTCATAATTTTTTTTTTATATTAATGGCATTTGGGAGCAAAAAGGTTCCCTACCCCTGCTCTAGAAGCACATTGGATCTTTATGTGGACATTTTTACACGCATCAAGTGCGAATTTGTATATAATTAGTAAATGGTTTAAACTATTAAAATAAATCATAAATATTATGAGACAACTTAGGAATCATTAACACCAACACAACAACTAACAGTCTGCCTCGGAAAAGGAATTCTTAGTGGGAGGAGTGTGAATAAAATAAAAATAATACAATATATTTATATTTGTAAAATGTAACATATTTTAAATAAATGTATTTCTTGAATGGTCTTTAATTAATTAAAAACATTTTTTAAATAATATCGATATACGAGGCCTGTTCACAAAAAAAGTGAATTTTGAATTTCAGCGGGCTGCGTACATTCGATTATCGATTTTTTTTGTTGTTGTGTTGGTACACATATGTTTGTCATATGTTAGAATTATCAGCCATGTTGGATTAGTGGTTTGTTTTTGACAACTGGAAAGGTTAGTCACGTTTCGTGTGTTCTTCGATTTTTTACTTTTTGAAAAAATGGATCAAAGAATAAAATCCATGATTTGTTTTTTCACAACTCCAGGAAGCTCATCGTCATTAGCATCTTTTCGGCCTTCTGTAAAGCGCTTCTACCACTTATAAACACTTTTTTGAGACAAAGTAGACTTGCCAAATGCCACAGTCAACATTTTAAGTGCGATGGAGCACTTTATTTTATTTTTAACGCAAAATTTAATACATATTCTTTGATCCATTTTTTTCAAAAATAAAAAATTGAAGAACACACAAAAACGTGACTAACCTTTCCAGTTGTCAAAAACAAAC
Organism: Drusus annulatus; assembly: GCA_022651775.1. Classification (NCBI taxonomy): domain Eukaryota; kingdom Metazoa; phylum Arthropoda; class Insecta; order Trichoptera; family Limnephilidae; genus Drusus; species Drusus annulatus. Next base: position 660,826 of record JAGWCC010000187.1, read on the forward strand.
CACTAATCCGAAATGGCTGATAATGCTAACATATGATAAATATATGTGTACCAACATAACAAAAAAAAAAACTTTAATCGAATGTACACAGCCCGCGAAAATTCCAAATTCACCTACCTACATCAATGACATCAAGAGCTAATCTAGGATGTTTTAGATCAATGGCGACGGAAAAGTAACAGACTTCAAAATAAGAGTCCCGAATACCGAACATTGACGACGTATGAAGCAATAATCTTATACAGAAGGCTCCTCATAGTCTGACCGTGTTCCTCGAAATAGTATAATAACGTGGCTTAGTGTATCCTTTCCAACCAAAAAAGATTTCTATGTTTCCTTTTCAGTACGTTAAGAACGAAGGATCAAACGATAAATTGCTTGTCACGTTTCATTTAGAAGTTTTCAGAAAAGGAAACCACGAAAAAGTATTATTGTCAACCAGTTTTTTCAACAAATTCTTGGACTTGTGAGGTAAATACTTTCGTGGAAACTTATTTTTAAAATAAAGGTTTTTTTGGCTTCTTTCTCGTATACGAGGTTTGTTTAAAAGAAAAGGTGAATTTCGATTTTTTTCGAAAAGTATGTATTTATTCATCAATATCCATTTTCTCCCCTTCAAAGCAATCCCCCTCAGTTATAATGCACTTATGCCAGCGCTTCTTCCAATTCTCGAAGCACTTCTGGAATGCGCTTTTCAGTATGGCCATCAGCTCGTTCTTCGATTCTAACCTTATCTCATCAATTATGGCAAAACGCTTTCCTTTCATTGGTCTCTTCAGTTTCGGGAATAGGAAAAAGTCTCAGGGAGTCAAATCTGGTGAATACGGTGGTTGAGGCATGATTACGGTGTTGTTTTTGGCCAAATAATCACGAACAAGCATTGATGTGTGAGCTGGTGCATTATCGTGATGCAAAATCCATGATTTGTTTTTCCACAATTCCGATCGTTTGAGCCGTATTTCTTCACGCAAACGTTGCATAACTTCCTTGTAGTATTCCTTATTAACCGTACGACCTGTTGGCAAGAATTCATGATGCACCACGCCATTGTAATCGAAGAAAACAGTAAATTGAGCAAAACCTTCACATTCGATCGAACTTGGCGTGCTTTTTTCGGTCTTGGCTCTTCTGGCCGCTTCCATTGGAGTGATTGGGCCTTGGTTTCGACGTCATAACCATTTACCCACGTTTCATCAGTTATGACCCTTTTGAGCAAATCTAGATCGTCGTTGACGTCATTCAACAACCCCTGAGCGATACTAATACGACGTTGCTTTTGCTCAAAATTTTGCAATTTTGGAACAAACTTCGCTGCCACACGTTTCATGCCCAAAACATCCGAGAAAATTGCATGGCATGAGCCGGTTGATATGCCAACATCCTCTGCAACTTCCCTAATAGTGATTTGACGATTTTCGAAAATCATTTTCTTCGCTGTTTCGATGTTTTCTTCGTTTGTTGACGTGGTTGCAACTCCAGGACGCTCATCGTCACTAACATCTTCTCAGCCTTCTGTAAAGCGCTTGTACCACTTATAAACACTTTTTTGAGACAAAATAGACTCGCCGAATGCCACAGTCAACATTTTAAATGCGTTGGAGCACTTTATTCCATTTTTAACGCAAAATTTAATACATATTCTTTGATCCATTATTTTTTAAAGTAAAAAATCGAAGAACTCACAAAACGTGACTAACCTTTCCAGTTGTCAAAAACAAACCACTTATCCAAAATGGCTGATAATGCTAACATATGATAAACATATGTGTACCAACATAACAACAACAAAAACGATAATCGAATGTACACAGCCCGCGAAAATTCAAAATTCTCTTTTTCTTTTGAACAGGCCTATATATACTTGATAGTTTTCACAAATACTTTTGAAAGTATTTTTGTTTTTATTTGATGGTTTATCGAAGTATTTCAGCATTTTTTTACCATAAAAAAATTAAGGAATTTATTTCATATTTTCTGAAAAGGGAAAATACTCGTGACTAACACGTTGTGACATGAATGAAAAAAAAAGTATAATTCTATGATATTGTGAAAAGCCATAAGCTCGTTTTAAAACGAATTTGCCACATTTCCAGAACACCTCATAAATCAAGAAATAATTTCAAATTTCCAAAGCCACGTGCCTACGCCCGGCTGGAAAAAAATACTGAAATTTCGGTAAATATTTAAGATTCACTTTTAGCGAAAGAATTCCCAAAGTTAATAATAATTCTCGCTACTTCCTGATAGGTGGTAGTAATATGTGGTTTACTTTTCACTCGTTTGTACTGAAAAGTTGGCTCGGGGTAAAAAAAGCTTCAGGCCATGTGGTGGGCTGAGCGCCGCGGGGGAGATATGAATTATTACTCAGAACGTAACCTTTTACAGGAAGAATAACACAAAACCTTTTCCCTTTGGGACAGGTGATTCATTGTGATTTTTGTAAACACAAAATGTTAAGCGCAGTGCGATAATGGTTAGCGAAATTTAATTTTACATGTTAAAACAATGTCTGGCTTTACATTGTTCGTAATGTATGGCCATTACGTCTATCTCGACACAGGAATATCCTAGTGAGACAGACATGGACCACACCATGTTTTTAAAAATATGTTAACAAGAATAAATAAATAAAAAATAAATAAATGTAGAGGCAGTTTATGTAATGATAAAACATGTGTTGTTTCATGTCATATTTTAGACATTTGCAGAAAAAAGTGGACTAGTTCGGTGGTTTCTCAATCAGTTGATCTAGAAATTCTCTCCCGATTTGAAATGATATCTAATTAAGTAAAAGTGAAAAATAATGAAAATTCGTCCCACGAAGGCACAACCACAAGCTATACCAATTAATTGAAAAGTCATCAAAAACAAGATTAGTAAAACTGTGACGGCGTCGCTGGGCAGGACCTGTGGGAAAGATATAAGGGCGTTGTGTAGGCCAACACCGCAGGAAACGGAAGGAGATAACGTGATACGGGCAGAAGGTGTTCAGATTTTGCCAGGACTCCCCAAAGGTCTTAGCACCAAAAGTTCTGTGTTTGAAAGGAAGAACGGAATGAGCGAAAAAAAAAAGTGTTTGAGTTAAGTATGCAGAATTGTTCTTTAGATACGTGTCTATCGAGGAAAAATTGATGAGTTAGAAAATAAAATAATGTGCTATTATTATTTTTGAAAAAGGGACTTGTTATAAATGAAAATTCTAAATTTTTGTTTTGGCTCTCCTGAAAATTTGCGTTTATTGACTCATTCCGTTATTCTTTGCGCACACATAATTATGTCATGCAGGTCGATTTTATTTTATGGCACTTTGTAGTCACTGGCGATACATTCTTGGATAAAGATTTTTTAATTTATATATAAATATCTATTTTTTAAATGAATATTGCACAATAGTCTCAACTGCTCTCAACCGTCTAGAGCCAGTGAGACTATGTAATCCCCAAATAGGGTATGTTGTGAGGCTGAAGGTACTGAGGAGGGGAAGGAGATTGGGAAGATGAAGGAATTATATAATTTACTTAAACAGATTTTTCAGAGCTAACAAAAAATAATAAAGCATGACAAACCGTTGTTAACACAGATATGGCGTAAGACATTCTAACACAAATAGAGGAGTATTAAGTAAGTACACAATACATTGATACACATTCCAATTCAACACATAAACTACATTTCCTTTTAAACACACTCCAAGTCCACTTCACTGCTGAGAACTCCTGCACCTTATCAACTTCCAGAGTACCTCGGCGAGCAACTCGGCAAAACACATTATTTTGCAACAATAACTTTCACACCAACTACCACATGCATGCACCCGTTTCTCGCCTATATACATGTACACTACTCGAGAACGAATACACCTCAAATTTTAAAATCTTACACATTAACCTGCAAAAAATTAAAAGACATTTAAATGAAATATATATTTTTCACTAATGTATGGGAACTATCATTTAATTTTTGTTTGATATTCATTTTTCAAAACGTTTTACTGCATTATTTCACGAACATATCTTTTTTAAAACTGTATTATTTTCTGTACTCGTGCACTTACTTATGTTAATGTATTATGTAAAAGCCCAACAGGGCATTAATAAAAAAAAATTTAAAAACGTGACAACAGCATAAAAGTGTCCTGTACAAGTGTACAGGTGTTAAACTAGACCCGCGTGCCGTCTTTTCCAAAATTATCTTCCTTGGGTGCAGTTTAGTGAAGTGGTGTCATTTTTAAATTATCACCGCACAAGTTCCCGGAGTCAGCGAAACTATGGCGTCCACATGATGCTGGAGAGAATGGGGAAAGGAAGGAAGGTCGGGAGGTATTACAAAGTGGCTGTATCGAGTTGTGCTCACCCTCAACCTGCCTCTGCAGATGCTCTCGAACAGCCTGTCTCTCGTGCCGTTGAAGGGCAGCGACCCGCTGAGCAGCACGTGCAGCAGGACTCCCGCGGACCACACGTCGACGGGCTTGCCGTACAGCTGGTTGGACACCACCTCGGGGGCCATGTAGTGGGGGGTGCCTATCCGACCTGGTTCAGAGACATATAACTGTCAACAATAAACAACAAAGCGATCGAAACATCGTCAGAGGGGTGTATTTTGTTTTCATTATATAGGTTTTGGAGTTTATGTTAATAAGGAACTGAGACCTCTCGAATAGTTTTCACTCATTCCAAGTAAGATTTTTTTTTATATTTTCGTAGAAAGCAATTACTTAGTGGTTCGACATATTTAATGAAATGAAAAAATAACATTGTATTAGACCAAAAATTTTATATTATTTTTTATGACCGACCGGTTTCGTTAAGCCAAAATTAAACTAAACATGAACTAGTTTAATTGTGTACCCTGTCGATGCTTAGGGTAAGCGAAACCGTTCGGTCTTGAAATAAAAACAAAATATGTGGTCTTATACAAAGTTATTTTTCTTATTTCATTGAGAACTTTTTTTTTAAAGAAAGACAAACATTACCGAGTTACAAATAACCTGACAATAAATTAAAAACTTCTACTGCCATTATAATAAGGTAAAGATGTTTTACTTGTACAATGATGGAGGACTTAGCTAGCAGAGGAATTGAACCCACGACACCCGGGTGGGAATCCAACGTGTTTGTTCACTCAACTACTAACCGGTCAACTCCATTGATGAGAGAAAAAGTTTGAAGGGTTTATTAACAATGATTTAAGTTTTACGTTAAGACTAATTTAATATACGAAGCCAGAATATCGCCTTTAAGGGAAAAAATCAAAAAATAATGGAAAATTTTTGATTGTGTATTTTTTTAATTATTAAAAAAGCACAGTGAAACTTTTTTTAACAAGATATCTATTGATAAAATAAGCACAGTTGGTACCAAATATTTTTCACATAAAAACGATAGTAATTATTCACAAGCATGCTCCAAACATGTTTAAAATGTTGAATGATGAAAATGTATAATATTTTGAGATGATTGATAAATTCTATGAAATAAATCATTTAAAAACTAAGTTACATTTTTTAAAAGCACGATTACAACGAAGATAATGCATATGATAATAATACAACGTAACAAGTTTTAAAAAAATAAGAATCTGCTGAAAACATGTGGTGGTAATAAATTATAATATTATGAGAAAATCGAGTTTTCAGAATATGAACAGATTTTTAAATACTTGCAATCGGAGATTACCTATTTTCAACTTATCTGGAAGTGTCAAGAAGTTGAGCAAATTGCTTAACTTTAAGGCAAGTCTCGTTTTCAAACGGTGAGCATTGTCGAACTAATGTATTCCAACATCGCTCTTACGAGTATTACGGCATATCAGTAAGGAACATTTTCAACATAATAGATTAAATTAACAATGTGGGTACTGTAACGCCAAACTTGCAATGCTATGGCTACTTAACAAAGTAAATACCTATATCTCTTTTCCAAAATTAATAACGGAAAAAAAAAATACAAAAATTAGGCAAAACTAAATTCCTTATTTTACAAATATCTACAAAAGAATGTTGACAAATCCGTTTGACTTTGCATATTATTATAACTCCAGTGGCATTGAAGAGATAAACTGATAGAAGTGTCTTATGGGCGTGCCCGTGTGCCCAAAGTAAGCTACATGTTTCCTTACTCCTGCTGAAATTTATCAAACATTTTCCAATATCTAAATTCTTTCCTGAGCAGATAAACAATTTCTTGGCCTGTATGGAGCCTAGGAGTCGAGCGGTCTTATGTAAATTAGAAACATCAGTTTCTTTTAAATCAATATACTGGTATATAATCTGCTCAAATCTAGGGATTATCTGTTCACTGTGGATAATGATTATAACGTGAAACGGTATTTATTAGACTAAGAAAAATTCCACGTTCCGTAACCGAGCAGTTTTTAACTTCGGCTTCGGGTCTAGAAGTCACGGGTTTAAAAACGAGATCAAATAAAACATGTTTGTGTAGTTTCACGGCCTGCATGGTCGAGTGGCAAGACGCTCGACTACGAATCCAGAGGTCGCGGGTTTGAACCCGGCGTGCGCAAATATTTTTATTTAATTAATATGTGTCATAACACATTTGATTGATCTAAAATAAAATATAGTATATTTGCGGCACGTTCCAGAGTAGTAGATTCTCTTAGTACCGCCCTGGCGAAAGACCACTATTCAGAAACGTAGCTTGAAATGGCTTTGGCCGTGTTTGGTGACCAGATCTGAATAGCCAGGTACTTCCCAAACTTCCCCTTCCTCATATCCTTCCCCTACTCACTACATTCAGCCTCACAACATACCCCTGTTGGGGATGCCATTGTCTCACTGGCTCTAGACGGTTGGGAGCAATTAAGACTTGTGCGGTATTCACGTAAAAAAAAAAAAAAATTGAATTAACACAAAAACTATAAACACACAAAATATAGTTGGAAACAATAAAATCGGCATCGCAAAATCCGATTTGCTCGCTATTAAGTTCCTTTAAATCGAGTTCAGAGATATACTTTACAAAATAATAACAAAAACGGAAGCCAGTGGCGCCAATGTCGATAGAAGTCAACAACAGCTTTCTACATGTGCATATTACGTTACCACAGGATCTGGTTTAGTCGATATCATGCAAATATAAGTTCAATTGTGTTCCTTACTCTCTCGTGTGAGAGCTTTTATAGGAAGCTCGCCATCACTTCAATATTGACACTGGAACGTGGCTGGAACCAACGACAACCTCGTGCATATGTAAAACGTACCGTGAACAATCCCGAGCAAACGTCCGAAGAGATCCATTGGATTCCAAATTACGTGTTGTATTATTACACGGGAAGGTAATGAAGCTAGTATCACCATCAATTACTTAACCAAAGCTATTCCCTATGCGGTTCGCGGCAGGTGTACAGTGTGCAGAATGCCTTAACAGTGTACCTGTACCGCGTTCATTATAGATTAGAGGCGAGCCTATACAAAGAGAACAATGAATAGCAAATTTGCCCCAGAGTCATTTTCTCCAACATCGCGAGGGATAATTAACAAGTGGGAAATGATGAATATTACTAAAGGCGTAAGGTCAATGATATTTAAAATACATTACAAACAGAAGTTATTTTAACAATAATCTTTACAGTTTTTTTCTTCATGGACTTCCCATAAAGGTTTATCAAACATAGCATTCATTTCCAAACTGAAAAAGCTATGAAATTGATAATGACAAAAATTCCACAGGTCAATATTTTTGCACCGTGGAAAAAAAACGTACGGAATCTCCAAAGTCAAAAACATAGACTAGTGTTAGAATATGCGTAACTTGTGAATTTTTCCTAATTATTCAATTTTTTTTTGTCAAAAACTTTATTTTTATTTTTACAGTGAATACCGCACTAGTCCCAATTGCCCAGAACCGTCTGGAGCCAGTGGGACTATAATAGAAAATAGGCAGATTGAAAAGTACCTGGCTATTCAGATCTGGTCACCATACACGGCTAAAATCATTTCAAGTAATGTGTCTTTCACCAGGGCGATACTTAGGGTATCTACTACTTAAATCAAACTTAACGAAGACTTGGCGGGCTAAATCCGTTTACGATGACCTATAAATTACTGATCAAATAATAATAATAATTTTATTCCAGAAGGTACGCAGGTAGGGTGCAATGCGATACATTCAATAATAAACAATAATACAAAAAAATACACATAATAATAAAAATGACTTTGATCGAGCCTAGAATAATCTGTGAAAAATTCATGATGGAAGAGCTCATCATATTTGATGGCCTGCGTGGTCAAGCTGGTTACGACGGGTGACTTGGGAGTAGGAAATGAGGGTGATATTTCGGAAATTCCTATCATTTACCTGATTTGAAATGACGGAAAGAGCACAAAGAGCTGGATATTTCGGTCAATTTTTATAATTTGCTGAATGGTCCCCTCCGCAGCTGACGCATTTTGCAGGACCGTCTTCTCTCTTCTTGTGACAAAGATGTGTGAAGTGGTTTTCTGCGCACTTTACACAATTTGGAGGGGCTCTGCACACGAAGGAGCTGTGGCCAAAGAGCTGACATCTGTGGCATTGATTGGGTGCAGTGCGCCGGTTTTGAGATTCCACAGTTATTTTAATGTGGAAAATCGATTCTAACTGGAATATTTTTAAACCTTCAGCTGACCGGGTTAATTGGGCGAGTACGATGGGGATCTGGGTTCTTTGAGGACCCATTCTCTGTTAGGGTGAGAGGCAAGCCACGAATAGCTGCTCTAATAAGCCGCTCTTCGGCAGGTTGAAATGAGTGAAATGGAATTTTATCTTCTTCTAGTAATTTTGTAGCGAGACGGAAGCTAGGAATGTCTGCAACTAAAACGTGAGTGTTGTTGTTTTTAAGAATTGCACCGATCGCTTGGATTCCGCTCGCAGTAAATTTGTTTAAGAATATTTTTTCCAGTCCTGGTCTGGTCTGATAATAATCGGTAGAATTTCCAGAGGGGGAGGCGGCTCTATTGTGGTGGCTGGATCTTCTTCTTGCCCAATTGATTTTCCGACATCGTCGTGAATCAGATTATCATCGAGAGAGTTGAATCTATTTTTCAGAACTGTGGTAGTTTTCTTGGGAAGTGAAGGAAATGCAGTTTTCCCTTTTTTGGCATGCGCCAAGCTGGATCCATGTGGATTGGGAGGCGGTCGGGGAGATGTGACCACTCAGCAACGGATGTTTTCCCTGAAGAGGTGGACGTAGTGGATGTGCTCGCGGTTCATTTTATTTCTATTTAATGAAAGGGGTTAATCCCATCCCGTCTTATGCATTTTTTTCTTCCGCTCACTCTCGGAATTGTTAGGCTTGGCACCATTTTCAATATATTCGCATTATATGTAGTAAATTGTTGATATTATTCACAAAACAGAGATATGAAAACACAACACAGGGTAGAAACAAACCGTGCGAGCACACGCCGGAGGCTTCAGCACGGTTCTTTAGTTCAGAGAAAAACACATAAACTTATTTAAGAATTATAGTTAATTATTGAGAAAATAAGCATTTAAAAATTGATTGAATTTTTCGCGATGCGTTGCACGGAGCTCGAAATTTGAACTGTTGCTTCTTCAAGTAACTGAATACCACTGATAATGACAGTACAAATCTTTATTTGATGAATTGAGATACGCTTAAACGCAATACAAATGTTCTGAAGCTATCATGTGGAAGATATGTAGTAGATCGAAAATTTGTACGAACAACTTTACTGTGATAATGAGATATTATAAAAGTAGGTATTGAAGATTTTGAAGACTAGTATTTTAACACTTCTTGTCGATCGCAAAATTTTACCTTCAAACAAACAACCAAAAAGTGTACTCTGATATACAGGACAAGAGTTCAAACTGCCCGAATCCAGTGAAAATATGAAATCCCCAACTCGGGGAGTATCGGTTGTGGTTGAAGGATGTTAGAAGAAGAAAGAGGAGAAGTACAAGATGAAATAAGGGAGCCACCTGGCTATTATTTGAGTTATTCATCGTTTGACCGCGAAACAGAGTGAATATTAGAGTTTTTACAGTAGACGCCGAATAGAGCAGTTAACGTTTTTAGAGTCAATACAGTGTTTACTATTTGCTATTTCGCCTATGGTGAAATAGCAAATTGAATTGAATATTGCGATGGATAATCCAAGTCGCTACGATCCCCGACAGCCGCCATCGAGGAGCAAATTAGCGGGATTTCTCGGCTATCAGACTGGACAGAAGAATTTCCAGCGCGCAGAATCCACGCGTTTTCCAGTATCGGTGATAATTTAACAATTTAGTATAATAGTTTGTCTCTAAGAGTACCCAATTCTAACGTTATCCACCAAGTTAATCAAGCTTTTCCTGGGCGTAGAATCAATATTCTCAAATATTATACAAGAGAGCATTTGCGAGTGTATTATTGTTAAAATTCCTTAAACCCTGCAAGTATAAGTCCTCTTTGTAACTCCCATTTTTAACAAAGAAGAAGGTCCTCTCTAAATCAAAATAAACGAATTTAAAACACGGAAAAAATCCGTTCTATCGACTGAAGCTAACCGGGAGGGCATTTAAAAAGGTAAGTGAATCCTTGGGACTCACGAGCCCGTCAATATATATTGCGCCTGTTTAAAAGATGCGGACATTTACCTATCTTAGCATGACGAAACAAAGCCAACGCAATTTCAAGTGCCGTAACTTAACCTAACTGAACGTTTGCAGCTTTTTTTTACTTTTTTGTGGTCTCTCACCAATGAGATCGGTTGGTAGCCGAGTGGATACATGCGTCGGGTTTCAACCCCGGCGTCGTAGGTTCTTTATCATTGCACAAGCAACATGTTCCACTTATAATAATGTTGTTTAATAACTGTTCTGCCACAGAAGACATTATTAAGTGAGAATCCAAAAATAAAAACAGCCATAATTTAAATTCTATAATTTCGGAAAACAAGTAAAGCGAAAAATGATTTCTTAAACAAAGGAATTAAGTATTCATATGATTGTTTCTTACTCTCGCTCCGCGACACACTTCTAATGAATTTACGAACAAAGCGTCAGATGTATTCCATCTCGGACGTGAATATCTTAACCCTTCGATCTCTGAACAAAGATTGAGCGGACTTTCATAAATTGTTTTGGGAATTATCTGTTATTTATAATAAAAATGAAATAATAACTATGAATAAGACTACAGATTTTTTGTAAAGTTTTATGACCTAGAATAATTTGATCAAAAATATTAAAATAAAATTTGTGGTCTTTTACAAAGTTTTCATATAATTTTCATTATTTTTTTCAAACCGCAAAGTGATTGCTTTCTACGAAAATGTGTTATTTACAACTTGGAAATCATTCATTTTTTTTAAATTTTCGCAACTCCTTAAAGAACAATTCACCCGGTACACATATTGAATTTATTATTTTTGAATGCCCTTCAATTTCGACAGATACTGACATTATAATACTCATTGAAATAACAATATACGAAAACACACTTATATTAATCCATTATCACAATAATTATGTTTTCAAAAAGCACTAAAATAACTCGACCAACAATCAATGCTCAACTAGCACAATGTCAAACTGGTTCCTCTGGTATTAGATTTGTAAATAAAGCGTAAGCGAAGTACAAAAGAATTTCCAATTATGTACTTACAAAAATAAAATTCCAAACATGTTTTTGGTATAGCAGACGCATGAAGTTATATAGTACCGTCGGGGAACAACGGGTTAAAATCCAATTACTAAACATACTTACATTTGTCTATACGGCTATGTAAGGCTTAACTTAACTTAACCAAGAACTCTCTTCTCTCGTCTTCCAAGTTATTAGACCCAATATGTATGAAAACGAACATGTGCATATTAATTGGTACCAATGAGGCGCTACAAACAGTAGAACAAAGTCACACAAGGAGTAGAATATCTAGGTACAAGAGTAAGATAACTTCAAATAGTAATTTGATGGGACTAGGAGGACTTGTACTGGTGGCAGAAGATGAAGTTCTCAAATCTGTTTATTAAATAATGTTAACTTCGTATATGAATTGATATAAATAGAATTCGTTCAGCATTTAGAGGTAACATATTAATATTACTTGAGATGAATAAAGTTATTGTATCAGTTGTCTATTGACGAACCCAACATAACTTTTGATTGATATGCCGTCGGAGAGAAAATCTCTAGATAAAAGTTAGTACAATGAACTTGTGTGTTGTGTGTGTGTGTGTGTGTGTGTGTGTGTGTGTGTGTGTGTGTGTGTGTGTGTGTGTGTGTGTGTGTGTGTGTGTGTGTGTGTGTGTGTGTGTGTGTGTGTGTGTGTGTGTGTGTGTGTGTGTGTGTGTGTGTGTGTGTGGGTGTGTGTGTGTGGGTGTGTAATATCTCGTCCCAAAGGAAACGGCTTTCGATCACTATTTCATAACATTCCATGTAGGGGTACTGGGTGGTGACTGCCTGCGTACTTGCGATGCACGCTGTCGTGGACACTAAAGGTCCTGCCTTCTGCTTTTCCGAGCTTAGTGTCAAATACTATAATTCAGGATACATTGGTATATGGTTTCATTTGACAGGTCTCATATTAAAAGTTATTCATCATTAGTTTTATTCAATTTAAAAAATTATAATGGATGGTTTATCCAAGACACCATCTAGGTATATAATATGTGCTCGGGTAGAACATTGCATACCATACAAAGATGGCCGCCAATCCGGAAGAAAGAATGAAAAAATTTTATGAATTTTCAAATGAAGCACGAGATCGGTTAAAAATGCCGGTTTCTTATGAGGTATCGGTGGCTTAATTGGCAGAAGCGTTACTCTCGGATAAAGTTGAGGTTTCGAGTTCGAGTCTCGGCCCCAACCGTTATTTTTTTCTGTTTCATAATTTAAGTATAAGACTATTTCAATAATCAATATAAAAATCATTAGTTTTATTTCAAAACAAAGTACTTTTCAACAAACTAACCATTACATCTCATACGTTTTCTATTGATAAGCCCCCTTAATGTTAAAAGTGTGTGTTTAAGTGCGTTTATATGTCAAATAAACAATAACGTCAAGTGAAAATATCACTTGTGTTTCGCTTGGCTCCCGAAAGTATTTGCAATTAGGGTGTTATAGGGAACTTATGTCCAGCTCACAAAGTTAGACTTATTCACGTTTGATGCGACATTATTAACTATTGCGACAGCGTATTTCAGGATTTTAAAAGACTTTTTTTATAGTAAATACCGCACAAGAGGTCTAACCGCTCCCAGCCGTCTGGAGCCAGTTAGATAAGAGCTTGGCATCCTCAATTAGGCTGAAGGTAGAAGGGAGAGGAAGGAGATGAAGAAGAGGAAGGTTGGGAAGTACCTTGCTTCTTAGATCTGGTCACTAAACACGGCTTAAGTAATTTCAAGCAACGTTTTAATTCTGAATGGTGGTCTTTCACCAGGGCGATACTAAGAGTATTTACCACTCTGGAACGATTCTGCAAATGTACTCTATATTATTTTATGTTAATTAAATGTGAAATAACCTTGAAGTAACAATATATGGAGGGAGAGCTAATTTGTTTTACCCAACCCATCCGAAATTGTAATAAATCACTTTTTCCGAGTTTTTACATCATACACCATGAAAGAGAAAGAGACAACAATTTTCTTGGACCGCTTCTATATACTGTCGCAATGATCTTAAGCTGGCTATCTTCGCTGGTTAACGGCGGGACTCCGCCCACATTTTTTTTATTTTGACACTAAAATTGACACAACTAAACGGTTTTTTAGGTTAGATGCTATATTTTTGTTGATAAAAATACTGTGGAAAAGTGGCTATACGAATACACAAAAACATTATGTCGATATGTGATATGAATGGATGTATAAATACCGTAGCCTTAGTCTAAGCCACGCCCATTTGCGCCGAGTCATGTTAAAATCATCAAAAACAAGTCCAAAACTGACTTCACTGCCTTGGCTTGGGCTACCTCTAGTATACTCTAAGGAAATAACACTTTTTTTTATACACATTTTATTTGCGCACGCCGAGATTCAAGCCCGCGACCCCTGGATTCGTAGTTAAGCGTCATAACCACTCGACTACGGAGGCCGTCTCGCCTTATTATCAATGGTATCCTTAGCAGCCTAAGCCAACACATCATTTCGGGGACCGTTTGGCCTGTGTTTGTGTTTCCACATCGCACGGAAATATGGGCAAGATCAGCATTCAGACCTGTCTCATTTTTATATCCTACCCTAAGAAACGTTCCGACAGTAATTTATACAGCTCGTTTTTTATCTCTCTTTTTTGTTGGATCACAAAGCCGATTCGCAGTTCTAGATCCCAATCCCCAGTTCGTGCTTATGATAAAAATATTATTTCAATCTATCAAGGCTAGTTGTAAATACACATAAATTTCGTAAAGAAACTACAATTAAATATGTTTCTAATATGTTTCAATCAAAAATGTGTCAGGGCATGTAGAGCGAATGAACGAAGAAAGGAGTGTGAAAAGAATATATGATGCGAAAGTGAATGGAAGAAGAAGTCGAGGACGCCCGAGAAAGACATGGCACGATCAAGTAAATCGAATACTTGAATCGGGTCGTGTGAAGAGTCAGAATAACAGAAGAGTATGTATGAGACGATGTATGAATGTAAATGAAGCAAGAAGTGTGTGCCAAGACAGAGTTGTATGGCGGTCCGTCCTCTCTGCCTACCCTTGCGGGGAAACGGCGTGATGGTTAGTTAGTTAGTTAGTTTATGTTTCAGTATCCATCGTTAGATATTTAATTAACACTAATAAATAGTCCATAATACAATGATTAAAACTGCTGACATAATTTTGATAGCAATTTTTGTTTTTAAAAGAAATAAAAAAATTTAAATTTGCATAAGACCACGGATATTATTTTATTTTTTACGAATGACCGGTTTCGCTTAGCCTAAGCATTATTAGGGTAAAAAATTAAATTAAACACAAAAAAAACAAAGTGTGCGGTTATGTATACAGAGCGAGAGCAAAATATAAAATAAAATAACATAACACTGAGAAAACAATAGAATAACATTTCAATTGTAACAAAAGAACAGAGAGAAAGAGACATATTATATGAATTGAAAAAGACAAAAAAAACCTCAACTGAGAAGGTTATTAAAGAATAATGATAAATTTTATGAGTTTACAGGAAATATACCTAGTATTGGACTACTGGACAAATTCACCTGATTATTAAGACTATCAATTTTAATCAATGTATAAATAGAACATATATACTTATATATATATATTAAAAAAAATATAAAAAAAAAAATATATAAAAAAAAAAAAAAAAAAAAAAAAAAAAAAGTGGTTAAAAACAAAGTATATATGTTCTATTTATAAATATGGCAAGCCACAAAGTTAATGCTTTTTACGAATATATTTAATCAATGTCTTCACTAAATAATTTAGAAGGACTAATTGTCCTAGAAAATCAATTAAGTATTTTTTTTTTAATTCATGCCTCATTAATTTTAAAAAAAAAACACAAAGTGCACACCATTCAGACGTGCGAGAGCTTATGTGGCAAAACAGGTATCTACCACATGGTTAAAAAAATCATGAAAATGTTGACATTGATTCACAAACATCACCATACACCAACAGTAAATAGGGGTGAAACCTTGAAGGAACAATATATGGAGGGATAGCTAATTTGTTTTACCCAACCCATCCGAAATTGTAATAATACACTGTTTCCGTGTTTTTACATCGTACACCATGAGAGAGAAAGAGACAACAAATTTCTTGGACGGCTTCTATATACTGTCGTAATGTTCTTAAGCTGGTTATTTTCGCTGGTTAACGGCAGGACTCCGCCCACATTTTATATTTTGCCACTAAACTTGACACAACTAAACGGTTTTTTTAGGTTAGATGCTATATTTTTTTGATAAAAATACTGTGAAAAAGTGGCTATACGAATACACAAAAACATTATGTCGATATGTGATATGAATGGATGTATAAATACCGTAGCCTTGGTCTTAGCCACGCCCATTTGCGCCGAGTCATGTTAAAATCATCAAAAACAAGTCCAAAACTGACTTCACTGCCTTGGCTTGGGCTACCTCTTGTATACTCTAAGGGTGAAACACTCCGTAACAATTTGCGACTTTTGGACCTTATGACTTCTGAGCAGGCTCCTACTTATGCAGCCATTACTCGCGAGGCAGCACTGAGTGCTAGAGCGTAAAATTTCCTTTGAAAAGGCGCCGCTATATTAATGAGAATTACCTTCAATAATTATGGGCTAAGTTTCGCCATTAACACCGTGAGAGGTGTTGTAAAAGTTACGCCACTTTTTGGTGAAATTTTACAAAGTTAATGTTTAGTGCAGCCTTCAGTTCGGACGTAAAATCAGGTTTAGAAGTAGATTTTTCAATTTTGTTTTTTTTTTTTTTTAATTTATCTGGATAACAATTATTACAATGATTTTTATATGAATTCAAGGAAATCTTCTCGAATATCAAACAGCTTCACTAGACGAGCAGTTTATATAACGTAAGCACGACGCTAGATATAGATATGTCTTGAGTTTCGTTAGTATTTTTCACATTTTTCTTATTTTTCACACGACACGGAGATTGCGGAAACACAACTATCGAACGTCTCGAGCGAGCGTGCAGCCGGAAAGTGCTACTTGTTTGTCCTTGAAGGGTACCGACGAAAGATAATAAATAAAGATAATAGAACATTTTTGGAGGCTCTACTAACCGCCACTTATTATTTTTCTACGGAATACTGAGGCCAATGGGGGGGATTTCGAAACCCCCGACCCCCCCCCCCACCCCATATGTATATAAAATTGTCCAAAGAAGCGAAGCTAGCATTCCACAATGGATTGCTTATACAGACCCTGATGTATGGCACTGAAGCGTGAAACTAGCAGAGGAAGGATGAAAGTAGACTGAATGCTGTAGAAATGCAATCCCTAAGGCGTATGTCCGGTAAAACCATATATGACCGTGTTGAAAATGTAGATATCCGAAAAGGATGCCAGGTTGATGTAAGCGTAGTGAATGGTATTAAGAAAGGGACGCATTGATCATTTATGCATGTAGAGATGAACTAAGAAAGGAGTATGAGAAGAATATATCACGCAAAATTGAATGAAAGAAGAAGTCGGGGACGCCCGCGGAAGACATGGCACGATTAAGTAAATCAAATACTTGAGTCGGGATATGTTAAGAGTCGGAATAACAGAAGAGTATGTATGAATTCGAATGAAGCAAGGAATGCGTGCTAAGAAAAAATTGTATGGCGGTCCATCCTCTTTGCTTATCCCTGCGAGGAAACGGCGTGATTGTTAGTTAGTTAAAAATGATTGATGGAAGACGTAGCAGAGTAAAACGTTGTACTTCATGGTTTCTAAATCTACGTTACTGGTACGAGTATAGTTCTACAACGTTGTTTCGAGCAGCAGCCAGGGTAAAAATTGCCCCTTTGATAGCCAACTATCGATAGGAGAAAAAACAGAAAGAAAGAGTGAAAATTCGGAGGGAAACGTTAGTGAGTGACTCATTTTTTTCCCTTTGAAAACGCAATGTTATATATTTTCCATATACAAAATTCAATGATTTCATATTTTATTGAAAATGAAATTATAACTTTGTATAAGACCACGGATATAATTTTATTTTTATGACTAACCAGTTTTGCTTAGCCTATCAGGGTACAACATTAAACTTAGCAAAAAATACGAAGTGCGCGGTTATACCTGCATATACATATAAAAGGAGAATACAATATAAAATAAAATAAAGAACAATAAAAAAAAGAATAAAATTTAAATTATAAGAAAGGAACAGAGAGAAACAGGTAGATAATATGAAATGAAAGAGGCAAAACGTCAACTGAGAACGTGATAAAAAAAAAAAAATATGAGTTTACGGGAAATATACCTAATATTGGACTTCTGGATAAATTTAGTTAAGAATATGATAGTATTAATTTATTCATTTTTTATTGCTCACTAACTAAGTTTTCAATCACACCATTTCTCCACAGGACTAAGCAGAGAGCATGACCCATCACACAACTCTGTCTTGGCATACACTCCTAGCCCCATTCACATTCATAGATCGTCTCATACACACTATTCATTGAGTATATTTTAAGTACATATTGTTTTACTGTAGATGTTTTCACTGTACGTTTTAATATTTCCTCTTTCCTACTAAAGTAACACTTTTGATATGTAAATTATTATTTCAAGCATTTTCTTTAATGTTGTAAGTACCTCGATACTTCCACGTGAACCTTTCAATTAACATCAATATTCCGCTTTTGTAAACTAAATTCTGACATGCCTTCATAGATATAAACAAATGACCGGAAAATACATTACGTTACCCTTTCCATCAGCAAAGTGATGAAAATATAAATGTCTTGGTATTGCGGAAGAAAAAACTAAAGGAAAAAGTTTTCCTGCGAAAGAGTAGATAATAAGAAGATAAATTTTTCTTACCCATCTAAAGAAATATGGGAATCCTACAGTTATATCATAAGCTGATGAAAATTAACTCTCTGGGGGAACTATGAAACTTTCAAATAAAGAATTCCAATTACGATAAACTAAAATCATATAATAATGATTACATAAGATCTTTTTTTGAAAAGAGATAAAGTTACGAAGAGTATATAGTATTTATCGGAATAAATATTTTTTTTCTTGTGTCTAGCATTCTCCGATGTTTTATTTTAGTTTACATTGTGCTTTTGTTTATTTTCATTTAGAACCCTGCAAGAATATTGATTTAATAAAACAAATTTATAACTTTATTCCACTTTTATTTTATGACTGGACCGGTACTAGTCTGAAGATGGCCGTCATAGGCTGAAACCGGTCCAGTCATAAAATAAAAGTGGAATAAAGTTATAAATTTGTTTTATTAAATCATTTAAATGGAATTCCACCACGAATTAACAGTTTCAAAATTAGAAATAACTGCAAGAATATAATATTTTTTTAAAGTAGTTTCACTGAAATGAATTTTCCTTAAAATATTCAATGAATATTTCATTAATTCAGTGGCCTATTTGACCTCAGAGTTGTTCATATTATTTCAGTTCATATCGGGAGGTAGCGAGTACAATACAATCAGGGCCCAAAATATAAGATTTATTTAATTTAATATGTGGGCGCTGTGTTAATTTTGTTGGACCTTACACAAAATTGCTTAGCAAATAAGCATAGAAAGTTAATTAATGGTTACTAACCCTTCGCATGCCTGGTAGGGTCTAACAGACCCAGTGCAATTTAAAACAGCTGTAACTATTACAAATATTGGGCACAAATGTCATGCATTTCAGTAGCTGCCGCTAATGAGCCACGTTACTTAAGCTAATCTAACCTATATGTCAAGATAATGTTATTTTGTATGAAGAGTAAAAAGTTAGGGTGGAAATTATACCCGTTTGTTTCTTTTACACCATAAACAGAGGGACATACAGTCATTTTTGTACGTACATTACGTGAAAAGAAATTAGTTTTCCCTGTGCACTCGAAAGCACACGTCACAAAAGTACCGCGGGTCCCACAGACCCTAACAGGCATAACTCGTAGTATAATTTCACCATGCATGCGGAGGGTTGAATATATATTTTTCAATGTAAAAACTTGACATAACTTCCCATAAAAAGTCTTTAGAAATATTCGTATTCTTGATTATACTTTATTTCAATTACACGAAAAAAAACCTCATTCAAAACTCTGTGGAAGTTTGATTATGCAAATGTCGTCTTAACAATGGCGTTATTTAAAATTTAACTATGCGGAGAATTGAAATTCAATTTGATAACGAAGAAGTCCCGAAGTAGCTATCGTATTATAAAGTAATTAACCAAGTATTTGGAGAAGCCAGCTTTTGGAGGGAACTTTTATCATCCGTTTCTGATAAATTTATTTATAAATTATCCGACTTATGTTCTTACGGAGTTGTGGGTTAAACTCGCAATTATTAATGGTTTAGTTTATTATTAAGTACGAACTCGAAAAAAAGGTTTGATTTTGAGAGATTTTTTCTTCACTAAGCAGTTCAGTGGTATCTAATATTAATGTCCACAGAGTAATGATTACACATTTTGACACTGAGTCGGGATGTTGCGGGTTCGATTCTCTCGCAGGGCAAAATATATTAAATGTTGTGATGTCGCTGTGTGGTCTCAATTTTGTGAACTTCTTTAAGATAAGTTTGAAAGAAAAACTAGAAACAAAAAACGATTTTGAAGCTCTAGTGAAAAAACTTAATAATTCTATTAATGAAAATGAAATAAAAACTCTGTATAAGATTAGGGATTTTATTTTTCATGACCGACCGGTTTCGCTTACCCTAAACGTCTACAGAGTACAAAATAAAACTGATTAATCAATAATATTATTATTTTTTTTATAAATATATTTTTTTACTCTTTATTTTACAAAGGTTACTATCATTGAAAATGGTAACTTTATATGAAGATACATTTCAATTTAACTTTCTGAATGGTAGCTTATTTTATTTCAAGCTACAAAATCTTAAAACTTTCCTAAATCGTATTATTAAAAACGAGATGTGGAACAAAGAAGAAAATACAATTTACTCTAAATAGAAAATCTATCGTAGTATTAAATTAGATTTGAAAACGTATTCCAGACTATTTACGTATAGGTTTAAATCCTTTTGTAGCGCCTTGCTTCCTCTTTTCGTATCAAATACTTTTATAAACGACATCGTTGTAAGCCCAACACACGAAGTGAGGTAAATCAGAAATAGAGGAGGGAACGTTCCAATAGGCCCCCAGCTGTTTTTATGATTGAATGCTTATTCGAAAATGAATTGGAAACCAAAAACGAAATTCCCCTAGGAATAAATAGCAATGAACAAAGCAAAGTCGAAGAGTAAACAAGGTGGGTGATTTGATTCTTCTCTCCAGGCGACCTTCAACATTTAAATAATTCGTCAGAAGACCCCAAGTTGCTTTATTTATAAATAAAAAGCCCCGAAGAAAACAAAGCTTTGTTTACTTTTAATTTCCCTTAGCAATTCATTAGTCTGATTAATTAAACAGAGAAGAATTTTTTATTTTTTATTTTTTATTCTTATTTAAATATAAAAAATACATGGGTTTAGTTCATGTCTGTCTCACTAGGAGATTCCTGTGTCGAGACATACGTAGTGTACATAAATTATATAATATTAAATGTAAATATTAATAAAGATAAAATAAAAATAAATAAAAGGAGAAAAAAGAAATGAAAGATGAAATTACATAAAAATTAGAATAAAGTTATTACATGAAAATTAGAAAAAAGTTATTACATGGAGGTTGTATTTTATAGATATTTTTTAGGTTGTGCACAAGAATAAAAGTAATAAAAAGGAAAAAGAAATAAAAGGGAAAAGAAGAGAAAAATGAAATAAAACAAATATAAGAATAAAGTTATTATGTGGACGTAAAATTTTATAGATATTGTTTAGAAGTATAGAGGTTGTGCATAAGGTATATTTATAATGTTTTTTGATGTTTTGTGATCTAGGTAAAGATTAATACAGAAAATAAAAAATAGGATTGTATAAGCCTAGAGATAAAGATAGGTTGAAAATTGAAGAAAGCACGTCTAGGTAGGTGTTTTACAGTAGTTAGCAATATTAGAGCGACCTATTTTATAAATCCAATGTTTTATATCATGTTTATGTTTGGTCATTGTTTTTAATTGTCTAGTCGTAGCAGGTAGTAGATTGTATAATTCGCAGGCTATGTATTTAAAGTGTCTTTGTCCAAAAGCAGAGTTTGTGTAGATTTGTATTGAGTTTTATCGTTTTTGTGCAAATTAATCAAAATGTTCCGTGCAAAGAGCTGCTTTAAGTCCATAACATTAATGGCGTTGAAGATCGTATCGGTACTGGTGGAAAATGGAAGTTTCAGAATTATTTTAATGATTATTTTTTGGGCTTTAATGATGGGATCAGGGCAGTAGACGAAGCGTTGCCCCAACCTAAGATTTCGTATTCTAAGTGTGATTGGCAGAGTAAGTAATATATTGATTTTAAAAGCTTGAGGTTAAGGAAATTGCATGTTTGTTTGAAGAGGTATATATGGATTTACGAATTTTGTTGGTAGTGTTGTTTCCAATTTATGTTTGAGTCAAGTGTTGGTCCCAAGTATTTAATGTTGATAACTTGTTCTAGGCATGGGCAGTCACAAGTTCGGTACAAAGCTGAATTTTCTCAATCATGTATCTTTGATGTTAGGTTTAGGTTTGACGTTTTAATATTGGCGAGATTAAATAGTGAATATTTTGTTTTAGATATGTTCAATGTTAAGGAGAGTCAAGCCAATTTTTCACTTTTTGAATTCCTTCTTCCGCTTTGGTGTAGGCAGTAGGCCAGTCTTTTGCTTGGAATAGTAGGACTGTGTCATCAGCGAAACTAACAATTGAGGCATCGATATCTTTTTTACATGACTCATTAATATATATATAAGGAAAAGTGTTGGGCCTATGACGCTACCTTGGGGAATCCCATAACTAATTGGCATATTATCACTCTTTTTAGTACGTATTTCAACACGTTGTGACCGGCCTTAAAGGAAACTAGAGAGTAGGTCTAGTTCCTTGTTCCTAATACCAATATTAGACATTTTAGGTTGTAATATGATATGTGAAATTGTATCAAAAGCTTTGCAGAGGTCGAAAAATACAGATAAACATTTCGAGCCCTTATCCAGGGGCCAGAAATTAGGTCAGTGACAGTGGCTATGGCATTGTTGGTACTTTTTTTTCTGAAGCGAAATTGATAAGGCGAGAGTAGGTTGTTGTTTTCCAGGTATTCGATAAGACTGTTATTCACAATCTTTTCAAATATTTTGGAAAGGGAATTAAGCAGCGTTATGGGGCGATAGTTATTGACGTCAAATTTAGAGCCTGATTTAAAGATGGAAATAATAAGACCTTGTTTAAGAATAGTTGGAAAAAGGCCTTATTGGATGCTAAAGTTCAGAAGATGAGTTAATGGACGGGTTATAACAGTGTTGGGTATTTCATCAATGCCAGCCGAGGAGGAGTTTTTGAGACCGTTTATTACTTTAGTTACGTCTTCCTCCGTAACTGTTTTAAGAGTAAAACGCGTGAGACAATCATCTATGGTTGGGAGGTCGCTGGGGCCAAGTAGACGTGTGTTGACCGACATTTCTTTTGCTAGTTCTGAACCAATGTTTGCAAAGAATTTGTTGAAGTGATTGACAATTGTGTTAGGGTTCATTGTAAATTCTACAGGGTTATCATTGATAATGAGATAATTTAAGACGTTAGGGGATTTGATGGGTGTTTGTAGCTTCTTTTAGGACTCTCCATATTTTTTTAGGGCCATTGCTGCATTCGGCAATTTTTATACTGTATTATTGATTTTTGGCTTTCCTGATGATTTCAGTGCAGATATCTCTGTATCTTTTGTAGAAGTTAGATAGTGAGATATCGTATGGACTCGTAGCACATTTTTTTATGTAAGGAGTTACGTTTCCGGATGCAGTTGATTAGGAATGGTTTATCCATGGTTTAAGAGGTGTGATCGCTTTAGGAATTGTTTTTTTAGTGATTTTGGTATTCTTGATAAGAGTATCTTGTAAGTAGTCAGAAAAGTAAATCCATGCATCCTCTGAGTTGGGCATATTGAGTAGTTGGTCCCAAGATTTAGAATTTAAGGTTTTGTTTAGGTTGTCGTAGTCAATTGTTTTTTTAAAATATTGTGTTTGGAACCCATTATGAAGGAGGTAGCGTAGTGATCTGTAAGTGATGATTGATGAATTTCGGAAGTATATTGGTTAGTTGATTTTACCATAATATGGTCGATACATGTGGAAGAGTATTAAGTACATCGTGTTGGTGAATTTATTGTGCTTTTCATACCGTGAAAAATAATCGTGTTTAAGTAGTCTTGGCATTGGGGATGTTCGTTGTCACGTAGAATGTTAATGTCAATATCACCAATTAAAATGAGGTTCTTGGTTTTTGCTAACTGAGTAAGATGGTAATTTAAGTCGTGAAGAAAGGGGGATATATTTGGTTTTGAGGGAGATCGGTAAAGTGCTATGATACTTGTATTGACGTCGTTTTGTCTGTAGTGTTTTGTGGATTGATGGTGGGTGTAGTTGAGAATGATTTTAGAAATGTATGAAGGTGATAGCTAACATTCTGTTGGGATTATTAAATCATATGTGGTTTGAGTAAGTTCAAGTTGTATGAGGAATTGGTCAAATTTTTTTTTTATTGATCGTATGTTTGTACGGTAAATTGATAAGTTCGGCTTATGAGATTTGTGAGTGGTCATTGTTGGTTATATGGCTGTGTGTGTATGACCGAAACTTCATTGGTGTAATCCATTTTCACAGCGAGGTTATACAGTTGATCTTAGAGTTACAGTTTAATGTAATGAGATGTCGTTAGCGTCTTTGATGTATATTACTGAAGAGTCTTGAGTTTTCCTCAGCAACACATGACCGTTCTTTGTCCACGCGAATTTGTAGCCCATCGATTTCGTTGATTTAGCTAGCCAAAGTAGCTGGTTGTTAGCCGGTGTTAGCTTTTCGTTGATGAAAATAGTTTTTACTGATGATGAATACTTTAAATCTTTTGCCGTGAAGCAACCGGTTATTTTTTGGGTTAAAATCTTATCTTTCGCTGTTTTTGAATTCAACTTTAGTGTGATGGATTTTTTCGTTGAATGGCAGTTGACGATGCTGTTGGTACGAATTATGTCTTCACACTCTAGTTTTTTTTTAAATATATTCTACTGGAATAATAGGGTTCTCATTTTTTTTTTTATTTCTAGTCCTTGAATTTTCAAAGACGTCTCCAAAGAAGTTTGTTGGATTTGGTTAACCATTTGCTTTAAAGATTTGTTTTCTTTTTGAACTTCTTTGATTTTTTGGTAAGATTTTTTCTTTTCTTCCTCATAACCATCGATTTTTTTGAGAAGAAATCAATTGCCTTGCTTATATCCGTTAATTCGCAGTTTAGAAGTTTTTTTCAATTCGGCGCTCAGCTTCTCTATTATTTTGTTCGTCACCTGATGTTGACGTGTAGCAGTTGTCGCACATGTACGAGAGTGAGTTTGGAGGTGGAGGTTTTGCAGCGAGTGATTGCAATTTCGTTCTAGTCAAACCACTGCATGCATTATGAAATAATAGATTGCACTTTGCACAACGTAAATCTTTTTCACCATTTGTTGCCTTTTTGCATTGAGCACAGTGGGATTTATCAAAGAACGGCATTTTAAATGATTGGTTTAGATTCTAACTTCACAGTATTGTTGTCACAAAGATAAATAGCTAGCGGCTGTCAAATTCCGTCACTATTTGTTATTGTTTATTTTCAGTTAACGAACTAGTGTAATGGCGTAAAAATAATAGCGCTCAACACAAGTTATGCTGTGTATTCACGTGTGTAAATTTAGTAAGGTTTAGTTATTTAATGTAGTTTAAATGACTGTTATTACTGGAGCGATCAAACGAGAACTTTCCGATTAAACCATAGAGAACTGAACTTGAATACCTCGCATAATAGGTTTAAACCTTTGACCTGAATGTCTACGCCTTTAAAAAAAAAAAAATGTACGCACAATGACTTCCGCTTGCTTGATAACATATTATCCAAAATTTTATATGTAAATGACCTCCATGAATGTATTAGTAGAAGTAAGGATTGTCGATTGTGGATAAAACTCTATGCAAAATAAGTGCAAAGAGTACAATTTAAATAGATTAACAATAATATATTTATTTGACCTTGGTTTCAGATTGGAATAGGGCGCCAGAGGCGCAAGCGCAAGCCCCGTCAACCAGAGTAAACGGTAGATCTTAGGCAAATGTCGCCAGTGGCGGCACGCCGAGCCCCCCACTACGAGAGCAGCGACGTGGACCGGAGCCCGAGACGCGGCCAGGAACCCACCAACTCTTCTGATGACGAGGACATCATGTCTCTTCTGCAAGGCCTCATCAAGGTCTGTGGAAGGCTCGCCACTTGCAAATCCAAAGCTGAAAAGCTGATCATTCTTATGGAACTACTATCCGACGCCATCAACGGATAGTACAGCGTCAAAAGTCAAATTCATTACGTAAAACGAACATCGCATGCCGAAACAACTAAAAATGACCTTCCACAAAAATGACCAGAGGAAGCAGCCGAGGCCGAGCAGCCGAGAACATAAAATACTTAATTTAAATAAAAAATAATTTTGTTTTAAGCCACTTTATTTATACACATATAACAATTCGACCGGTTTCGGTTGAACTTAACCTTCATCAGGAACGTATAAGTAAAAACTTTAACGTTTAACGTTTTTGCCAACCGAAACCGGTCGAATTGTTATATGTGTATAAATAAAGTGGCTTAAAACAAAATTATTTTTTATTTAAATTATAATGTCAAGCTACAAAGTGTTTGCTTCCTTCGATAAGATAATAAAATACTTAACTTCAGTCAGGTATAAAAGTAAAAAATAGTAAAAAGTTCAGAACTTCTGTAAATCTTTTTCTCTTTTTCCTTGCTTAGAGTTTTTTATCCAGTTAAGACCTTTTCCCTAAGAAATCACTAATGTAAACTTAAATTCAGTCAATTAAATACAACCATCGGATGGTGATAGTAATAAGGCCTAATGAGCCGCAGTACTAGTTAGATAGACATTATGAGGGGTATTTGAATAATCCCCAGATAGTTAGCAGAGAATTACGAAAGAATCCATAAAATTTAAAAAAAATCTAGTCAAATATTAAAAAGGAAATAAATACATATTGCCAACGTTTAACTAGAGTACTAATATTTTCAAACAAAAGTTATACGTTTGATTATTTAATAACTAATCAAAATGGCTATGGTCAACTCCGAGTAATAATTACCAGACGACAGTTTAGAACAAAGATCAAAAATTGAATTTTAAATCAATCATAGCCGAGAATTTACACTTTTGAACAAAAGTTAGTTGGAAGTGTTAGAATATTGATAGCCCTGTGGGTCGGGGACGTTTTACCGGCGCGTAAAATATTCAGTTACGTCGGACAAAATGTACAACCGGCACAGAAACGTGATGCAAATATATCGTACAGTTGGACAAGTTATTGCATGGCGGTTATTCATCGCTAAAATGGATACATTTGGCAGGAGTCACCAAATGGAACCGGGTGGGTAGCCTGACGATAGAAAAGTCACAAATAAGTGGCTTGGACATGAACATAAAATGACATAAAACCAACTTCGGCATAAAATACGCCTCAGACAAGGTTGGGGAGAGCTACTCCAGAAGCCGATTCAAACAATAACAGAGGCCGCAGAAGTAAGACAGAGACGTTTGGAAGTTTCTTTTAAAAGAGATGGGCCCCAACGCGATTATGACAAGGGAGAGGAGATGATGATGATTAGTAAAACCTGTCAAATCATGAGGCCTTTACTAGAATGGATACGGTGTGTACTCTGTCTATATTGATTTGAGTGAGGTTAATCGAAAGGTAAACATTAGATTAATATAGATACGGCAAAAAGGCATTGTTTTCAGTAATATCTTGATCAATTTTCTATGAAAAATAACTTACTACGTTAGTATTTGACATAATTTGGTGAACCTTTTCTCTATAAATAAAATAATGGCATATGACATAACTCGTTGATGTTTCCATGTGAATGAATAAATGTTACAAATCATCTATCATGCTAATTATTAAATGTATTTAAAGAGCACAAAAGAACACACAAAACGCTGAAAATGTATGTAGGTATCTGTTGGATTTCAAAGTGATAATTTTTTAGATTCTTACCTTCGTGTTTTTCGTCCAAGTTCATACCTATCCAACCATTTCGCCATATCGAATTCCGTATTCAACAACGCCTTGCTCGAAACAATTGACAATCAAACAGCAATGTTTTGATGTGAAAAAAACATTTACTTGTTCGTCTTGCTCGTTCGTCGGTTTTGTTATTTGATCTCCAAAATATGTAAATTAAATGTGGTGTTTTGTGAATAATAATAATAAAATAAGTGTGGTGTTTTCGTGATTGTTTTCGTTAATAATGTGACTGTGTAAGAATAATTCAAGAACTTCAACTACATCGGTGAGTGAATGGTTTCTCATGTTTCCTTCATTGCATAATCTTTCCACAAGCTACAATTAGACACTTCCATCAAGCAGTATAGTTTATCGCCTACAGTCCACTATTTTCTAAATTCATCTGAAGCTAGAAACACACTCGATGTTTCATCGCAACTTCGGTTCACCAATTCCAATTACGCAATTCGGTTCAACAGTACAAAGAAGATGACACAAATAAGAACTATAAAATATTGCGTTTACAAACATTCCAACTGCTCCGAATCCAGCTTTACTAACTAAAGTTAGTCTTACCCCCCACACAGCATTCCCAAAAATGACATAGGCCCTGAGGGAAATTATTTTTTGCAGTGCCTCGTATGTAGTTAATGTTAAAAAAGTCTACTGCTCAGAATAGCCGATTTCGTTTGTGCTTTAAATCTAACATAATAATTATAGTAAGAATGATTCTAATTCTTTTAAAAATTGCATTACAAATATAATAATTAGATTTTACATATGAATGAAACGTGGAAACAATGCTAGTATTTGGCTTACTTGAGTTAGCACAGTTCTATTTATTCTAAAAAACAGTCCAAGGCCGGAATAGAACGATGGCTGAGTTCAAAACTCTAACAAACCTAATTTACAAAAAGAAAAGTTTCTGCCGAAATTCGATTGGCAGGATCGTGTTCTAGTAGCGTATGGCTAGTAGTTTCTGATATTCACATTTTACCAGAAAAGCATTTTTACACCCAGAGAGGTTTTTTTATTTCAATTTAAACTTCAGCACAAAACGAACAATAAGCGTATCCAGTTTCTTCGCCATAGAAATAGTAATAATATATTTTCAAACATTTTGAGTATATAAACTGACAGTACAGGCTGTCTTCTGAAAAATCGCGAATATAATCTATTAAAAAAATACAAAAACAAATTTACACATTTTTTTTGTAAAATGAAAACTGTTTATTTTTTTACTATTTCAAAAGATTTTTTGAAAAATAAGTACACTAGAAGATATTTCCAAGCTATGATATGTTATTGATTGTACTGAAATATTTTTAATTTCAAGAAAATACAAAAAAAAATATCAAAGAAATAATTTTACGATAATTTTCAAGATTTTAACTCGAGTCATTGATATCAAGTATTAAGTATGGCACCACAAATAATAAGGAAGTTTAAACATCGGTGATTCAAATCAATGATAGCATCCGAAAAAAGACAAAAATTTAATATTTTTGTTTGTTACTCATATATTTGTTTGTTGTTTATATTACCATTTTTCTTTTTACCGGTTTCACTTTATTTCTTTCGTGTACCTTTATGCGTATTACAAAATATAATTTGTAATGCAAAATCCCGGGATTTAATAGAAAAAATGATTGAATAAATAAATAATACAAAAAAAACTTTGGGTTTTCCCGAGATTCACATTGCAATTAATTCTGATCAATCTGTAACAATAATATCAAATATTTATTTATAAACTAAAAAAAAGACACATAAAACAAAATGGAAAAAAGATCAACAGAGAAAGAATAGCACATACATAATAATAAATGAAGCGATGACAAAAATAGGACAAAATAAACTAATGGTAAGAGAGAGCATTCAAGCAATGGTCTAGAATAGATATATCCGAGAATGCGTTCGGAATGCAAGAAATTCATATTTTAGATTGACAAAACCTGACTCCTACTATTCATATTCTTAGCGTAAAACGATTTCGGAAATTTCCAAATGGTTTTTCACCAATAACATCAGCGGTAAGGGCCAGATATCAT
Source organism: Drusus annulatus (assembly GCA_022651775.1). Taxonomy (NCBI): domain Eukaryota; kingdom Metazoa; phylum Arthropoda; class Insecta; order Trichoptera; family Limnephilidae; genus Drusus; species Drusus annulatus. Next base: position 690,658 of record JAGWCC010000187.1, read on the forward strand.
TTTCTTACGCGATGAATTGTTTACTTCCCGAGAGATTGTAGTAATATTTTCATCAAAATTAGTTGAAACGAGAACCTCGGCAGAAGACTCTTCTAGGTCTGCTATAGCGAATTCAGCCCTATGCCCCTTCCATCCGACAAGAAGTTTTATTTCGCGCCTTACTAATTATCTCGTATTTGGTTCAGTTGTCGCTTACGATGTGAAAAATTTCAAAATTTTGTGATGACTTTACGAACTACAAGTTATTTCTAATAAACCCTTCACAGAGGACGCTTCAATGAGACTAACAGTTCAATCGCTAAATTCACACCGTAGTAGATAGAAACTAGAAACTCGAGTAACTGCTACATAGTTCGTTTGTGCAATTAGTTCGCAGTTCATAGATTGCTTCATGAATTTCACACGTTGGTAGGTGAAACCTGTAAAAAAAGATTTATTGCATTTTTCCTCAATTTGTTAGAACACATACGATATAACATAAACGAATGCAAATTAATTAATTCTATTTTTAAATCTCCGCCCACTTTTTTTCTGGAACAGCCCCTCTGATTGATTTATTAAGACACTATCTTCTTAGGGTCACATAAAAAATACAGATACTTCTAATCATCTGATGTTTAGCTTAAGCCTAGTTGGTGAAACATACAGCGTCAAATAGAAAGATAAATAAGTATTAAAGACTTTATAAAACACAACGGTGATATACGTGCAATATCAATGATTAGGATAAACATAATACTACAGCCAGATAAATTAATTATTAAGGGTCAGCACCCAAAAATATACACTTTTTGGCTTTCTAATACAAACTATACGGGTAGTTAGGGAAATGTCTAAGGTTTCTAGTAAACACATTTTTTTACTGTTATCTATTAAATTCTATATGAAATTCTTAACGGAACTTTAGGTAAAACGTTCGAAAACGGCTGTGCTGGTTTTCAAACTGCACTACAAACTGACATTTTAGCAAATAAAAAAGATTTTTTTTTTGATTTTATGGATTCTTTCGTAATCCTCTGCTAAATAGCTGGGGCTTATTCAAATACCCCTCATAATGTCTATCTAACTAGTAGTGTGGCTCATTAGGTCTTATTACTATCACCATCTGATGGTTGTATTTTTTTTTTTTTTACAATAATTCCACACAGGAGGCCTTGAGGAAAACAATTTCCCTCAGGGCCTATGTCATCTTTGGGGATGCTGTGTGGGGGGTTTTTTTGAGGAAAGGAGGAGTGAACTTGGGTCTTTAAGAGGCCCATGTTGAAGGAGGGAGGAAACACAGAGGCCGGCAAATCGTTCCATAGCCGAGCTGTTAAACATAAGAACGAGTCGTAAAAGCGACCCGTTCTCATGTATTGACTGAATTTAAGTTTACATTAGTGAGTTCTTGGGGGATTTAAAATATTACATTTTTTTGTTTATTCACTGGATACCTTAGACATTTTTCCAACCGCCAAAGTAGAATTTACATTTAAATCGTGTGCAGTATTGCTTGTATTAGAATACTTCAAAGTGACGTTTAGCGCCATTTTGGGTGAATGTTTTTAAAAAAGCAAAACTAATGCGTCAGATTTAAATTAATCATTGCTATTTTTTAACGGTGAACATTGCAATATAACTATTTTAATAAGTGCATAACACATAATATGTAAGTTAGAAGGATAAAATAGTCAAGTGAATTCAGAATTATCTTACATTATAAATAAGAATACCAACTAAAAAAAAAATCCTTTTTGGGTATCATCAGAGCTGGAACCTACGGTGACCATTGACAGCTTTATTTTGACAGTTCCCACATAACATGACTTTCAAAATATGCGGTTCGTGGTCACAGCAAGGCGAGTTTAGAGATATGAAGCACTTGATCACCAATGAATATAATAAGGTCAACATCATATTCTCATACAAATTAAGTAAAACTACAAATAGCTTAACATTATGAGTTAAATTCACGTGAGAAAATTTTGAATTCACGTGACGATGTGTATTAAAAATCTAAGTGAACATAGAGGTGATATATTTAAGAAGTGTACAAAGCGTTGATATATAAGGACCCCATGGCAAGAACCTGTTAACTAACTGTCGAGTCATTCTGAGATATTATAGGTTTTTGCGTTTTGTTAAAAAAAAGTGTGTACTATCACAAATCCACAAACTATTTTTCATGAATGTTATAGCGAACATACTTTATGTAATATATAATTTAAAATTTTAATGCATCTCTACGATACAATTTTATGATGGTAGATAACATGTTCTTGCCATTAAAAAATATTTCGGTTATAACAAAATTTGCAGATAACGTGTTCAACTCTTTGATTTTCCATGTTCGTGCCATTTTCATGATTTGAAAGTGTTGGATCATTGGATAGAGCGTACCAGAATTAGTTCGGTGAAAATACTAACTCGTTTTTGACAAAAATGTTAGTTAACAGGTTCTTGCCGTGGGGTCTTCATATATGTTAAATGGATAGTTTGATGAATAAGCATAGAAAGCGGGAGTAACAGCCAGGGTAATCAATGAACATCCAAGGGTCGGTGTTGATGTGACTTAGCGGACTGTACGAAATGATTTAGTGATGACTTCCAAACAAACTCTGAGGATAAGTGATTGTGTTGAATGCTGTAAGGATTGAGGATCCGGTCTTGTTCCTTACCCTCCCCATCTGACTTGAGATAAAGCTGACCCTTGGCGCTTAGAACCGGTCTGCAATCGGACACCAGCTCTGAGACCGAAAACAATCATTTTTTATTTTAAAAACTCAAATAAATTGAAAACAGCCATTTTTTAAGACAGCAAAATTACATTTTCCTAATTTAGAAACAGTCACGAAACTGAAAATCTATTTTAATATAATGATGAAAAAGTTATAAAACTTACGACGTAACGTTTAACCGAACCGAAGTCCCCCTGCTACGGAAATCTTCAGACTGGTAGCAGGGTTAACCCTTTTTTGGCAGTGTAACACATTTGTTAAACCAACTTTGCTATCTTTTTTTAATATGTTAACATTTTAGTAACGACCACACTTTAGAAAACCTCTTCTTTATCGTCCTGTCAATTGCTGATACCTATGGTCAGTTAAGAAAATATGTAGTTTATTATATTATCGCTAACCTTATATTACATGTTTTACCTTGCCAAGATAAGGGTTAAACCGACATTACAAAGTTTTAAAAACCATAATAAAACAAAATTATTCTTTTTAATATTAATATTAAAAACTATTTTAATTATAATACGAGATAAAAATAATTTTCTTACTTTGTTTTACTTATTTATTTAAACATTACCGGTTTTAACCTTCTACGGGCATCTTTCGACTGACATCGGGGTGAAATCGTTAAAGTAAAATAAATAAGTTTTGTACGTTTTATAATATTAAAACCACTAATTTCCAGGTAAAACCTAATTCTCCAAGACCGAAAAAAACATCCACATCATATAACTAAAAAATTTTAAACTTAAAATTCATTAATATACCGATTTTTCTTCTCCAAACTCTCGTTTGTCAATTTTTACTAATAATACTAAGGGCAAAATAAATGTACATGTTTCCTGGAATGAGGAACGAGTAGAAAAGAATGTCAAAAACCCCTTTTTCCATTTCTCCAGAGGCTCATAAATATACATTTTATATGATTGACATGGCCTGAACAACCAATACTGTAAATATGTTAAGAAAAGGGTTAGGGAAATTACTTTATCTAAAAAAATATAACTGCATTGAACGAAACTCTATTGCTCCACATCACAATATATTTTTTGAATTTTCAACATTAGGTTGAGGTTTTTCAAACTTCATCACATTTGATGGACTGTTGAATCGAAGACTGCGTCATTTTTACTCTTAGACATTTTGACGGTTCTTGTTAAACGTCGTTTCTCAGAAAGTTTTAGCTTTTGATCAAATTGTGATCAGTTGTCAAGCCATGACCGTTCAAATGTCCGCTGATTGTAGTTTTAATAATACCCAATGGAAAGAAGTTTGAAAGACACCAACCAAAGCACTCTAGCGTTTTTTTTTTGTAATAATTTTGGTCTTATTTTTTGTATATTGTAGATGCCGATAATGTAGTATGTTCTAAAATGCCTTTCTTCAAAAATGACTTGTAAGATGAATGCCGCCCAATCAAAAGAATATAAAAAAAGTTATCGATGGCTAAAAAAATCTTGAAATTTTAAACTATGATGAGCTCCAATTTATTTTTATGAGAAGAATATATTTTTATTTCGTAATGGAGATGTTTGCGCTGTGTCCCGAATGATTTACCCTTAAATTCACAAAAAGCAAAAGCAGGGTTATTTTATTTTCTATTTATGTACAATACAGTAACCATCTTATTAAGTGTCAGCACTCAAGAATAACGTTAAACGTTACTTTGTAGCAATCTAATACAAGCAATACTACAAATGATTTTTCTGTAAATTTTCTATGGGTAAGTAGTTAGAAAAATGTCTGAGGTTTCCAGTGAATACAATTTTTTTAACTTTAAATTCTATGAAAAACATACTAAAATGTCAGTAAAAGGTGCAGTTTGAATACCAGCAAAAGCATTTTTGAATCAATTACCTAAAATTCCAGCATGCATTTCGCAAGGTATTTAAAAGATTACCGTTTTAATATTGTATTCACTGGAAACCTAAGACATTTTGCTAACTACTCGTATAAAATTAACAGATAAATAATTTGTAGTTTTGGTCGTACTAGAAAACCAAAAAGTGTGCGTTTTTAGGTGCTGACCCTTAATATAACCAAATTAAATTAATAATACTAGTATATTAAAATACATTATCAATAAAATCCAAATCTTTAAAATTAATTTGTAGTTTTGGTCGTACTAGAAAACCAAAAAGTGTGTGTTTTTAGGTGCTGACCCTTAATATAACCAAATTAAATTAATAATACTAGTACATTAATATACATTATCAATAAAATTAAAATCTTTGCAATATAACCTACCACAATAATAATATATGAACCGGAACCAACATTACAAATAAAACACAAATAAATTAAATTAATAAAAAAATACTCATACAATCTTTAATTTTGTATTAACAACGTAAAGGGTGCAGCAATGCATGTACGTACATAATTGATAGTGTGTTAACAATATAGACTAAACATCAATAAGGCAAGTACCTTAATAAGTTACGTATTATAGATATATATATATATATATTTATTTTTAGGCCTTCTATCGACTTGCTCGGTATAACCCTAAACGACCAGCTTAGGCACGGGGACTCTATCGAAGCCGTTAGACTCTATATCTCTATATCAGAGGTTCCCAAACTTTTTTGTCCCGTAGACCACTTGCCGATTTTTTTTTGTTTTGTGTAGACCCCCTGCTTTTCTAATATTCTTTTTTTTTAGCGTTGGGAAAAACTTCAAAGTTTTGTGAACGCTTCAGCAACTGCTAGTTCTTTAAAATAAACCTTTCGCGATGAACACTTTAATTGAAATCGAACTCGCCAAAAAATGGTACTAGTCGGTAGAGATCTCGAATCGAAAAATGCTAGCAAATCAACAAAAATTTCTCTCCGAAAAAAAAGCACTAGTCGGTAGAGATTTGAAATCGAAAAGTACTAGCAAATCAACAAAAAATTATTATAACTAAAATAATTAGGGAATTAATGTCTATTATAAGAGAGTATTACGTAAGGTACTATCTGTGAGGTGGATTATTACATTTGCGGGAAGCCAACATTTTGGTGACGGCCTGCCTAAATGGAATCCACTCTCGTGGACCCCCATTTGCGTCTCATGCACCCCCATTTTTTTTTTTCATTGACGTGGACCCCTCGCAGGTCGGAATCGACCCCAGTCACTCGATCACTTTGGGAATCACTGCTCTATATCAACAAGCAGATTGCAATATTTGATGCACAAGCAAGGTGGGAATGCTGTCCTTATTCTACCGGTATTTCAATAAAAGATGCTACGAATTTACGTCATTGATCCCTTCGGCACCGGTGCACCGCCGGGAACAAAAAATTGTACATGTTTGATATTTGCCTCATGAGAATGGGTCGTTTCAACGACTTGTTATTATGTTCAATAGCTCGGCTGTAAAATGATTTGCCGACTTCTCCGTTTCCTCCCTCCTACCTACAGGTTCACTCCTTTTTTTCCTCAAAATAATACTTCCGCACAGCATCCCCAAATATGACATAGGCCCTGAGGTAAATGCCTCCTGTGTGAAGTTAAAATTTTTAAAGTATAATTTTATATTTTCGTAGAAAGCAATCACTTTGTGGTTTGACATATTTAAAGAAATGAAAAAATAACTTTGTATAAGACGACGGATATTACTTTAATTTTTATGATCGACCGCTTATCATATTTATAATAATCGGGTAAATGTGTCCAGTAGTTCAATATTAGGTATATTTCCTGTAAGGTCATAAAATTCATCAATAGTCTTTAATCACTTTTTCAGTTGACATTTTTTTCCTTTTCAATTCATATTATCTGTATCTTTCTCTCTGTTCCTTTGTTATAATTAAATGTTATTCTATTGTTCTTTCATTGTTCTGTTATTTTGTTTTATATTTTGGTCTCCCTCTGTATGTACATATAACGGCACACTTTGTATTTTTTGTTTAGTTTTATTTTGTAGCTTGATGATGATGCTTAGGCAAACGAAACCAATCGGTCATAAAAATTAAAATAATATCCGTGGTCTTATACAAAGCTATTTTTTTCATTTCTTTATAATTTAATCATTCATTAAAACTTACTTTACCACTTGATTCAATCAATACATTCCTTTATTTTGGTTTTAGTACAAATAAACTGGTGAAATGTGCAAGTCAACTAAGTGTCTTATTAAAAGCATAACCAAGAAAGAAAATGTGATAAATACAAAAAGTAAACCAAGAAAAAGAACTAATTAGTCACGATCAACTACAATACTTAATAAAGCAGGATTTTGAAAGAAAACCAAACTGTTATTTATTTTCACGATAAAGATGGTGAAAGCAACAATGTTAATCTACATCTATAAATTTTCTAATGAAAAACTAAAATATGTTCGATATTTTAAACGACCGATATCAATTCGGAAGAAATTTGAATTTACCAGTGGGAAAAATTTTCTGTAGAATTTTATGAAAAGCTTGCGACGAACTATTTCTAAGCGAAAGAATAACACTGAATAAGCACCGGCATATTTTATAAAATATTTTGACACGATCATTTAATTTGGGAAACATATTAGATGTGTTTCTCTTAATAAATTGTAAAAAATACTTTGCATAGGGAGATGCGTATTTTATATTTTTTTAAATTACTCAATAAAAAGACGGGTCACGATTTTTATGAATAAGGTCATGACTAAGTCGCAAATAAGTTAGAGAAGCTAGCAGTACACATATAAATTGGCATAGGCAATAAAATAAAGAATATTGACGGAATTCAGTAGGAATGTTCCCTGTATACCTGAGCCGAAGCATAATTGGAGGTAGTTATGCAGAAAGCATCCAACCATAAAAAGACGAAACAGATAAAAGGGGGTTTGAAAATACGACGATACAAAATCATTAATATGCGTAATTGGCATTAGTAAAGTGAATACCAGTGTTATTTCTTTCTCAAAATTATTATAAATAGGTCATTTATAATCTATATTTATTTATAAAAAGAACAACAATCGTATTTCCTATGTTATCCTACATTTTATTATTTTAAAACTTTAATTTAAGTCAAATATCTGCAATGTGGGTTAGTAAAAAAATGCATTATCAAAAATCTAATGCATTTGGAGCTTAGATGTTTTCATCAGTTATAAATCTCGTATTTATCTATAGGAAAACATGTCAAACTCTATTTCAGCAAATTGTGGGTTGGACGCTTTCTGCATAACAACGTCCAATTCTGAGTTTGATTTCATCTTGAATATGGATGTGAATAAAGCAAGGAGCACGAAACAGGACGTAATCATGTAGCGTCAATTTCTCGTCTTCTCAGCCCATTTCTTCGACAAAATAAGCTCGACGGTATTGAGTTCACTATATTAAAAATATATATTCTAAAAAACAGTTACTTGGGTTTCGTGTTTGAAATTCTAGCACTAGCTGTATTGAACCATAAGAAATACTTACTCGAATGTCGAACTAAATATATAAACAAAGTGATATAGAATGACAGAAGGACGATGGGAATAGAATATCTTAGAAATCTAGGAGAAAGTTAACCACAAATAAGACAAACATAAACTACGAACGGTTTTCATTACATCCAAGGAGAACTGAATTTCGCAATGAAACGGACAAAATTATTTTCGAAAAAGATAATAACAGAGCTATCCCATTATATTAACTGTTCAATCTATGTTTTTTATTAAATCCGTATCACAAGAATAATACACCAGAAACCAACATCTAAATGGATACATTTTATTGGGTCAATTCGAATTGTTTGTCAACAATTTGCATAAAAAGTACAACAGCCCAAGTCATAATTTACGATAAATAGGGCAATATCGTTAAGGGTCAGCACCCAAAAATACACGCTTTTTGGCTTTCTAATACAAGCAATACTACAAATGATTTATCTGTAAATTATGCATGGGCATTTAGGAAAATATCTAAGGTTTCCAGTAAATATTGTTATTTTACTGTAATCTTTTGAGTTCTATATGAAAAATATAAAGGAATTTTATATAAAACGTTCGAAAATTCCGTCGCTGGTTTTCAAACTGCGCCTTTAACATACATGTTGGTGTGTTTTTTTATAGAATTTTAAAAGATCACGGTTCAAAGTTTTATTCATTGGAAACCTTAGACATTTTCCTAACTACCCATGTAGAATTTATAGATAAATTATTTGTGGTATTCTTGGTATAACTTGGTAAAAAGTAACGTTTAAAGCCATTTTGGGTGTTCGAGTCTTAAGACAAGAAAAACGCAAACATTTTTGACTTAAACTTCCGAAATGATAGCCAAAGAGTCATACTATTCTCGCTAAATCATCTTCAGTCGATATCGATAAACCATAAATGAGAAGAAAAGAAACTTTATCCATTGTCCCAAACGCTGTAGGCTCAAAATATCCTAATAAGACGATGAAAAAACTAGAGAGCAAGTGTTACTTTAATACAACGGTTATTGTCAAGTTAAATATAGAACATGGTTCTCGTTTTACCTTTGTTTATAATATACACTTCGTAGCCGCGTTGTTTAAAATAGCTTCAAATACACATAAATCTAATCTCGTAAATTCACACCCTCTTTACAGTCACTTAACATTATCAACATTTTAGTACAAAACGGTGTAAAAGTTACACATCGTGGACTTATAAAAATATATATTTAAATGGGTTTTTTAATCAACTTACTGGCGTTGATATACCTTACAAAAAAATACTCTGCAGCTGCCCTGAGGAAACTTCATCCCTAGTTTTTAAAATATTATAACGCCCTAATATTAAAAAAAAAACTGACGTTCAAGATTTTTATTTTTTAACTCCATCAGAAATTCGTGGTTAAAATCAGATAAGGCAACACATACTGAAAATATCTCTGAACAATAATGGACTTGAAAAATAACAAACTTTTGTTGAGAGTACTCGGTTAAGTTTTACAAGCTGTACGAACGGGGAATAATATCATGAAAGCATATGAATATATGTTTTGAACTGAGTTAGAATTTTAAAAAGTACAAATCAAAATTTAAATTTTCATAATTAAACTGACTAAATCTTTATGGTTTGTGTAATTTAAGGTCATGAATTAATACGGGCAAAGCTGCTAAAAACTTCCTAGCTTCCGATGCTTTGGCAAGTACGGAAAACCAATTAGAACCAATTTCTATGGCATTCGAACGAAGTTCTCAAAAAGTGCCTAGGTACTGCCTGTCTAACTAGCCAAATTTATTCAATAAAACTCCAACAATTTGAGAAAAAACGCGTTAAACTTTTAAGTGCTGTCACCAAACGAAACGTTCGGAAAATTTTAAAAGACAAAAATGGAAAGAAATAAAACAGTTAAGATATAAAAAATTTAAAGTGATAGACCAAGGTCGCTTACCAAGATGACTTTATCGTTAAACGGTTATCATAATGATCGGTCCTATTTTAAGATATCCCAATGAAGAATTCCAATAAAAAAATATTACTTAAAAATTATTATTCATATAGAGCGGGGAAGGTCGATTCTAAATATTTACTTTTTATTATGAACGGTTATCCGTACAAATGATATGGATCTTTAAAAATCGAAATGAAAAACAAATCTGAACGCTCCGGCTCGACTCGGCCGTCATAGAATCCGCCCGGGAAGACATCACGGCCGAGATCGACAACTTACAGGTTATTTAAGCGTATTCTGACGGAATCTTATTCGTACTCAAGTGCCTTTCTAACGATGGGCATAAAAGGATATCCATACAAATTCATTACAATATATTAGTAATAAGAGTAAAAATTATTGAAAGTCGATATTTTTCAAGCGATATAGTTTTAAGATTGTTTCGAAGCTGGCGTCTCTCCCCCTTGCTTATTTTTTGCCACTCTCGCAGGAAAATTAATTGAAAAAGAATTTAGTCTCCATTAAAGCGAAAATCCATTCACTGTTTAAACTGTTTCGAAAATAAACATGGTTTGATAATGTACACATTACACAACACTAACCCATGTACAAATTTAAACATTTACCCCCTATTGATTTCGATTACAGTCTCGCAACGTGTGTTTCTAAATGATTTTATAATTGTAATTTATCGATATAAACATTTTACAGCATTACAATTCAGGTTGATTATAAAATGTCCCGCCATTTTTAAGTGGTGCATGGCTGAGTGCGACGGGAAATTAAATATTTACCAAAGTTTATCAATTCCCCATACCCTCTGCGGAAGCTTGTAGATTGTAGGTAGGCACCAATTGGAGGAGGAAAGTATGAGTACCGATAGAACCGCCAACCAATAGCTGGATAAGACAGCGGTGGAAAACATCTTTGAAAACGGGAAACTGTTAGCTCTAAGAAATTTGCACGAGGCAGAAAAGCGACGAAAATTAAGATTAAATAAATATAAATCGTTTTGAGTCAATTATTATTATTTATAAATGTGTTTTCGCTGGAGTAAATAAGAATTGAATTAATAATAAACTTCTGACAATGTTTAAGACAGGATAACATTTCAACGATATGAAAAATAAGTAGCTGTACTAATTGTGTCTCATTTACAATGATTCATTATTAATCGATCAAATTCATTTGTAAGCCCACAAAGTGAGTGCATTAAAATACTACGTATTTAAGATGTACACACGATTTTTGTTTAATACATCATCGTAGAACACCGTGGGAGTTACAAATAAGTTATATTTTATTTTTTCATATATCGCTCTGGAAAGTGTGTTTGAATATCAAAATCAAATTGCTTTTATAGTTGCAGCTAGTTAACTTTTATAGTTGCAGCTAGTTAACTTTTATAGTTGCAGCTAGTTAACTTTTATAGTTGCAGCTTGTTAACTTTAAACGCGAGAAGTGGGAACGGAAGAAGAACAAATTCATATTAAAAGAACAGAGAGAAAGAGACAGATAATATGAATTTGTTCTTTTGTTATAATTTAAATGCTATTTTATTTCACTGTTGTCTTATTATTTTTGCTTTTTTATAATGTTCTCCCTCTGTATGCATATACATAGCCTGTTCAAAAGAAAAGGTGAATAGTGTACCATTCGATTATCGTTTTTTTGTTGTTGTTATGTTGGTACACATATTTTTATCATATGTTGGCATTATCAGTTATTTTGGATTAGTGGTTTGTTTTTAACAACTGGAAAGGTTAGTCACGTTTTTGTGTGTTCTTCGATTTTTTACTTTTGAAAAAAATGGATCAATAATAACATATGATAAACAATGATAATGCTAACATATGATAAACAATGATAATGCTAACATATGATAAACATTATGTGTACCAACACAGCAAAAAAAAACTATAATCGAATGTACACAGCCCGCGAAAATTCAAAATTCAATTTTTTTAAATTAAGAATAAACTTCACAATAAATATTTTTTGTTATATCTGTGGTCTTACAAAGTTATTGTTCCATTTCATCAAATATGACAAAACCACAAAGTGATTACTTTCTACGAAAATATAAGAAATAATTTAACTGAACGCGGAGTAAATAATGATCGGTCAGGTCTTTAATAAAAAATAGTGGAATGACGTTAAAAATTTGTTTATAACTAAAATCATTAATGATCAAAATGGTCGAAAAGTCGTTTAAAAACGGTAATCCAATCACAAAAATGCAATCACATGCGCTTAGAATAAGAATAGAAATAGAATAAAAGCAGAAAGTAAAATAGAATTTTTTAGCTAATTAAAATAAAGTATCGGTAAAAGAAAAACGAAAAAAACGTGAAAGAAGGAATCTCTGGCAAAGATTCAGCCAAGCAACATCCCCATACATGACAAAATTAACAGAAAGAATGACTGCCGGAAAACCTCACAAATAACGAATCCATCAAAAGGTCAACCGGGAAAACAAACATACGAAAAATGAACCAGTATTAAGAATCTATATACTTTATTAACTCGTCTTCTGAGAACTCAAGGGAATTATTTTATATTCTAAAAGTACTAGACTACTGATACACTAAAATACCATCCGCAGCCTAGTTCTAACTAACTGGCTGTACCATAGACTAGTATAAAAGGTTTTTTTCAGTAAATATTTAAAACCATAAAGTTATTCAAAAAAAATAAAATTTCATTTACTTAAAACCACCGAACGACGTACAAAATGACAAACATCAATATTGTGGTTAAAAATTCCTAAATATTACTTCTGTTAAAACGGGATTTTATGTAAGGTAGTCGAAACAGTAAATGGTGACATTTTTGTGTTTTTTGAAAGTTACTTTGAAACTAATACCCTTACTTCTCGGGAAATATTAAAAATGATTTGTATTTGTACGCAAACATTATTCAATTTAAATCAAACAAGTTTCAAACTCAACCAAACATTAATTTCATTCGGTCGCATTGATGTTTGTGAGAAAATCAATGGCTAAATAATGGACCCAACATCACTGCATTTATTGTCAGTGCAACTTTACGTTCCTCGAGCAGAGTAAAGAATATTCCTAGGGGAGCAAACAAGTCTTAAATAAGGAGTAATAGAACAGTATAAGAGGGTCGAGAGTTGCGACACTAGACAAATATTTTTCGGAAAAAATTACTGTACGTAAATGAAATCTGCAAGTTGAAAAGACAATTCTTTTAGAATATCGAGAGAATTAATTAATAGAGATAGATTCGATTTTATACCAAGTCAAATATGATATTGATTTTTACTTGTTTACGGATACATCAAACAATAACGGACTCCATGTTCAAACTGTCAAATGCAACTACAAATGTAGATATTAAATAAAAGCTCTGAAATTGATAGGAGCACATCGTTGGAGTAAATGTTTTATCAACTATTAAAATAATGAGGTAAACATTTGATAACCACGTTTCATGCATTTATAAACAAACTGAAATGCATCGCAGCAGGTTCACATATTTACGGGGGACTACGGAAATCATTACCTATTTTTGTTAATACTCATTATTTGTATTTGCTTTTGTGGAAAATAATAAATTACTTATGTGTGGTGAATTGTGAAGTATCACTTCGGAACTGTATAATTTAGTGGATGACCAAGATGAAGGTCGCTGACATTACTGCAACAATATCCACACTCAAAAAGCACTATACTAGGCACGTTTAACATATGACCTCAGTAATTTGAATATCATCGGATGGTATCCTTAGCTGGGATAGGGAAATACGGGTAACCTACACATGAGATGGGCAAATCTAAAAACAATTGACGGCTCTGACTACCACCACCAAGAATCAGGATAACTGGACACATTTGAAGGAGGCTTCTTAAGAAGAGGAAAAAGAAGGGGAAATTTCAGCATCAAGTAAAAGAAAAAACAAAAGAAAAAGCCCTATCATAAAATTCAACAGTAACGTATTAAAATAGGAAAAAAATCGTGTTAATGTTGAAGATAAAAAAAAGTAATGAAAGAGTTATTTCAAACCCACCCAATATATATTTAAATTTCACACTTTTTATGTGGTTTAATGTGAGGATGTAACATTCTAAAATTTAAAAAGAACATCATTTTTTTTCAGTAAATAGTAAATATCGTCGCTGGAAAGGCAAAAAGGCTTAAGCGACACTTTGGTCAAAAATGAGTTAAATGTGCAGTTTTGATCAGTTTTATTTTCTGTATCAAATGATCTGACTCTCGTTTCATTCTGAAGACTTGTGACCTTTCAGCCATATAAAATATATTCACCATTTAGGAGAAGGCTTGGCTCAAGCGACACAAGCTTGGAACTTTTCTAGTTTTTTGTCCTAGTTGTAACTCAGTAAGAGCATTGCGTTACCTGAGTAGACATTTTTTTTAAATCCAATAAGGTACTGAAGACTAATTAATTTTAAAAACAACAAAAATATTTTAAAGTGCTCGGGTGTAAACTTCCCATGGTGGTGCTTCAGCCCTTTTGCCTTTCCGGCGACGATATAATGAGTTCATTAAAAATACACACAATACATTTATATCGGCTTTCTCACAATGGTTGGTGGTGGAATGGTCAGCATAGTTGTCTTTCAACAATTGTAAGAACGGTGGCATAAATTCATTAAATGTATTGAGAATTAAAATTATGTATGCTTGAATTTTAGAATGATACATAAATTAGGTTACATTACATCACATCGCATCTGATAGTATTAATACGCTAAGCCGTCTTCTGTGCGTGATTTGTTAGATTGCCGTGTGGGGCGCTAATGTATGCAAACACAATACTGGTAATTTTGGCTCATACGTAAAAAGCTTGAAATTTTATTCCTCTTACGCTACTTAACGATTTACTCAATACGTCCCTTTTGCCGTGTGTATCAAGACTTAACATACTGCAAAATATTCAGCTTCATATATCCTACAAAATCCCGTATTTTTTCTCGGGTCTGGGCTAGTATATACAATAAAAGAAAAACTTGTGATAGATGATACGAGCGAAAAAAGTTATTTTGTGAGTTTAAACAATACAACACCATTTATAAATATACCGAAGAAAATCAAGGCACGACAAAAACATTCGACCACAACAAATAAAGCTGCGTGTCCGCATCAAGAAAAAACAAAAATATCGCGAGTGCCACAAAGTTGTTTTGTCACGCAAAAGCCTCCAATAAACTAGACGGCTTAAAGACCAATTGTGCTATTAGCTATACCACTTAGCGATCACCAAATTCTAGCAGCGACGATAAGACTTGCAATCGATAAACGAACAAAAAATCAATGGACGATATTTTTACTTCAAGAAAACAAAAAATTGTTGTATTTCTACTTCGGCATTTTTTTAAATTATCCCTTAATTTTAGTTTCCATTTAAAGATTAATTTTATAACAGCATCTTAAAAAATCAATAATAAAATGTGACATTTTTTTAAGGCGATGGGAAATTTTAAACTAAGCGATTTGAAATGGTTCACCAATGATGGTTGTATTTTTGGTAACTTTTAAAGTTACAAGTCAAAGAAAAACGTCGATTGTCTACAGAACGATTTGCAATTTACGAGATAACATACCGGTTTGGACCAAAATACATAAATATTTAAGCACGAGAATTTTCTCAATTATGGGAAGTACTTATCATCAACTAGAAACTAGACATTGTGTTTATATTATACCTACTGTTAGTATTATGTAAAACATGTTTATTATGTACAATAAATTTAATTTTAAAAAAATTGACTTCTAAACATTATGACCTTTTAAGATGACATAACTTTGCTAAGGTTTTCGTGGGACATTTTCCGTTTTAACTTTTTTTATAATTAGAAATTTTGAAAAGCGAAAACCCTGCCATTCATGATTTAAAAACAACATATTAAAAGTTGAAAAAAAAAAGGTAAAATATTTATTAATTTGAACGTCTATAAACCGACACAAAAACTTTTATCAAAATACATTCAATATTCAAATACGTTAAGTACTATCGATTACTGGTGAAATCTTTTGTAGAACATATTTTACTCAACAACATATCTGGGCACTCGGATAAGGTTATATCAACAAGATCTAATATTTACATAAAAAAAAAAGAAAAAATATACATCACTGCTAACAACAAAATAGACATACCGCTAGTGGATCCGTCGAAACACTTTTTAATCATGAAAGAAAGATTGGTTATAACAGAGATCTCAGCGACAGTGCAATACAAAATAATATGGTCTGCATTACTGTGGAGGTTAAGGTAAGCGTGCAAATTAATTACATTAAATGAAAAAATTACATTTTATATTTTGTGAGCGCCGCCATAAGCAAAATAAGTATTTGTTCTCTGTTTATTATAACGTACGGGTGGAAAATAAATATTGCGTTGTGGAGTGTAAGGAAAGCATACGAATGAATTAGCATTATTTTTTTTTGTTGCCATATTCCGTAACCGCTTTACTCATTGAGATAAATAAATTATGAAAGGAAAGTATAACACATAGTGGAATAATAAACGAATATTTGTATTAATTAAGGCGCTGACAATTTAATAATTATTTTTTTTTTTGAAATGCGAAATTAGTTTAAGTTTTTAAATAATGGAAACTGTCGAGATTGCTTCATACGATTAAGAAACATTTTTTTTAATTGTGTGCTGCATATAATTTTATTTGACAAATTAGTATTTTGTTACTACTACAAGCCGTTTTAGTTTTTGGCACTTAGCGCCTTAATTAATACAAGTATTAAAATGATGTGTATTGTTACGGAGTTCAAGGTAAATATGTGAATGAATTACCAAAAATAAAAATATGCTTTAGTATATAAATAAATGGTGTCGAGTGTGAGGTTAGCCTGCGACCGAATAACAGTGAATGTATAATTACGGAGTGCAAGGTACATATGTGAATGAATTACCAAAAATAAAAATATGCTTTAGTATATAAATAAATGGTGTCGAGTGTGAGGTTAGCCTGCGACCGAATTGCAGTGAATGTATAATTACCCGGGGGTCCGGCGGCCGCCTGCCCGCCCGCGAGCTGGATGGCCACTCCGAAGCCGCCCAGCTTGACGGGGGCGGAGTTCTCCCGGCTGGCCAGCAGCACGCAGTGCGGCTTCACGTCGCGGTGGATTATGTCGTTCTCGTGGCAGTAGCGCAGCGCCTCCAGTATCTGCCGCATGTAGTGGCTGTAAAAATACGACTCGTCAATCAGGAGGATTCAACTAGAGTACAGTAGGAGATTTGAGGGGCTTAGAAGCAAAAGCAGCAATCTCCAAATACGGTTCTGTAGCATTGTCAACTTTTGAATGATTATAAAAAAGAAATGAAGAATGAAGTGTACAAAAATGTTAGTGCACATTAAACTAGGAACAATTTGAAACAATCATCTCTAAATTTATCAACATATTCACAAGAGAAAAGTGCATTAAACGTTAAATCAACTTTCCAAGAAATAATTTAAAATGAAGGAGATTGCTGCCTTTGCTTCTAAGCCCCTCATTTATGGAAAGTCATACGCACATGTCCAGGATAAAGCCTGGCCGTGGTGAACAATGTTGCTCAAGGGTACTAGTAGGATAGACAAACATTTCCTGGTTACGAATAACCTGGCAATATTTGAAAAACTCCTACTACCATCATAATAAGCGGTAGATGTTGCTTGTGCGATGATGGAGGACTTGGCCAGCAGAGGAATGGAACGCCCGGGTGGGAATCCGACGAGTTTGTCCCCTTAGCTACCGACCGTTCCAACGTTACTTTCAAGCATTCTAATATAAGCAAAACTAAAAATCAGAGGTTCCCAAACTTTTTTGTCCCGTAGACCACTTGCCATTTTTTTTCTGTTTTGTTTAGACCCCCTGTTTTCTCATATTGTTTTTTTTCAGCGTTGGGGAAAAACTTTAAAGTTTTGTGAACGCTTCAGGAACTGCTAGTTCTTTGAAATGAACCCTCCGCGGTGAACACTTCAATTGAAGTCGAACTCGCCAAAAAATAGTACTAGTGGGTAGAGATCTCAAATCGAATAGATGGCAAATCAACAAAAATTCCTCTCCGAAAAAAAGCACTAGTCGGTAGAGATTTGAAATCGAAAAGTACTAGCAAATCGACAAAATATCCTCCCCAAAAAAATTGTATAATTAGGGAATTCATGTCTATTATAAAATAGTATTACGTCAGTACCTACATAGGTACTATCTGTGAGGTGGATTATTACATTTACGGGAAGCCAACATTTTGGTGAAGGCCTGGCTAAATGCAATCCTTTCTCGTAGACCCCCATTTACGTTTCATGCACCCCCAATTTTTTTTTTCACTGTCGTGGACACGTTGCTGGTCGGGATCGACCCCTGGGGGTCGATACATACCATTTTGAGAATGACTTTATTTGTAAATTTTCTATGGGTAGTTAGAGAAATGTCTGAGGTTTTCAGTGAATATAATTTTTCAACTGTAATCCTATAAATTCTATAAAAAAACATACGTAAATGTCAGTAAAAGGTGCAGTTTGAAAACCAGCAAAGGCATTTTTGAACATTTTACCTAAAATGCCAGTATGCATTTCATAAAGAATGTAAAATAATAAACCTACTAACCAACCATCACGCCGTTTACTACAGGGGTAGGCAAAGAGAACGGACCGCCATACAACTCTGTCTTGGCACACACTCCTTGCTTTATTCACATTCACACATCGTCTCATACATACTCTTTCGTTATTTTGACTATTCACTTGATTATGCCATGTCTTCTTCGAGCGTCCCCGACTTCTTCTTCCGTGTAAAATAATAATAATAACAGTCAGCTTATATAGCGCAGTTTTGTGATATTTCACCTCAAGTGCGCTTTATACTAAATTGATTAAGCTAATAAGACTAACTAACAAGGAGAAAAGAATATATATGTATACAAATTAAAAGTATCTATCGCGGTGAAAAGTGTCGTTCTGTTCTTGTGCCACTAAGAGAATCTAGAGTATCTGACATGTAGTGACGAGAAAACGCAATGAATTCGATAAAGGATGTAATTGGAGCACAAGCATCGGCGACTTTATTCATGAGTCAATTGTGTAACATGCACATAAACTCTTCGAAAAGCTTGAGGTCGCAGTGGAAAGTGTCGTTCTGTTCTTGTGCCATTATAAGAGAATCTAGAGTATCTGACATGTAGTGACGAGAAAACGCAATGAATCCGATAAAGGATGTAATTGGAGCACAAGCGTCGGCGACTTTATTCATGAGTCAACTGTGTAGCATGCACATAAACTCTTCGAAAAGCTTGAGGTCGCAGTGGAAGTGTCGTTTTCGTGATAATATCGGAGCGTATCGAGTATTAGGCGCATATGGAGACTGAAAAAACACCATTAATCAATTAGGGGAATTTAACAGGAATAAAGGTGTCGACTTCCACCTAGGATTGGATGTCGCAGTGGATTATGTCGTTCGTAGTTTTTGGTACGCCTCCAGAACATACCGCATATAGAGGCAGAATAAAAAACGATAAATCAATCAGGATTTAACCTAGGGGCTTTTTATTTATGGTGGTGTTCCATCAACCAATTTCAACAAACACTCTAAAAATTCTGGGATTTCATTTACATATTTAATCCTTTTTACTAAATTCTACCTACATTTTCCATACCTCACTGTTGTCCTAAAGAGATTTTATCAAAACTCCATTGTTGAATACAAGTCTAGCTTTATTTGCACCGCCCCAAACTTTTTTTTTATTGGGGACTTCTGCATTCCGACCACCATTCTCTGAATTTCTCACATCTCCCTTGCGTCAATATCCTTTTCAGCCTTCCGTTTTTCGCAAACATGCTATCAAGGAGTACCTCATAACATTTTTTTTCCAAGGATTCATCACGCTACATAACATATCTGACTTGGGCTTAAATTTAGAAGGACTTTTTGTGTACCTTGTGGTATTCGTTTTGTGATGTATTTTTCTTAGTATTTTACCTTATACCATAAATCTGTAAAAGGCAAATACAACAAAAAATAAATATAAATATCCACGCGATTTAAAGCTACTTGCGTGTTCAAAAGCATTTTCCGAAAATCCGAGATGAGATAAAAGGCATGTCGTTAGATAAGAAAATAATGATCAAATAACCAACGAGTAAGATTAAAAACCTTTTTTCCATTTGAATCGAGATAAGACATGTCATATTAATATAATGATATTGAAAAACCCTCGTAAGGCCACATTCACAAAAAAACATATCAGCAGGTACCTTTCAATTAATAAACAGGTAGCAACCAATTAAATACAAGACTTATGAACATTCAAATCGTAAACAAAAACTGCAAATAACCACATATTTTAAGGTAAATAAATGAATTTCTAACACTGCTGTGAAAATGAAAAATTAAATAAATTTCCTATGAAAAGGTGTCAGACAACTTAAATAAAATTGATAAAATATAATTGTAGTTGGATTGGATCAATGTGATTATATACGCAGGAAACAATATAGTATTCCAACAGAAGATGAAGTAATAATATTTCTGCAGACATATATCCTTCGGGTACAGGATATTAAAAAATATAAACCCCAGTGAAAAATTAATTCAATTATTGAAATTTAATAATTTCGAATGAAGGTAATATTTCTGACTAAAAATAGATCACAAGGTGCAGTGGCCTTATTACTATCTTTTGGATCATAGTATGCCTTCGGCGAAATCACTTCTAAGTACGACTTTTTCTAATCGGATTAGTTGATATCTGAGATCTCCTTGGAGGTAATATATCGAGCGAGATGGCTAATATTTTTACCTAACCTATACAAATTTGCGATAAATCATTTACTTCGGGTTTTTACGTCGTATACCATGAGAGAAAGAGACAAAAAACTGTCACATGATATCTTACCACTTTTAAGTATGTAAGAATGTTTTCATTCGTGCGAACTTCGAACCATAACTTACGTCAAACAACTTTCTTATTTCAAACGCTTGGAGTAACAAGGTTCCATCTGACACTGACCCTATTCTGATATAACAGGCTTTAAAGATTCATATTACTCTATTTCAATACGTATTTAATTTTACATTGTTTTGAGTATGCAAATACGGTTAGTTGTAGGTTC
Source organism: Drusus annulatus (assembly GCA_022651775.1). Lineage (NCBI taxonomy): Eukaryota > Metazoa > Arthropoda > Insecta > Trichoptera > Limnephilidae > Drusus > Drusus annulatus. Next base: position 711,790 of record JAGWCC010000187.1, read on the forward strand.
TTAACTGATTTTGAGTATTTTCAAGAACTATTTTAAGTTAAAAATATGAAATCTCGAAAAGTGATTTTATCAGTTGGAACCTTGAAGTAACAATATATGGAGGGATAGCTAATTTGTTTTACCCAACCCATCCGAAATTGTAATAAATCACTTTTTCCGAGTTTTTACATCGTACACCATGAGAAAGAGACAACAAATTTCTTGGAACGCTTCTATATACTGTCGTAATGATCTTAAACTGGCTATTTTCGCTGGTTAACGGCGGGACTCCGCCCACATTTTTTATTTTTCCACTAAACTTGACACAACTACACGGTTTTTTAGGTTATATGCTATATTTTTGTTGATAAAAATACTGTGAAAAAGTGGCTATACGAATACACAAAAACATTATGTCGATATGTGATATGAATGGATGTATAAATACCGTAGCCTTAGTCTTAGCCACGTCCATTTGCGCCGAGTCATGTTAAAATCATCAAAAACAAGTCCAAAACTGACTTCACTGCCTTGGCTTGGGCTACCTCTTGTATACTCTAAGGTTGGAACCTTTTTACGCAATGAAGTGATGTCAAATAGGTCAACAAGGTTCCAACTGACGATGAATAATAATTATGGTAATTTAAATAAACAGTCAAAAATGTTATTCGAGGTACAAAGGAAAAAAGTGAATTAACAGTTTTATTACATGTACATAGGTACCCACGTATTAAAAAAAGATTGTTCAAAACTTTAGCGATGCTTGGTAATAATAATTGGTGTTTAACATATCTTTTATATCTTGATTTTTTTTTTGTTTAGATACATCTTCTTTCATTTTTTTACGTTTTCGGTTTAATCAATGTGGAAATGGGAATAGCTAATTCAACGTTTTAAACCACACTTTTTCCTTTTCAGTTTATCGCTAATCCTTAAGTTTTCAGTTTACAAAACATTACAGCTGAAGGTATTTCAATACCCTACTTTATGTAAGATTCGTGTTACCTGAAGTAGACACTTAAAAAAACGGTATTGATTTAAAAAATAAGACACTTAGAAGCATGCCATAATCTTTAAAATTATCAGCGTACATTTGCAAAACTGTTGGTGGCTTTCTTCTATTCACTGACTTCAATACTCTCATGAGACTGAGTGGAGAACAGAACTCGGTCTTGGACATGACCAACTCAATAGCACTGTGAGCACTGTCAACTTATTGGATGCAGGCATGGCCAGGTATCGAGTTCTTCATGGTAATCAAAGTAATTTGTGGGTTTTCATTTAGGAAATTTAGAATTTTTTTTCACGTGAAAACTCAAATTGAATTTGGCTATTAAAATATGCCTGTAAAGCTGCGCATGGTCATTTTCACCGCTGCGCCACTGTGTTTTTTCTCTTCGCAACATTTAATGTACATAACGTGCATTTTCACCACGTCCAGGTTTTACTCTAAATACTGCCATGATGTTTTACTTCGGCAGTAATGAAACTCCTTTTGCCTTTCCAGGGACGATATGTTCCATCCCTTGTTTTACTTGATCTGCAGGAATTGAATTAATACTTTTCAGGGCTCTATGATCACCTTTGGGAGCATAATTCTGATCCTTATTATTGTAAGTATTATAAATTGGCTTTTGCGAGATGCACAATTTACCGAGATAAAACTTTCTACAAACTTGTACATTGTCATTGCCAATTTTAAACATATATTTAAAAGAAGAGTCTTAGTTTAATAATAGTAAGTCAGTAGGTATATTTCGAAAATGTTAATAAACGACTTGCTTTCTAATGTAATGACCCTGTGTTCAGTAGTACACAGTTAACAGAACGCATTAGAATGCATTCAAGTAAATAGGTACCTACGTAAGAATATACATCGCAACATTTTTCAACATCTGGTGTAGCTTTATATCAAAATCCGTGTGAACAGCTATCAAAGTTATCCCATACATCTTGTACGGCGGCTATTTCTCACAATCTTATTTATGGTCAAAACAATTCCGTCATCAATCTCTCAACCGGCGACAAAATAGTCAGCACTATCTGAAAGTAGGCAGCGAGCCGAGAAACACCCTGTCACTCCCGCCCCGTCAGGCACTCGTCGGGAGACACTTTTATACTTTATTGTATATTCTGCTAGCTTTACTTAACTTTGCTACCCGGATTCGTCCCGGTTTCAACGATCTCTTTTGGAAATCTTGTTTTGACTGACTTATTTTTTCAAATATGGAACAAACCAAATTGACGTTTGATCATATCTTTTGAGTATCGCTGTTAACCCCGTTGTAATTTATTTTTCTTTCTCGCGCACGTAATTCAACGTGTTACAAGCTTTAAGGGGTTATATGACTTCGAAATTAGTACAATATGTCTAAAATATTTTTCAAGTCAGTCGGAGTAAAAGTCTAGGAGAGAGAACCATTGGAAGTTCCCCTTTCATTAGGCTAGACCGGTCGAGAGCGACGCAAGTATATTGATTTTAATAGTTTTTTTCTTCAAACACTATTTTTGAAGTCGGTGGACACGATTTCTCAAAAACCAATGGACCGATCTTATTGAAATTTTGGACACTTTTAAAAAATAGGATTGACTAATGCTTGAACGAAGGATTTTATTTTATTTTTCAATAACTAATTTTACAAGGCTATACGTACTGTAAATTGTACCAAAAATGGTACTGTTTTGCATACAACTTTGCCGAAAATTATATTTATTTTTTTACATCCTTCGTTCAAGCACGAGCTATACTAATCTACTAACAGAAAAAAAGTTTTTCAAATTAAGCTATCATGAGTTATCCTGACCATCACAAGGACACTTTTTAAAGGGTCTCCGGAAACCAGGTCCCACCGGCTAGATTTTCCAATTCTTTGGGATGAAAATTATATAAAATATTGTTTAAATGTTACATTTATATATGCTTATTTTTTTAATATTATAATTTATTTATTATATTTAAAAAAATATGTTTTTTAAACATCGAAACCCACGTAAGCCCTTGTATCAGAACCATATACTAGAATAATTCCGTTCACTGCGTTGAGTTATCGAAATTAACACATGTATATTGTTTTTTTTGTGAGGGTGAACGAAATGGAAAATATTTTGTGAATATATTTAACAACAACAAAACATCCCAGTGTTATTATTCATAACCGTGTTCAGACTGGCTCAACTTTTCTCGAGTGACGTACATTCGTTCCACCTTCCATCGAGAAATGAGTTCGAACAACCCGGATCACAGAAAGTTTTCAGAGGTAGCGTAGATTGGAAAACGAAATAATCTTAGATAAGAAAACGAACCAATCGGCAGGCCTAAACGTCATAATTTCAAAAAATATATAAATAATTCCACAAACTACAAAATAAACTTACAAAAAATGGAGGTTTTACTATACAGTCAAATAAGAACTTGAAGTGGGCATATTTAAATACCAAAAATAATAAAAAACCACCAGGAAGCGATAATTAAAAAATAAGTAGGAAGATCATCAAAAATTATTTCAAATCACAAATTTATTTATGACGGTATCCTTGATCAGGCAAAAAAAAACAAATCTAGAACAAAAAAATTAATATAGAACACGTTCACTAATATTATATTAATTGCTTCATAGATGATATTAGGTTAGATTTTTTTCGTAAAAAGCAATCACTTTGTGGTTTGACATATTTAAGTAAAATGAAATTATAACTCTGAATAAGACCACAGATTTTTATTTTATTCTTATGACTGTCCGGTTTCGCCAATCAGCTTATTGAAAAATATCGCAGCTTCAATAAAAGCACCGGTGCTTACAATCTCCATAAGAATGGTCCTGGCAACAGATTTAATAATTTAGAAGCACTATAAATAAATAAAGCCATTAAAATTAACAGCCATATTCTTAAACTTGTCCAGTAGTCCAATATTAGGTATATTTCCCGTAGTTGGGACTCTTGTGCGGTATTCACAGTAAGAAAATATATATTTATACAAAACTTAACAGTTTAAGAAAATAAATCTAAATATTTGTGTTGTAATTGTTCGACAAGTGAATACGCTCTTTCAAGAGTGTATTTAAATAAAGTGTTTTGTAGGAAAATTAACGCTATTAGAAAAATCAAAAAAGTTGTTTCTATTTTAAATGACAAAGACGCCTTGGCAAAAAGCGGAAGCGTAATTTTTATTTGAAGATATGAGTATTAAGGGTAAACTTATTTTGTAACAGAATATTTCGGAACCATTCCAAATGTAATAAAGTAACTAGAAGATTAGAATTAGGACCTTTCTCTCATTGAATCGTTCGATTTATCATAGAGGAGTGAAGAGCGGGCAGAAAAAAGATTATACCAAAATCCTAGCTGATTGGATAATCCATCGTAATCGGATGGATTACGGTGTATTAGTGAAAATTTTAATATTTTCAACGATTTCACATAGCTATATAAATTTTCTCCGTTGAAATATATCGATGTTGAACGAAAATTTTCTTTACAAAAGTGGATTTTTGAAAAGAGGTTTGGTTTATCTCCGAAAAACATACTACGGATTCTCATAGTGTATTATAAAAGTAATGTTGATGTCAAAACAAATTAATCCTGCATATTATACATGTTATTCAAATTCACAATAGGAAAGCCCTATTTATCACCTTATTAGTATAATAACAATAAATATTGATAGTGTTGTTACGAGAAAATAGCTTGAATATGATGGATATCCCCAATACAGGCTGCTTTAAACTTTGAAAACTTTGCAGGAAACCATAATTTACAATAATTCAAAAAACTATTTTTTTCGACAACACACTCGACTCCTTGCCTGTTCAAATCGGAAAACGATCTAAAAATAAATGTTTCTTACATTTGTTTTTTTTTTTAACATGGGTTTCCTTAGTACTGATTACCGCCCTGTTTTGGCCATCGCGTCTGCGGCTCCTACTGATGATGCTTAAGCTAAGCAAAACCGGTCGGAAACAAAAAATTAAATTAAACTGTGGTCTCATGCAATATTTTTATTTAATTTTCATTAACAATGATTTCTTGGTAAATACATAATTCAGTTTATATAAACACTAACAATATCAATATTGCTGATACAAAAATAAATCGTGATTTTAATCGTGAACCGGGAAGTCAACCATTATTTTGTAAAACGTGATTTTTTAGTAATAAAGGTGTTAAGGGAAGAAAACTTTCCCTACGTAAATGTTTCATCTCATCTATTTCACATAAATGGTGAAACGAAATGAAGAGCGACTGCTTAAACGACTCTATCAGAATACAGATAATTTTCCACGAAAGCTTAAAGGTCAAAATAAAATGGTATACGGGAGATGAACTTTTGAAAGGTTCTATACTTCTGACAATACAATATGTTTTAAGAGTTTTTTTTAATTCTCAACAGGGTTTGAAATGATATTTTATCAGTGAGAAAAGTAAACCGATTGAAGAGTGTTTATTTAGAGTGGAAAAGTCGTCGATAAAAAAATGTTAAGGAAAACAAAACGAACAGTCTATAATAGGTTTCTAACCTAATGTATAGAAACTAACTTTAATGAACGTAGACTGTAGGTATTAAAGCCATGTAAAGCCGTAATGCGGATGCAAAAGATCGGAGAAGTATCGAAAGCCTAAGTAGTCGAGTATCAGAAGAAAATATATGATACACGCGTGCACGGAAGAAGTCAAGAACGACCGAGAAAAACTCTGCACGATCAATTGAATATAACAGAAGAGTACGTAAGATACGTTGTATGAATATTATTGAAGTCAGAAATATCTGCCAAGACAGAAATATATAACTTTTCACCGTCTCTGTCCACCTCTGCGGAGAAATGACACGATGGAAAGGTATTTGCAATAATTGCAAACCTTCCAAACAATCTTATACCTATGTTGAACCGAGGTTATATCCCTCCAAACTGTGCTCCTCCAATAATACAATTTTTCAATTCAAAGTCTTTGCTTTGACATAATATTTCACTTCAAATGTAACGCGAATCAATATTCTTGAGCTTTTCACAGAAGTCAGTAAATGCCTTTATAGAGTAGCTTATGCAAACGAGATCAATTTATACCACTTACTTTTAAACTTTCAGATAGGTAGCTCAATAAAGGAATTATTGCCGGATTAATTGTTTATCCCTATCGCTATAAACTATATTTTATGTAATAATATAACTATGTTAAAATTGGTATCAACTTTAAAGCATTAAATTAATGCTTTAAAGTTGTTACATACTTAAATAATATTGATAGTCTAAAACACAAAAATTAAACAGAAAAAAGCCAGAAACTAAAACGAATAATGGTCATGGCTGAGACTCGAACTCGGAACCTCTACATGAACCTCTACCTCGGCCATGAACGTCAACAGATATTCCGTATCAAACAAAGTGGATTTTTATCCAAGAGACCATCTATGTGTTCAATATGTGTTGGGATAGAACTTTGAATATCATCAAAAGATAGCAGCCTTAAATCGAAAGAAATTCAGATATAAATAATGTTCGGATTTAAATATGAGATCGTTTAAAAATGCCGTTTTCTAATGAGGTCTTGATGGCTAAATTGGCAGAGTGTTACTCCCGGATAGAGTAGAGGGTCCGAGTTTGATTCTCGATTTTGACTATTGTTATTTTTAGTTTCTGTCTCTTTTCAATTTCATATTTGTGTTTATAGATTATTAATATTATTTAAATATTACAATGATTTGTGCATGATCGCAATCTTACCTTCTAGTCACTTGTGATTACATCGCTGGAGTAAAAATACAAATAAATGAAATCGTTTCTTATACACAGCAGGGAAATATAAAATTAAATCATAAAAGATAACTACTAATTAACTACACATGAGTTTCAATTGTATTGTTCGTGCTCTCGGAAGTTTTGGGACAAAACGTTTATTTTTAATTAACTCTACGTACGTCAAACCACGTTCGTACTGACAAAACCTGGAAGCGTGTTAGTAATTGAATAATAAAATAGGCAAAACATGATTGAAAGAATTATGACGGGTTTAAATGTTATGACGAAAGCTCAGAGCAGCCGCCCATATATTCTTTAAATTAATATTGTAGCAAAATAAGCCGCAAGAAAATAAAACTGGAGCATCAGGAATATTCTTCTATTTTATGTTCCCCTCTAAAGGCTGATAAAACAGGTACCGCAGCCAGTAAGTAATTAGAAGATGATGCGTGTACTCGAAGTTCGTCTGTTTCATTTGAAAGTGTTGAAGTTTTTTTTCTTTTTTTTCTAGTGAATACCGCATAAGAGTCTAAACTGCTCCCAACCGTCTAGAGCCAGTGAGACTATGACATCCCCAATTGGGGTATGTTGTAAGGTTTAAGGTAGTGGGAAAGGGAAGGAAGTGAGGAAGAGGAATGTTGGAAAGTACCTGGCTATTCAGATCTGGTCATCGAACACGGCTAAAGCCATTTCAAGCAACATTTCAATTTATTTTTTCTGAGAAAGCAGTTTTTTTTTTCCTGAGAAATACAGTTAAAAACTATATATTAAGCCGAAATGGTTGAAGTAATAGAGCCCATATTGTTAAAATGTTAGTTAGATATAAAGATAAAGGTTTTATGTGTTATCCCCATGTAGGTCATTTAAGAAATTATGAAAGAATTCATAAAGTCAAAAAACAATTGTAACAAATATTTTAAAAGCTTTTCGTGGCTATCAACACAGCGAGCTCTTAAAAAACAGAAGAAAAGTATCGGATTTAGGCAGGCTTTGATAATTTCGCAGAGAATTACAAAATAAACGATTTCCCAGGAAAAACAGAAACTTCTACTCGGGAAGGCACAAAGGCAAAAGAAAGTTAGCTAATGGAAAAAACAAGAAGAACAACGGCGAAGATAAAAAATGATAAATGGCCCGAGGGTCAAAAGGCGGAAAATTGAAGGGTGGATTTTGGGATTTAAAAATTCAAAGCCAATAAGAGGCAGGTCAAACGTGATATAAAAAAATCTGTCGTTGTCTATAGAGCTCTAGTTGAAAACATTTATATTTAATAATAATTACAAAAAAATATTCCGGGATATGGGGAAAACAGTGGAATCCCACGTGCGCAAAAGATTAAACACATGCATATAATATTACATATTCGTAAAAAGCATTTACTTTGTGGCTTGCCATATTTATACATAAAAATTATAATATATATATACATGTATACGAGTATATTGTCCTGACCAGGATAAAATAAAAAATAAAAAATGTCCTGATGATGGAAGGGTGCCTCCGAAACCGGTCGACATAATATTGAATACTTAAAGTGGTTATAAACAAAGTTTATCTGTTTTATTTGTAAATAATAAAAAAATTAAATTACATAAATACATATAATATAAATGAACACAAAAAACATAATAACAGATGTAAATAAAATAAATAAGTAAAAAAAAAAGAAAAATACACTCTGTAACCGGCGGAAGAAATTTTATAATTACAATGCGTCACACTAATAAAACTTTTAAGAACAATCCCTTGGGTCAGTGTGACTGACTAGTTAAAAAAACGACCATGTATCTTCAACTGATTGGAGGAGTTCCCGCACGTTCGATCGAAACCGGGTCCGTTCCCAAAAACGAATAAGTTTTTTGTCAGGATTTTTTGACAAACTCACGCTCGTATGAAGCCGTCTGTAAAGGGTTGTGTTAGACATAAGCTGAAGTAAATAGGGCGTAAAGTACAAACATAAAAAGAGCCGACACAAGCTCGAAAAAAAATTAAGATTTATATGGCCAGTATACTTTCTTCATCGTGCTTCGATGCTGGAATCTAAAATCTGACGGGATTCCGTGATGAGGACATTTATGGAGTTATTAATCCTTCCCTTATTCCTGCCACCGCCACCCTACTTCCCATAAGAGCTGCAAAACAAGAAACGCGCCCCTCGGTGAACAGCACTACAAGCACTGCAGTGCCTGGGAAGACCGAACATCATGCGGAAAACTTTACTGTGCTGCACCCGGAGCCTTTCCATGATACTCTTCTTGAAATTGACGCAGAACTCGCCCGTGTACTAGGTGCACTAGGTGCTAGGACAAAATGCAAGGAAGAGCGTCCTTTTACACTGGTGGACTGCAAAGCCGAAACCTTCTACTGACCATGTTTGACTTGCACTTTAACGGATCGCCTTTGCTTGTTGGTTTTGTCGTAATCCATTAGCTTGCTGGTGATGGTGTGCCCTAGGTATTTGGTTCCTTGTACCACTTTTAGAACCTCACCGTTCAGGATAACTGGGGAATGTTTTTAGGATGACTATGACTGATGACCAATCCATGCTGTTTTTTTTTGTGAATACGTAACCGTCTTATTAACGGTGTCATCAGCTCATATTATTGGCACACTTTTTTTGCGATGTAGCAGCCTATTATTGAATGTTGATGGATGGTTGCCCGAGGAAGACACGGCACGATCAAGTGAATCAAATACTTGAATCGGGCCATGTGAAGAGTCAGAATAACAGAAGAGTATGTATGAGACGAAGTATGCATGTGAATGAAGCAACGAGTGTGTGCCAAGATAGAGCTTTATGGCGGTCCGTCCTCTCTGCTCTGCGGGGAAACGGCGTGATGGTTAGTTAGTTAGATTATGAACATATTGTGCTTTGGTACTTCATGACTCCGTAATCTACGGTCAACTGTAATGAGTGCAGTTCCGCAGAGTTATTCCTGGCTGCAATCTGCGGGTTTTACTGATGATAGTCAACTTCCAATGGCACCAGAAGAAGAAGAACTGTGTGACTTTTATGAATACACAAGAACACGTAATAATTAGTCGCAGATATATTTTATGGATAGTTACTTATTAAAGGCGGCCAATGAATGACTTTTTTTAAATGTCAGCATGTAAGGGGCTGAATACAGAAAAATATTCTGGACAACGGAGGCACTACCGTGCTGGCTCCAACTTCAAGATACCAAATAGTGTCACTAAGACTTCCCATCATTGATCAATTCCTAATGTAATACAACTAAAATCGTTGGATAGAAATAATAATGTCAGAATTATAATCCAAGTGAATTTAATACATTCGAAATGTATAAAACCTCAAGGGTTACTTAAGCGTGCGCTCTACCACAATTGTCGAAATCGACGGGCTACCAAAACCCCTTGGATTTTTAGACCCTCGACAAGCCTATAAGCCTTTTTTAAATGTAAGTCATTTAATACGGATGTAATACAAAGCGCGCGTCATTAAAATTAATAATGTTTCTTGAAAAGAAATACAAGCATTCCCAGGTCACGATTGACATAAAAAATATTTGGAAAACTCCTACTACCGTAATAAGCGGAAAAAGTTGCTTGTGCTTTGATGGAGGACTTGGCTAGTGGATGAATTGAGCCTACGAAGCTTTGGATGGGAAGGCGACGCATTTTATAAGCCTGCTTGATTCTGTGCAAAGGAGGGCGGTTCGTCTGATTAACAATCCGTTGTTTACAGACCAATCGCCATCTTCATAGCACAGACGCATCGTAGGTATGCTGAGTCTATTCGAATAACGGAGCCTCTTCCCTTACGCGGAACTCCGCAATCAGAGTTTGCGTAAGTAGGCTCTGTGTTTCCTCCTTCATTCCATCCGGACCTATTCAAGGCTCTCACTAACAAATCTCTTCCTACTGACTTACTTTGTCAAAAGATGGTACACAAATATCCCGATTGCCCAACACTTTCGCTGCACATAGGTGAATTTATCCGCGATTTTCGCACAAACTTATTTTGTGGGTCATATGAAGTTAAAATTTATTGAAAACAATTTTGGTTAGTATTTTTCAAATGCCGGTAAAATGCGCAAATAAAGTTTTTCTTGTGTTCATTTTAATAATCACTAAGCACCACCATTAAATACGCTTGGTTATTTAAAATGTATAAAAAGTGTAAACCTAAGCAACAGTATTAGCGTAAAGAATATTCAAAGAGATATACTTTAAAGCGACGATAAAAAATAGGGAATAAAATTTTCCTCTAAGAACTTTTTGAGAAATAAATCCTTTTTTTGATTTACCAAAAATTTCGGCCAAAAGCGCGACCTACTTTTGCTTCTGTGTCCGAAATGCTTAAACTGAAAACTCATTAATTTATTGACTCGTAAATAATACGTCAAAGAAATCTAATGCTGAATTACTGAACATACCTTCTATATTTGCATCCTTATTTTTTTTAGAGAAAACCACCTAACACTAATTGAAAAATTAAAAGGAATATTGTATACGTATTTATTGACGTATTTATAATGTAATTCACTTCGCAGGACTGAGTGACATACCTAAATAATGAGGTCGAACAATCACACTACGAGAAGAGGGTTGGACGTCCAGATTCAATTTATTTCTTTAGCCCTATATATCTGCAAGTTTGTCACTCTTAACAGTGGAAAAGGAGTGAATGGTTGGCCACCTGAAGTGCTTGTCCAATAATCACTACCGAATGAAAATTTTGAAGAGAACTCCTGATCATGCGTGGTACCATGATATCCTTATTATAAAATCATAATTAACGCCAAAAAGGATAACCCGTCTGATTTTACACTTTGGGTTGCAGACTGTTATCGTGTAGTCAGAGTAGTAAAATTAAACAAGTTTTGGAATAAGTAGTAACGAAATAAATAAATCAATTTGCTAAGCTTTGTTTAGGTTTTCTCCTTACTTATATCCTTACAACTGCCGGTGGGGAGAAGTATTTTTTGCTTCTGAATAAAATCTCTTCCGATATCGACTTATTTCATGTCAGTGAGGAGAGATTGAGAAGTGAAATCCTATTGATTCTTGAAAGAGTTTCTCCTCATTGACCTGATCATCACCACTGCCTGAAATTTTATTTTTTTGAAATTTTATTTTTCTTGTGTATCTATATGGTACTATAATTTGTAATTATTTTGTAAAAAAATAAATTTATTTATTATATGCATTAAATTTAAAGTTTGTCAAGTATGAGAAATTTAAAAAAAAATATTATTATTATTAACTCAATGTCCTCACTGTCTACTGAAAACCATATATTCATTGTCATAAGATATGTATTGTTATTTTGTTACTTGTTACATTTAAACTGTTAGAATCGTTTACTTATAATACTTGAATATTTATGTTTATGAGTCCCAACATGTTAACTTTCCTCAGTATAATTTCCTTTTCTTTGCTTTAACAAATTTGTTAATATGAATTTATACGTTTCGTCTGGATTTTCATACCCTTAGCTTCTAGTAAATTGTTTTTTTTTAAACCTGTCGATGTATACATGCACTGTTATACCTATATCTGAACCTTTTTCTCTCATAATTTATGATAACGATCATGATTTTAGATAGTTTTAATTTGTTTACATATTATATATTATTTTCTTTTGGTTAGTTAGTATCATTAGCTTAATTAATTTAGTATGAAGCGCACTTGAGGTGAAATATCACAAAACTACGCTTAATAAGTCCATTGTTATTATTATTATTATTAGCGGGACTGAGATCACAGCAATTAAGACAAATTAAATCAGTGCTGAGAAACCAACCAACCAACAGGGGTGAATTATTTACTAGTAAACTTGTACTTTGTTTCACAACTAGATTATTGCAACGGAATATAATATGCAAGCCTTCCCAAATTTAAAATTAACAAATTACAATAGGTGTTCAACGTTGTGGCAAGGCTTGTCGCCGGCTGCAGAACTATGCATTTCTGAAGATGCCAATTTGGTACAGTTAATCTTTAGATCAGCAGCATCATCAGCTATCGGAAGGTTGAAGGAACCAAAGCGTACAATACATACCTACAAAGTTAGAGAGCATGCTGCAAGAGTAACAGGCTCTCAAACCTTGAATAAAATCCCACAAGATCTGAGAATAATAAAATTAATCTTTAGTCATTTTTAGCCTTGTTAAACGCCCATTGGGTAATATTTTACAAAAATGGTGCTATAAAAATTATCTAAGTATTATTATATCACGTGACTACGTGCAAAAATGATTGTCAATGCGCTCAGTGGCTTCATAACATGTTTTTGTACGCTCCATAGATTTTTTGGTTTTTCTAAATATAGGTGGAATTCGACGCATTGCTTTTACAAAAGCGAACTTTTTTGGATCGTGTCAAAAGTTTTGAAATTTTTTCGAAGGGTTTGTTTCAGTAAAATTAACACAGAATCAAACTGCAAATAGTCTTAAATTACTGTTGTAATCCAGATAACCTAGGGTGGCAAAAGACAACAAACATTTATAAAAGAAAAAAAATACTGTGTCAAAAAGTTAAGCGCTGTTGAGTTGATGTTTAGTACTAAATGGCGGAATAAAAATTTTCTTTTTTTTTTTTTCTCTCTTCATCCCTTAATTAATTAATTTACTTTAATTTCCCTTTAAATTTGAATACAAATATTCCGTAGAGATTCATTTAGCAGCTACAATATGTTAATCAGTCAGAAATGGTTGTGATACAGGCTAATTCTCCAGTGTATGTATTTGTAAATTTATTATTAATTTACTGTCTGTATCTGTATTTTCTCCAAATAAATATTAAAAAATAAATTTAAAAATATGTCCGATAATAAATAAAACGGGCAGACCATCGGATTGCCCTGTTTTCATGGAAGTTTCGTTTTATCTGTGGAACACATGACAGATAGAAATGCTGTGTTTTTTCTGCAAATATTTCCATGTAAGGTGTTCTGAAAAACGAACGTCATTGATCTCTTTGGCACCGATGCGCAGTCGGGAGATACGCCAAATATACGCCACAGATTCATACGCGGTTGGCATTTTTCGATTGAGAATGGGCCGCTTTTTACGACTTGGCTGTGAAACGATTTGCCAGATGTTGGACTCCTACCTCCAGAGCCTTGCTTTCCTTAAAAATACATTTTACATAGCATCCCCAAAAACGGCATAGGCCCTAGGGAAAACTTGCCTACTCTGTGTGTTAAAATGAAAAAAACTTGAGTTCAGCAAAAACATTGTTTTACTTTATACCTTCTAGGAATAGCTGAATTTATTGAATCTATATTGAATTTATATCTAATTAATATAACGGTTAATCTCTCGAAACATTCATCTAACCTCATCCGATAAAAGGTATTTGGAATTCATTAGAACTTCACAGAAAAAGAATCAATTTTCTAAAAGACAAATGAAAATAACTAATAGCTCAATGTTAGATGGTTTAAAACCATGGTCGTCGCTATTTTTTTTTTCAACTTTAAAAAAATCAATATTTTCATTATCCAGTCTAACCGACCAAGGCAATTTTCGAGAATGTTGGTAAAAGTTATATGCAAATTGCAAATAAGTAATAAAACATTTTCCAACGACAAAAAGATTTTAATTATTTAATTCAATTGAATTAAATTTTATATTATTATTATTTAGTTCTGCTAGTTTTAGTTTTTAGTGACAGCTGTTTCGGCGTGTTTAAGGCCATTAACAATCTGTGGTTAGGCCATATGAAACGGCTTATTTATAACCAAAAAAATAACAAAACAAACAACAAAAATCATCTTCTATTTAATAATAAGAATATAATGCTTAGGAATATAATTTCGTCAAATGATTCGATAAATAATCAAGAAAGGTACTTACCAAATAGATTCACCATATTCATTTCATAAACGGGGGGGAAAACAATTTAAAAAAACCTGCCGTTAAAAGCAACAGTTTGTAATCACAAAATGAGGAAAACAGAATTTAAAGTTATGTACTTTACAGAACAATTCAAAATAATTTAATTCTTACCATAATTAGTGATTCAACCAGGAATAATAATCATATACATAAGCCGTTTCCATGTGGCCTAAACACAGTTTAATAATGGCCTTGAACGCCGAAACAACTGTTACTAAAAACTAAAACTAAATAATAATATTAAATTTATTTCAATTGAATTATATAAAGAAATAAAAATTGAGTTTTACAAATTGAACACAAAAACTATACATAGATAAGAAAGATAATGTCTTAACAGTACACCAACCTTGGAGAACATGGAGAGGTACCTTTGCGAAACAGTGTAGTCAGGACGGTTGACTTTATACTGATTCGATAGAAAGAAACAAAGATATGTTAAAGGATATTGGATAGCTTATTAGTTACCGCCCACATGGAATTCGGACATTTTTAATAAACATATTTAAACACATTAAACAAAAAAATATCAATACACAATTGAAATGATTTATAAAGTCAAAATATCACACAAACACTAATAACAGAAAGTTTGCCTAAATAATGAAGAAAGCTTTTTGTTGATTTTATGTCTTTATTTCATAAAAAATGTGAAAATTCTAAAGTTGGTTAAAAATATTAAAAACTATTGAAATACCTCTGAAAAGTGATGTTTTATAGTCTTTGTTTGGTCTTATTTAAACATTCACGCATAGCACATATCACAATCATATTTGATTTATTTGTACAAACACCGCAAGTTTTTTAATCAACACAAATATAGGAAATAACCTCAAAATCCGTTGACGTAAGTTGTGCGACTCGATGATGTGAAGTTGGCGCGGACGGAGAACATCCTTACATACTTAGAAGTTCTGCAATATTATGTGACGACTTTTCTTGTCTCTTTCTCTCTCATGGTATACGATGTAAAAACCCGAAGAAAGCGATTTTTCGCAAATTTGTATAGGTTGGGTAACGGTATTAGCTTTACCTCCTTACATCGTTAATCCAAGGCACTGATATTTACGATTTTTTTGCCAAACCTAGAATTTAATAATTTGTAGAAATAATATAAAACTCAAATCGGAACGTTTCGCGCTACCACCTCGGGCATTATTAAAAGTCACCCGACCGGATGTCTGAAAACAAGTTTACTACTTCCTTAACCGGGCACGAAGTACGGTCTCTGAAATACAGTCTTCCACTTCGCCGGTGAACGCTTTGCTACAGTGAATCAATGAAAGGAGTTAAATAATTTTAAGCCGACCCCGTGGCATAAAGGGACAAATGAATAAGTTAAAACCGTGACGCGCAGGGGTAGATTTTCACAAGGGGATTGTTGGACACCGCCTTTATTCTAAGGTGATATACGAAGGTTGTAAACGAAGCTGACAGTAACACGTGTTAAAACTCTTTTCGCAACTTGAATACTGTATTTTTTCTCTTTTATTTATGCAAATGGGTGTGATTTAGTCAACACTCGGTCAAATAGGTATTAATTTTCGTATGTTACATGTTCTGAATATTATGCAATTATTCATTTGTAATATGGTTACAATAAGTGAAAATCATGTTTTGACCGGTTTTGTCACTGCAAAACTAAAATCGGACGGTACGTGAGGTGACCATGGATTTGAATATTAATAATTTTTATTTTCGAAGATAGCAATAACTTTGTGCGTTGACATATTTAATGAAAAAATATGTCAAATAATATTAATAATCAGTTAAATTTGTCCAGTGATCCAATATTAGGTATGTTTCCCGTAAACTCATAAAATTTCTCATTATTCTTTTATTACCTTCGCAGTTGACGTTTTGCCTCTTTCATTACATATTATCTGTCTCCTATGTTCCTTTGTTATAATTTAAATGTCATGCTTTTGTTTTCTTACTGTTCTCTTATTTTATTTTATATTGTGTTCTTCCTCTGTGTATATGAGTACTCGTCTATATAACCACACCCTTTTTTGTGTTTACTTTAATTTTGTACCCTGGTGATGCTTAGGCTAAACCGGTCGGTCATATAAATTTAAATTAAATCTGTGGTCTTGTACAAAGTTATTATTTCATTAATTCTTTAGTCAGCGAGTAAAAGTAATTCTTAAGGAAAGATAATGAATCCGTGTATAACCGAACAAACAATTTTTCATTAGAAAGTCTCGCAGTGTTTTGGTTGATAACAATCGCGCCCAATCGGTGTACATAATATTACAAAGGTGTTTCAATAATTTCATAGATTTTAACTTTGTTTTTAGGGCGGTCAGTCGTTTTTAGTCGAATTGGGTTGCCTCCTTCGTTTTGAGATAACGTTTCGAAGAACCTTATTGTGTCCAGCATCAAGGTAGATGTACATACAGAAAAAATGCACAGAGCGTCAACTGAAGGAGAAAGTGTAACAAAGTTAATGCAAAAAAATATATTAACCGTGAAACTATATAAACTGGTGAGTATTGGCGCGACCTACTTCGAATACTTAATTTACAAATCTATATATTTTACATTAGAAATTTTTGAAATTTATTTTCCGTAGTTTAGTATTTCGGTAATGTAATAATTCATTTACCCTACTCAATAGCGTCAAAAAAATCTAACGTGGCTATATACCGCAAAAAATGACGAGGGCGAAAATACTCGAACGCTTGAGATCTCGTTTGTAAAAACTAGGTAAATCTCTTCAACTATTTTATGTCCATAAATAAGGCAAGGCCGCGCGAGGCGAGAACCGCCCCCTCGAGATTGGTTTACTCGGCGACCGGCGACCGCCGCCCTAACCTTTGATGCGACACGGTGTAAGAATTACGTAAAAAGACGAAGGAAAAGGGGTGAACGAAGCAGGCGCTCGAGGGCTTGCCAGGAAGGAAGGAACGAACCAGACTTAAGTGAGATTTCGTAGACTGTTTGCGCTTCTTGTGTATAAAAAGTAATGCAATAGCAAAAATCTTACCTATAATGTTCACAGAGTTTTGGCTCTTATTAGAAGTATGTGGAAAAAATGAGCAAAACAATAAAGACAGTCTTATTCAGGAATTGTTTTGGAGAGAAGTCCAAGGATGGAGTAGAGAGAAGTGGAGCAATGGACTTTTAACAAGAGTTGGAGTAATGAGATTTTCGGATAAAAATGGAGCACGGAGCAGTAAAAAAATGATTTTTTTTTTGCAGCTCGAGCGTAGAGCAGTGGAAAATGGTTTTCTATGTAGTGCTGGAGTGGAACTAAAGCACGGAAACTTCTGATTTCCTAGTTGTTCCAGATCTCCGTTCTCATACAGAATTTTTAAATTATTTATTTAACAGAGATCTCAAAAAACAGTTGTTCATTAAATACATTAAGAGATTAATGATATAAAAATATTGTAGATACTTGCACAGTTTAGTAAAATAAAATAAACATATGTTTACCCCCACATATAGACAAGGTATTATATACTCGTATATATTTATTTTTTATAGTCAATACCGAGTCCCAACTGCTCCTAACCGTCTTGAGCCAGTGAGACTATGGCATGTCCAATTGGGGTACGTTGTGAGGCTGAAGATAGTGGGCAGAGGAAGGAGATGGGGAAGCGGAAGGTTTGGAAGTACCTGGCTATTCAGATCTGTTCACCAAACACGACTAAAAGCCATTTTAAACAACGTTTCGATTCTGAATGGTGGTCTTGCACCAGGGCGATACTTGAGTATCTAACACTCTGAAACGTGGGGCAAATAAACTTTTTATTATTGTGACATATATTAATTAAATAAAAGTTATTGGCGCACGCCGGGTTTGAACCCGCGACCTTTGGATTCGTTGTCGAGCGTCTAACCACTCGACTATGGAGGGCGTCATATATCCGAAGGAGTTATATGAGTTCAACCTTTTTTTATATAAATACCGCACAAGAGTCTCAACTGGTCTCAACCGTCTAGAGCCAGTGAGACTATGGCATCCCCAAATAGGGTATTTTGTGAGGCTGAAGGTACTGGGGAGGGGAAGGAGATTGGGAAGAGGAAGGTTGGGAAGTACCTGGCTATTCAGATCTGGTCACCAAACACGGCTAAAGCCATTTCAAGCAACGTTTCAATTCTGAATGGTGGTCTTTCACCAGGGCGATACTTAGAGTATCTACCCATCTGGAACGTGCAGCAAATAAACTTTTTATTATTTTATATAAATTAAATGTGTTATGACATATATTAATCAAATAAAAGTTATTGGCGCACGCCGGGTTTGAACCCGCGACCTTTGGATTCGTTGTCGAGCGTCTTACCACTCGACTACGGAGGGCGTCATATATCCTAAGGAGTTATATGAATTCAACCTGAAGTAGTGTGACGAATTATATATGATAAATTAACGCAAATGATGTGAACAATTAAAAAAAGGTAAGATCCAAGAAAGGTTCCTCTTGTATACATGTTGTGAGAAAATCATTGAACTGACGAGTGTAAAAAATGTGTTCAAAAATATTTTATTAAAAAGTATGTAAATCGTTATGTACCTAACAGTCACTACATAGTCTGTACATACTGTCAGCCGTGGCCAAAGGGATTAATGGCTTAAGTTCTTTGAAGCATCGCCATTGAAACACCGGTAAAACAAACACAGTATTATCACATAACGTCAATACTTAAAAGATATCAATCCTTCCTTGAACATGCGATAATCTTTCAGAGGTTTACTCATTTTAGTGATGCAAGCGGTATCTTTAAATAATTAATAACCCACAGTGTTCATGAGAATATTATCATCAAAAAACTTTCAGGGAGGTAACAAATTTCAGGAAGAAAATATGAGTATAATTAATTAGGGTTATATACATGACAGGTTATAAATAATTAAACACTTATGTTATATTGAATGCAGTGAATGTATATTAAAAAAATGGATTTAAAGTTATTTAAATGTGAGCATTCTAAATTTAATTTGAAACTTGTCGTTCAGAAAACAAAAAAAAATCTTAAGCCGCGACCGCTTAGATCGTGCTCTTACGAAATTGAATTTGCTAACACCGGTCGAAGTGATCGTAGTATAAGAAACAAAAATGTTTACAAACTTTTCAAAGGAAGATTAGACAAATACAATTTTTCAATTATTTCTGTCACCTTTGGCAAACAATTTCTGTCGGAAGAAATTAAGTTTTTTAACAAAAGATGTAACTGACTAACGGACATAATTTTTAACTCAAAAAAAGGATCACAACTAATGTTGTTGCAACTCATCCAGCTTTCCTCGCCGTAGACTCAGAAACAATGAATTGCTGTACCTCAATCATCAGTCTGCTAATTACGGGTATAATTCTCCACTGTCCAGAATTTCTAGACTTGTTAACTCAAGCCATGGTCTTGAAATATTCGGTACCAGTGTAAATGATTCATTTTTTACGACTCTACCAAAACTGTGACTTAATCTTGGCTTTGACTTGAATGTTCTTTCTAATGTATTTCTTGTCCTTTTTTGTCATTGCTTCATTATAATATTATGCACGTGCTGTTATTTCTCTGTTGATTTTTTTTCCCATTTCGTGTTATGTATTTTTTTGTAATTGGATAATAGTCCGTTAGTTTATAAATAAATAACTCGATATTACCGTAAGATGGATATAATTGCTTTCACCAAGGAATTTGCAGAAAAACTTTCTACAAACATTTTAATCAGAATGATAAAGTGTGAGAAACATAAACAGTACAAATAAATTATTTTTAGACTTAAGAACGTAGAGGAGCTTCATTAAGAAACATTAAATAGCTTTATCAAGCTTGGCGCGGCGTCTAGAATTGCGTGTCAATTTCAACTCAATTATTTTAGCTAAGCCCAATTAAAAAGTGTAACAATAGTATAATTTAACAACAAAGATTGACTTAATGGTATAATCATAATCACCCGAGAAAATTCGTCTGAGCCTAATTGAATCAGATATATACCTTATTGTTTTAATTTTTTTGAACAATTTGTTATCAAAGAAATGAAAAAATAACTTTGTATAGTCCACGGATATTATTTTATTTTTTATAACCGACCGGTTTCGCTTCGCCTAAACATCATCAGGGTTAAAAATTAAACAATACAAAAAATACAAAGTGATCGGTTATAAAATACCAAAAAAATAAGAACCAAATATAAAATAAAATAACAAAACAATGAATAACATTTAAATTATAAAAAAGGAACATTGAGAAAGAATTGTGTTTTCATTTTCTAAAATGCATCTTAACGCATTATAAAATACTGAGCATGGTAATGCAATAGGCTCCCAGTCCAGGCTCTGAAACCAGAGGACACGGGTTTAAAACCCGGTGTGCGTGGGAAAATAAATTTTCACTTAATTCTTATGGTTATTTGACAAGGATAATTTTTTTTTAAACACAGAAGGTATATTTTCAACACCTCGTTATAGAGTTAGAGATACTCTCAGAAACGTATTTGCGAGAGTACACCATTCATAATCGTAAAAGTAATGTTAAGTGACCAGATATGAATATCCAGGTACTCTTTCTGCTCCCCGTCATCCCTCATATTTTAATTTGGCCATCAAGATTTTTCAAATAGAGACGTCATATTCTCATATACTCTGGACCGTTGAAATTGTTACTCAATAACAATAAAACTAAGTTATTTTTCATTTTATTTAAAAAAATGATAACTCATTAAAAATGTAGGACCTTAAAAATAAGAATAATCTAAAGGGAAGGGAAAGCCGAAGAGCGAACGCTGGCAATACAATTAACGGTAGACTGAGCGCCACAGCCACTAATAGGTTGTCAAAGTAAGTGAAACTCGCAGTCCATAAAGGAGTTCTAGTAAATCTGGAGAATTGGCAAACGAAAAACAAGAGTAGACTTAATGCACTTTAAATGACATCTCTGGGCCGGAAATGACTTCATTATAAATGAAGATATCCCAAATTAATACAAGCGATCGGTCTAGGCATAATAAATTAGATTCATAAAGAACGCTCCGATGATTTGGATAAGTACATCAGATGGACGAAAATAGAAGTGCCAGGAGAACATATGAATCTTAATGAAGCTAGGAATGTGTGCTAGGACAGAGGTGTACACTGTACAGAGGTTCGACTTATTTGCCTGCCGAAGACGATGGGTATGATAACTAGATACTTAGCAATTAACAAATGCACCTAGATACACACATATGTTTGTGGATCCTTGATCTAACCAAAAGCGTGGTGAGGAGTTTTCATTGGCGTGGCTTTAGAAAGGATAATGAGAATACATAACAAAAAAATCACTGAGCCGCACATTTAAGTAAGACAAAAAGAACAAACTCCCAAATTTTTATATGAATATCGCACAAGAGACCTAATCCTGATCCTAAACACGGCCATTGGCATTTCAAGCAACATGTTGATTCTGAATGTTACTCTTTCACTAGCGTGATTCTTAAAATATCTACCTCTTTGGAACGTAGCACAAATATACTAGGTGTACATGGCCTGTTTAAAAGAAAAGGTGAATTTTGAATTTTCGCGGGCTGTATAAATTCGATTATCGGTTTTTGTTTTTGTTTTGTTGTGCACATATGTTTATAATATGTTAGCATTATCAGCCATTTTGGATTAGTGGTTTGTTTTTGACAACTGGAAAGGTTAGTCACGTTTTTGTGTGTTCTTCGATTTTTTACTTTTGAAAAAAATGGATCAAAGAATATGTATTAAATTTTGAAAAAAATCAAAGAATATGTATTAAATTTTGAAAAAAATCAAAGAACACACAAAAACGTGACTGACCTTTCCAGTTGTCAAAAACAAACCACTAATCCGAAATGGTTGATAATGCTAACATATGATAAACATATGTGTACCAACATAAGAAAAACAAAAAATCGATAGTCGAATGTACACAGCCCGCGAAATTCAAAATTCACCTTTTCTTTTGAACAGGCCTCGTATATTATTTTTATTTAAATAGTATTTGAAAAACACATATAAATTAATGAAAATGAAACAACAACCTTGTATAAGACCACAGTATTTTTGTTTTTCAATATTCAATGAAGCGATAACCAATATTAAATTACGGGATAAATAGTTTAGGTAAATCTGTTTCAATACCGTACCAAAATTCATTCATCCAATTCCCCTTTAACAGATTTTTATTCTCGACGCCATCGTGTTTAAATGTTTTTCAATTAACGTCAATTTAAAATTCGCAATGCGTTGTAACTCTACACAAGATGAACTTTCTAAAGTAAGGTGCTGTTTTGAGTAAATTAAGGGTTGAGAGAGCGATTTTTAGAACAACTTTAAGAGGAATATTTTTTTTAAATAATCCTCACAGAAATCACAATCACACGATTGTTTATCATATCGTCGCCGGAAAGGAAAAATGACCTAAATGCCATTTCGGAAAGTTTAGACTAAATCACTTCAAAGTTTTTTTTGTTGTTTTATAGTAAAATTCATAAGTCTTCAGTACCTGGTTGGATTTCGAAAAAAAAAGTCAACTCAATTCTCTCACTGAGTTACCTGAAGCGACAAAAAGATCAAAATAGTTCCAAACTTGTGTCGCATGAGTCAAGCCTTCTTCCAAGCGGTAAATATATTTTAGATGGCTGAAGGACCACAAAAATCAAACGACAGTCAGAGCATTCCATGCAGAAAATAAAACTAATCAAAACTGTATATTTAACTAATTTTTGACCTAAGTGTCGCTTTAGCCCTTTTGCCTTTCCAGCGCCGATATATTCACAATCGTTGAAGAAATAATTATTAAATTAATTAACATTATTATGCTTCAAATAGTTATTTAAAATATCTGGCTTTCTACTTGACCTCTATTCTGTATGACTTTGCTATCAGATTCCAGGAAAACTTATCACCTGACCTGACAGAAAAACTTTGTTTTCAATTCCTTTCCTCGTACTTCTTGCCATACTGGCGCGAACCATAAACTTTACTTCCGATTGACTCGCAAGGTAGCAACTTATGTACAAGGACGGTATTGGTTCTTGGCTTACAGTATTTATTAGATTCTATGGCTTATTTAAAGCCAGCGTGAGGGACGAATGGGTTAAAGAGGAGAAGACGTAGGAAGGGAGAAAAGATAGGAGAAATAATGGTTACAAGGATCTCTGACGACCTCCGTGGCAGAGCGGTAAGATTATCTTGGCGCTGGGACAATTAAAAATGGATTAAATCAAAATGGCTTCCTACGACGCATTCAATATTTAAGACATTTGTATATTTGCACCGTTTTAGAGCTGATGAGAGACCACGAATCAGAATCGAAACGTTGCATTACTTGAAATGGTTATATACATGTTTAGTAGCCAGATATGAATATATGGGTACCTTCCAACCCCCCCCCCTTCACCCCCGCGCCGCACTCCTTTCTTTCTTCTAAACACTTGATACAGCCTCACAGCATTCCCCAAAATTGAAAATGACATAGTATAACTGGTTCCGGGGATTCGTATATATATGTGTGTATGTTTTGTATCACATAAAAATATGTTTATATTATTATATAATTAGGGTTTGAATATTATTTAACGCTGTTTTTATTGACAACAAATTAACAGATTTTTTTATTATGTATTCATAATCCTTGACTCCTGGCCATTGGTAATACTTGGCTAATTTATGTAGCGCTACTTTTGTGAAATATCACCTCAAGGCATTTTATTACTATCATTATTTTTTCTATTTTGTTTTTTATGTTATCTTCACTGTTTTAAGTTTCTGATATGTATTTTTACTTATATGGCAGAGAGAGTATTGCACCCACCGCTCTGTTCCGCTGAAATAAAAAGCTATTATTATTATTATTATTAATGTCGGCGTAACATACCAGGCTGCCGAGAGGGGTTGGTACTCGCCATGATTAAAATAACCAGGGGATGTACCTTTTGACGTGCCTTACTGAGGATCTAACAGGAACTGACATAACATTCGGTTAATGGTCACGGAAACGGGCGAGGCAATTCCTTCCAAATAATCCAAAATGTACATGGTAATTATAAATAATGTTGTGTTTTCAGCATATTGTGAATAATATAAACATATATTCACTTATTTATTTACGGGAATATTAAAAACACCTTAAAATGCATGTAATAATAAAAATAAGGGGAGGTAAACACATAATTAGAATAAAGGCAGGATGACAAGTGATGGGTGGAGACGGGAAAGAAATTTGAGTAATCCCTTTGTGTACCACTGTGTATTTGGTTTTGTTTTATATCCCACGTCAATATGGTTATAATATAAGTCGCATGAATTTGTCGATTTGTTAATGAAAGAGTTCTGTTGAGTTAACCTCGCTTCAAGGGAGATGGAAAATATGCAACTCTACTGTATAGTCTCGGAATATGAAATGATAAGCGTTCAAAAAGGTTAGGGCAATCAACTATATCGTGCGCGATTTCAACACATTATAACTTTACTGCATCCGTTATATTTATTCGGCAAGTTATACACATGCAATAATTCAAAACGGTAAAACAAAAGTGGGGGTAGAGTAGAAACAGGAAGGGGAAAAGGAAGGAAAGTAACGAAAGTGGGTAATTAAGTGGATTAGAATAATAATAGCCAAATAACCATTTGAATCCAGCCTTGAAAGTGGCATTGACATACATCTCACGAAAGCTTGTTCCATGCTTAAGATTGGTGTTGATGTTGTGTTGATCCTGTCATCAGTTGACCTTATATATATATATATTGTTATTTTTTTCATACGACTTTAAGGGACATAGGAAACCTACTAGTATCATAATACTAGTAGGATACTGTAAAAATACTAATAATCATCATATAACCGGTCGGTAGCTGAGTGGACGAACGTGCCGGATTCCCACCTGGGCGTCGCGTCGTGGGTTTAACTCCTCTGCTGGCTCCTCCATCGTTGCACAAGCAACATATTCCGCTTATTATGGTGGTAGTAGGAGTTTTTTTTAAATATTTTCAGGTTATTTGTAACCCGGGAATGATTTGTCTTTCTTAAAAAATAAATAAAAAGAAAACATAATAGGGGGTAAAACTTAACATGTTTTTACAATTCCTAAAACCCAATGTGTATCGCGTACTCGCGTTTCAGATAAAATAGGCTTCTTCTGTTTCGCTTTGCACATAGATGCCTCGTAAATAGTTTAAGCGGTGCATCTTCTCTGCTGAAACCTGACTCAGTTCTCCGGTTGCCTTTCTTTGAAGCGAGCACTAGAAATAAAAGATCTAAGAACTAGAATAACCTCCCTGCGCCATTTTAGCGCTAGCATATTTTATAAGGGTTCCTTTAATAGAGCACCTGGCCTTACTTGAAGTGACGGATTCGATTTCATACAAAGCAACCTGCATCATGTGCTTGTTCACACGTGTAAAACATTTTACTATGAATAAGAAATTTATCTTAACGTTGTTTAGAAAAAAATGATTTTTTTTTAAATTAACTCCACACAGGAGGCCTTGGAGGAAATATTTTTCCCTCAGGGCCTATGTCATATTTGGGGATGCTGTATCGAGGGTCTTTTGGAGGAGAGGACGGAGTGAACCTGGGCCTTGGAGAGGCCATTGTTGAAGGAGGGAGGAAACACAGAGGCCGGCAAACCTTTCACAGTCGAGCTGTTGAACATAAGAACGAGTCGTAAAAGCGACTCGTTCCCATATATTGAATGTCAACCGAATGTACGAATGTTGAGCGCTTTCCCGACTATGCACCGGTACCGAAGGGATCAATGACGCATGTTCCTCGAAGCATCTTCCATTGAAATACCTGTATAACAATGACAGGATTCTCACCTGACGTCTGAGCTCCAAAGATTTATATTCATGTTATTACGTTGTACGGTCGCTGTGGCATGGGGTTAGACCTCTGTCTCCGAGACATTGTTGTCAGTATTGAATCGTAATGAATATAATAATAAATAAAATAAAATACTATTACATATTGAAATGAGATTATCGTTGCAACCGGGATTACACATCTCATCTGTACAACGCGCCAGCTTCCTATAAAGGAAATAAAATACCTCTAGCGGAAAAAGCTTCAAGCTAAATCTAATGGTTTCACATCAAAACACCATAATAATATGTATTGAAAGGATACAGCGAGTCTGAAAGTTAGAGGAGTATCTCGGTTAATGAAAGATCCTTATCATTAAATAATATATTATGCATTTATCGAAGGAAGCAATCACTTTGTAGCTTGACATTATAATTTAAATAAAAAAATGTTTTAGTTTTAAGCCACTTTATTTATACACATATAACATTCGACCGGTTTCGGTTAAGCTTGACATTCTTCAGGAAAGTATATATATAAACTAAACTAAACTTAGTTTATATATATACTTTCCTGAAGAAGGTTAAGTTTAACCGAAACCGGTCGAATGTTATATGTGTATAAATAAAGTGGCTTAAAACTAAAACATATTTTATTTAAATTAATATATTATGCATTTAAAATTGGAAAAACTTTAAAGCATAAATGGTTTTAAAAATGTTGTTTCAATATTAAAAATAATGTCAATAATCCAGAACACATATATGACACAGAAAAAGCTAGAAATTTTAAATAATATTCATAATTTTCAATGAAAATATGAGATCGATTAAAATATAACATTCTAATAAGGTCCCAATGGCCGAATTGATTAAGGCGTTACTCCCGGACTGAGTAGAGGATCCGAGTTCGTGTCTCGGTTGTGACCATTGTCTTTTTATTTTCTGGCTCTTTTTGTTTCATATTTGTGTTTTAGATTATTGAGATTGTTTTTGATATTTATTTTACATTTCGTCATTATTTTTCTAATGAATATGGTTTGATAATTAAAACTGTTCAATATTTAACGGCAATGACTAAAAATAATCAATTAAGTGAGAGCAGTCAAGGTTAAACTTGTTTCATAATTAAAAGTCGATTCTACCCTCTGGAGTGAGCAAAAAGCTTTTACAATACTCGATCTCTCAATAATTCACAATGAACAAAATGGGACATAACAAGCCGAGCTTTATTCAGCCGCCGCGTAATGCCTCGTCCCTCTAATTATAAATGTGTGGTTAGGTTAGGATCGAGTTTGAACGCAGGGGGTTTGGTGGAATCAGAAAAAACTTTCGATTTTTACATGTTTTTAATTGATTTTACTGGTTAAAGGTAGAATGATTATTTTTCTCGCTAGGCGGAAAAGTTAGGAGATGCGCACAGAATCTGAAACAACCTACACCTAGACAATTCTTGCCTTAGCATGAAAATCTTCGGTCTCAATAAATTAATCGGTGGTAAAGTGGCGATTCACTATATGATACACAATACTTGAGCATACCAAAGACGCACAGTTAATATAGAACATACCCACAATATATTACCGACTATAAGGGCGTATCATGGAAGAAATGAAATTGGGATACAACACTGCAGTTGAGCTATGAACAAATAGGTTGTTTTTTTTCTACGAGTAAACTTCTTAATGATGTTTACAAGCTCGCCAAAAATTAATACATACCCATTCAAAATATAATTTTCTATAAAGATTTTAATATGACATTTTCCTGAAATATTTATCTTGAAGAAAGTTCAATACAGCGGTAAAATATATTTTCAATAACCTTTTCTTCCGAAAGAAGATTCTCGGAGGACAATAAATATGCTGAAAAACTGAATTTCATCGTGCAATAATAACGGGCTCTAGAGTAGATAGAAGTTATATTTTAGTGTTTTTAGACAAAAACCTTCGGTGTTAACAATAGTTGTATTCATTATAAAAATTCTAAGTTATTTATAGCGTCATTTTCGTGAAAAAATCATCTCAAGGACGTTTAAATATTCCTACGCATTGCATAGTCAGTTACCCACCGACCAAGTTACCAGTTACCAGTTACCAGTTACCAGTTACCAGTTACC
The DNA here is from genome assembly GCA_022651775.1 of Drusus annulatus. NCBI lineage: Eukaryota > Metazoa > Arthropoda > Insecta > Trichoptera > Limnephilidae > Drusus > Drusus annulatus. Next base: position 740,246 of record JAGWCC010000187.1, read on the forward strand.
AGTTACCAGTTACCAGTTACCAGTTACCAGTTACCAGTTACCAGTTACCAGTTACCAGTTACCAGTTACCAGTTACCAGTTACCAGTTACCAGTTACCAGTTACCAGTTACCAGTTACCAGTTACCAGTTACCAGTTACCAGTTACCAGTTACCAGTTACCAGTTACCAGTTACCAGTTACCAGTTACCATTTACCACCATTTACCAGTTACCAGTTACCAGTTACCAGTTACCAGTTACCGGTTACCAGTTACCAGTTACCAGTTACCAGTTACCAGTTACCAGTTACCAGTTACCAGTTACCAGTTACCAGTTACCAGTTACCAGTTACCAGTTACCAGTTACCAGTTACCAGTTACCAGTTACCAGTTACCGGTTACCAGTTACCAGTTACCAGTTACCAGTTACCAGTTACCAGTTACCAGTTACCAGTTACCAGTTACCAGTTACCAGTTACCAGTTACCAGTTACCAGTTACCAGTTACCAGTTACCAGTTACCATTTACCAGTTACCGGTTACCAGTTACCAGTTACCAGTTACCAGTTACCAGTTACCAGTTACCAGTTACCAGTTACCAGTTACCAGTTACCAGTTACCAGTTACCAGTTACCAGTTACCAGTTACCAGTTACCAGTTACCAGTTACCAGTTACCAGTTACCAGTTACCAGTTACCAGTTACCAGTTACCAGTTACCAGTTACCAGTTACCAGTTACCAGTTACCAGTTACCAGTTACCAGTTACCAGTTACCAGTTACCAGTTACCAGTTACCAGTTACCAGTTATCAGTTACCAGTTACCAGTTACCAGTTGCATCTCATGAAATAAAATAATAAAGATAAAAAGCAAGCAGTTACGTTACATTATTTCAGAAGCACTTCCTTAGAAAACCAAGAAAGGGAAACACCAAACTTTAATGTTTTGTCTACTGTGCACAATACTATAATTATTGATTGGAACTTCAGTTTGTACATCTGTTTAATTACGTCCTACAGAACCAAGAATCACTGGCGTGAAAATACGACAAAGCCGTTCCACTGCCGCAGGCAACTCTCATTAATACTCTAAAATGATATCAGAATAGCAAAGTGAAAACAAACACCGCATATTGGACAGACTGAGCTGTTTTTGCCAAATTAATCAAGGCATTAATTATGTAATACGTGTCTGTCACAGCACGTGGGCCGATAAAAACAGTTTCGATGTTTTTAAATAAAAATTTAAAGCTTTACACTTCATCGTAGGTAATATTGATTACTGAAAAAATAATAACAATCTTCAAAGAACCATGACATTAGAAAAGAAACAGAAAATTTAAAAAAGTTTGGATTAATCTAAGCGTCTTTTCATAATCTTTGAAGATTGTTAATATTCTTTTAAAAATCAATATTAGTTAAAATATGTACTGATTTTAACAATAATACTTGGCTAATTTATATAGCGCCATTTTTGTGAAACATCACCATTTTCGATACATCGAAATTTCGGCAATCAACTTTGATGTTCTTTAGAACGTACATTATTTTTGACGGTATGCACATTTATATGGTGTCAAATATACATTTTAAAATAGATATCGTTATGGCAATTCATGAATTTACTACTAGGTAAGAAAACAATAATACTGGTAAGTAGCCGAGTATTATCCGGGCGTCGTGGGTTCAATGCATCTGCTAGTCTGCAAGTCCTCCATCATTGCACAAGCAACATCTTTCATTGTTTTTCGTAACCCGGGAATGTTAGTCGTTCTTTAAAAAAAAAGTATTAATATTAGACAATTATTTGAAACTAGTTGTTAAACAAGAAGAAATATTGGTTTAATAAGAAAAATGTCTGCTGAAATACATTATAAATAGGTATGGATGTAAACGGAGTATTTTTTAAATTTGATAAATTATATTTACATCTGTAAAGTTTACACTCGTACGTACGTGCGTACTCACAAAAGAAATCATTTATAGTTACTATGCAAGTAATTGCTGGAAGTGTCTTATTCTTCTTGAATATTCAAATGTAGATATAAATAAGAGAAAAAACGATTCTCAGGTTCGTAATGCGAGCGCTACAAACGAAATTTAAAAATCTCAAACGCTCCGAAATAATAAATCACCCTGAAGAAATTGAATCATTTAATTCCTATTTCAGCCCCCGAGTCGGGTGGAGGGGGTGGGGTGCTCCAAATAGGGTGGCAACGCGTGAATGGGAATAAATTACAAGGATAAATCACAAGGGATATCGTATTGACATGAACAACTCATTTAGCCATGCCTTAAACGAAATACTTCACGATGACTTTTAAAAGAGAATAGCTTATTATCTCATTAACCTAACTTTACAAGACCTATACGTAAATATGATTCTTTCCAGATCGAAAGATACTTTCAGTACCCGGGAAAGACCGCCCATCACAATCGAACCGTTAAAAGTTGGAGGTGCTTAAACTAGGTCTGGAGCTTGAAGTAACAATATATGGAGGGATAGCTAATTTGTTTTACCCAACCCATCCGAAATTGTAATAAATCACTTTTTCCGAGTTTTTACATCGTACACCATGAGAGAAAAGAGACAACAAATTTCTTGGACGGCTTCTAAATACTGTCGTAATGATCTTAAGCTGGTTATTTTCGCTGGTTAACGGCGGGACTCCGCCCACATTTTTTATTTTGCCACTAAACTTGACACAACTAAACGGTTTTTTAGGTTAGATGCTATATTTTTGTTGATAAAAATACTGTGAAAAAGTGGCTATACGAATACACAAAAACATTATGTCGATATGTGATATGAATGGATGTATAAATACCGTAGCCTTAGTCTTAGCCACGCCCATTTGCGCCGAGTCATGTTAAAATCATCAAAAACAAGTCCAAAACTGACTTCACTGGCTTTGGCTTGGGCTACCTCTTGTTTACTCTAAGGTCTGGAGCATGGGTTCCGATCCTAGGGGTATTACCCCTGCGGGGCTAAAACAACTTTTCTACGAGGGTAATAATGCTGGTAATCTTTGATATGTAGATTATAGAATTACCGACATATTAAGACCATTTTATACTATTGATAACATTTTTAAAGATGAAGATTTTTCAGCCAACGTAGAATGTTTCGGACTACGCGAGGATAGCACGTTCAAAGTAGAATTTCAAAATTATGACATCGGTACATTTTGACGAAAAGTAGGTGCTGAATATCCTAGTATAACTGACAGAGCTCTAAGAATGATAATACCTTTTGCTACCACTCATAGATGTGAGATTGAGGTCTCAACTTTAGTAACGGTACAAATAAAGGCCAGAAACCGTCTCAATGTGGAACATGACTTCAGATGCGCGTTGTGAAACTAAACCAAACATAAAAAAATGTTGCGAATGCAAAACAATTCCGAGCTTCACATTAACTGTCATCAATTGATTAAGAAAGTACATTGAAATTGTAATTACGTATATTTTTGTCCAATTTTATGATTAATAAAGGCTATTTTTATGCATGTGTTGTATTCTTCGTTTACATTTTAAAGGGCGGTAAAATCAGTTTCCCTGATGGGTGACAGGGATAACAAGACTGAAAAGGTTGGGAACTACTGGTCTAAGGCCATGTTTCAGTGGCGAATTTTTCTGATTTTCACGGATTTTCGGAACATGACGTTTCTCTTAAGGAAACTCTTTGGCGACAAAAAAATGCCAACCAAAACTTGTTGTTGTGAAACGTCGCGAAATCCTAAACTAACATCACTAGGCTCTACTGTTTGGCTAACAGTCAGATCTGAATAGGTAAGTACTGTTTTACTTAATTCTCATTACAATAGTGTAAAACTGTGAAGAAGTGTAATTTTTATCGAAAATGTATTTGAAAGAGAGATAATGAATCATCACTAACTTTCGGAATATACATTCTCTAAATCTAATAACATTTGTATACAAAACCATAATTTAACATTTTTACGTTTCCAGATTTCAGCGAAAATCTCTAAATGCATATTTTTTTATTAAGATTTCAGGTCACATGTTCACATATTACTTATATAATACAATATCTCTTTCAATACCGTATTTTATGTAACTTTATGCCTTGTCACGCGTTCGCTATACGCGTATTCGTACGGGAAGCGAGTGAAAATAAAGTTGAAGGAGTCACACTAAAACATGTGGCGTATATGTTTGAAAGAGTCTTAAAAAAAAGTCTTCACCATATGAACTTCCAAGGCCCTAAATTTCACGATAAGTGGAAAGCAGTGGGCATAATTTTCAAAAATTTGTGAAGTCTGTCAAAACATGGCTAACATGAATCTTGAAAAAGAAACGCCACCTAATATCAAATAAGACTAGATTTTTTTTTAGTAAAGCTGGAGTTTTGCAAATGTAGACACACATCATTTAGCTAACAGTGTCGCTAATAATCTAATTGATGTTTTGAAGAGAGTAGGGAAGAAAGCTTTAGCTCTGGGACTAGAAGCCTTAAAACCTAATGAGATGCAATTAAAATACATTTGATCAAAGTCGGTTTAATTCTTGGTATTTTCACATTTATTAATTAGTCAATTATTGATACAATTTATGTAAAAAACTGTCACCTTTACCTACCTACCTACCTACCTACCTGGTAACAGCATTTTAATTTTATATTTTCGTAGAAAGCAATCCCTTGGTGGTTTGACATATTAAAATAATTTTTTTTAAAACTATGTATTAGACCACGGACCGGTTTCGCCTGATGACGCTTATATTAAGCGTCATCAGGATACAAAAATAAACTAAATAAAAAATACAAAGTGTGCTGTTATATATATATACACAGAGGGAGAACAAAAAATTATAACAACGAAACTGAGAGAAAGAGACAAATAGTAATAACACAGCTTGGAATAAACTCCATTCACATTTGCGAAAGTTCGACAGCTCAACTGAGTTCAGAGCAAAACTAAAAACTCACCTTTTTAAATTATCATATCCACAATAACGTCAATTTGCGTCACTAGAGTTTTGATCACTCAGTTCAAGTGCTATACTTAGTTTACTATTGCTTAGTCCATTTATTTCTACCCTAGGTTCGACAGCACGGGCAACAACCATTACATTTATTTGTTAATATGTTAGTTGTAAGTCACTAGTTATAAGTATTAGGCATAAGTAAGTATTAAGTCTTAGTTTTAATATGGTGTTAATTATGTTTTAAAGCGCCCTTGAGGTGATATTTTTGTCACGAAAACGGCGCTATATAAATCAGCTAATTACTATTATTAACACTCATCACATACTAACAATAAACCAGCTTTTAATGCAGACATACGCCAGCACAAAACACGATCACAAAATCAAATACACTTATCGTCATCTACTCACAAAACTAAATTTGGAATTAACTCCTTACAATACATAGCATATACACATTACTCAATGAATTAAAACTTCCAGTTGCGAACAAAAAAACTTAAAGGATATTTTCTCGAAAATTTTATAAATCAGTGATGTGTTCTATCTGTGAGACCTCTGTGTGTGTGAATGTCTTTCTTGTTGTATTTGTGATGTTTATCTAGTAAGTCTCTACTCCTATGAGTCTCTTCTTGATGTATTTTTTCGCTTGTTGCCTCTTCTTTTGTGCTTCATATTTGGAATTTGTAAGTCTTTTTAAAAAAAAAAATTTTTTGTTTTATAATGTTGCATTTCCCAGAATGAGTTTTTTTTTAACTCCTTGGGATTAATATACCAAATCTATTTTGTATGTTAATATTTTAATAAAAACATTAAAAAATGAATTGAAAAACTCGAAAGGTCAACTGAGAAGGTGATTAAAGAATAATGATAAGTTTTATGAGTTCACAGGAAATATACTAAATATTTGTAGTTTACCTAAACATCTCATCTCTTATGCTGAACTGGTAAACATAATAAATTATTACTGTATTTTAATTATTATTTATTATAGTCAAACCAAAAAGATATACTTAATGAATGTTTCACCGGCTGTAAATAAAATGATATGAACATATAGCAATAATTAATATTTCCAACAATAATCAATTGGTAAGTTTCTAATGAATAACTTATAATAAATTAAAGAAACACAATCCGTAAAGACAAAACAAATCGTCTCAAAAAGTAGAATAGAAAGGAAATACGATTCACCTCTTCTTTCTAGAAAAGTCAATTAATATCTTCGAACAAAAGATGTCTGTAGTACTGACAAAGGACTCAACTACGAGTCATTATAATAAAAGCGCAATAAACTTTTCATATTTCTCGTTGAAGAGTGCAATTTCAATTATCATATTTTTCTTTACGTCTTGTCGTAATAGTGACAAATAATATCAATCCAATACTCGGGAAAACGTCTCCAATAAGAGTGCACTCGGAGCTACAAATTCCTTCCCATTTTCTGGAGACGAAAGACAAATTGCAAAATCGAACAGAGATCTTCTGGAGAATCCTTTTCTATCGAAAGAGACATCATTTTTCACCTAAGAATCAAGAAATAGAGAAACTCGGAATCGAATTACTTTAGAACTTACATTATGACCAAATATGAACACCTAGATTATAATCATCACTTTTTTAGTAGAAAGCAATCACTTTGTGGTTTGACATATTTAATGAAAATGATATCATAACTTTGCAATACCCATAGATTTTATTTTTATTTTTATGAGCGACCGGTTTCGCTTAGCCTAAGCATCATCAGGGTACAAAAATAAACATATACATAATAATAATATTTGGATAATTTGTATAGCACCGTTTTTGTAAAAGATCACCTCAAGGGCGCTGTACAAAGCTTAATTTCTACTTAATATTATTAACCATATCATAAAAACTTAAAATTTAGCTAATTCTTACATATTATATTATTATTTTTTTTTTTTTATTTCTTTTTTTATTATTATTTTTTTTCATTTTTAGGGCATGAGAGCAAATTCAAAATATAGTATTTCGAAGGTATTTTTTTTTTTATTTTTCATAGTGAAGAACAGATAATGGTGAAAATCTTCTAATGAATTTCAGGAAAAAGAGTTTGAAAAGTTTTCTTGGTTTGAACAAAAATTCTATTGGGCTTGTTACATCTTTATTATGGATATGATTTTCTGTAAAAATGGGTTTCGAGTCTCTGAACTCTGTCGAGTTTTTTATTACTCTCAGATCATGTGGTAGTCCATTCCAGGCTTTAGGACCTGACACTCCGAAGGCGCGCTCTCCGAACTTAGTGTCTGGTGTGCGCTTTGGTTCCTTCAACCTTCCGATAGCCGATGACATTGCCGATCTAAGGGTTGACTGTCGCGAATTGGAATCTTCAGGAATACATAATTCCGATAAATAAGCCGGAGCCATTCTGTCAATTGATTTGAATACAATCCAGCAAAACTTAAACAGAGGGAGAACCCAATATAAAATAAAATAAGAGAACAAACAATAGAATAACATTTAAAATTATAACAAAAGAAGAGAGAGAAATGTATTTGTCTATTTCTTTCTGTTCCTTTGTTATAATTTAAATGTTATTCTATTGCTTATTCTCTTATTTTACTTTATATTTTGTTCTTCTGTATGTATATATAACCGCACACTTTGTCTTTTTTGTTTGGTTTAATGTTGTACCCTGATGACGCTTAGGATAAGCGAAACTGGTCTGTTATAAAAAAATGAAAATAAAATCTGTGGTCGTTTACAAAGTTATTGTTTCGTTTTCATTACCTAGATTAAAGTGGCTTTATTTTCTTTAACATTTTTAATTTTAAATTGTTTTGTCATATAATTCAAAAAATATCCTCCACATCGCATGTACTATAGGGTCCGCCAAATACCTTTTTTTTTTTCAACTAGTGCTTATTTCGTGAATGGTAACACTTAGCTCATGTCTGATTTGACAGATAATTAGTTTTATCCTTCCGCTGAGCGAATATGGTTGTGTATACGCTTGAACAACGCTGGGAAATATTGCGACATTACTTTGAAAATCATGGTAATGTTGCAGAATGTGTGCGAAAATTGCGTACGGTTTTTGGAAGAAGAGAAGCACCGTCAGCTCCGTATGTTCGTTATCTTGTGAAAAAAGTGAAAGAAACTGGCATCCTCATCGATAAACCAAAGCGTGAAAAGCCAAAAACAGTGCGTACACCCGAGAATATCGATGCTGTGGCAGAAAGTGTGCGTGAAGCGCCATCAACATCAATTCACCGTCGTTCTCAACAATTGAACATTTCGGAGACATCATTGAGACGAATTTTGCATAAAGACCTTGGTATGACGCCATACAAAGTCCAATTGGTTCAGGAGTTGAAGCCAACTGACCATCCAATGCGTTTTCGCTTCGCTGAGTGGGCCTGCGATCGACTTACAGAAGATGCCGATTTTGCCAAAAAATCATCTTTTCGGATGAAGCTCATTTTGATCTTGGCGGGTATGTAAACAAGCAAAATTGTCGTATTTGGGGCACAGAAAACCCGCACGCATACATTGAAAAGCCGGTACACCCAAAACGAGTCACTGTTTGGTGCGGATTTTGGTCCAGAGGCATAATTGGGCCATTTTTCTTTGAAAATGAGCAAGGAGTGGCCGTTACAGTCAATGGCGATCGTTATCGGGCCATGTTGAACGAATTTTTGTTCACAAAAATTGAAGAGGAGGATATTGGCAACATTTGGTTTCAACAGGACGGCGCTACGTGCCACACAGCCGAAGCTACACTCGATGTTTTGCGCCCTTTTTTCAAAAAAAAAAAGTTATTTGGCGGACCCTATATATTGTAAAAAACATAAAGTTAGGTAAATAAAAAAAATAAAATAAAGATAATTGTTGGTTAGCTTGTCCATCACTGTCGGTGATTTGAATACACTGCATATTTAAGAAAATCAAATAAAAATATATTATTGTTATTATCACAATTTACCTGTGACTTCAAACACGATGTCTACATGTTTTGAACATTTTTCTTGAAAAATATGGAACTACCAATATCGCGTATGTTCTATGTTTGACATTTAAATGTTGATTTCAAAGCTCCATGCTTCGTATTAAAAATGATCTTGCGAGCTTAAAATAAATGTATTGATCTAGAAATTCTAGACAAAACACGTGCGCAAATTTCATATGGCAGGGAAATCTTTCTTTAACACTTTACATTTTATTTAGTCAAGTGCTTCTTATCCCACTAAAAAACCAATATGCCTTTTTTATGTTGCACCCCTAACAACAATGCATACTTGAATTGCCCTGCCGAGTATATTTTTTAGCAAGATGGCGAGACGTCGGCGTCGCGACAGCCATGACAAACGCCGTGTATTATTGACAACAATCAATGGCGCCACCGGATATACGCCCTGTGGTACGTAACTTTATAATGTACGGAAACGTGTACGAGGAGACGTCGGAGTGTAAGACGTTATTTGTTTATAGACTTCAATTCGATTGTTACGACTTCTGTTGATAGAAGGAAGAGACGTAAAGAGAAATTTTACACTACTATTTATAAGATTTTGCATTTTGAAACCTTTAAATCACAAGTAGGTTTTTATGATAATAATAAAACACTTGGCTAATTTCTACAGCCCCATTTTTGTGAAATATCACCTTAAGAGCGCTTTACAAAACTTAAAAGCTAAACTAACAACAAAAAAACAGTTGAGTTATGTCGCATAACAAAACGTAGTGAGCGGAGTCCCCGGAGACGCGGGAGACGGAAAACATGCTTACATACCAAAAAGCGGTGCGATATTTTGTGACAACTTGTATTATCTCTTTTTCTCTCACGGTTTACGACCTAAAAACCCGGAAGAAAATGATTTTACGTAAATTTGTATAGGTTGAGTAAAAATATTTGGCTCTCTCTATATATATATAGATATTCTTGCTCTGAGATTATGCTGGTGAGTTTAGACGCTAACGGGTTAGCCTAGCTGTGTAAATTGGGGCAATTCCGTTATTTGTGGATATGATTTTCTGAAAAGATGAGTTTTGAGTTTAGCTCTGAACTCTGTCGAGTCTTTTCTTATTCTCAGATCATGTGGTAGTCTATTTCAGACTTTAGAACCTGACACTCCTGCAGAACGCTCTCCGAACTTAGTGTCTAGTGCGCGCTTTGGTTCGTTCAACCTTCCGATAGCCGATGGCATTGCCAATTTAATGGTATCGCCTGGGCGGTAGAGCATTCTAAGGGGCGAGCTTGCAACCATTGAGCGCTCGCTGTCTACCGATCTAATCTAATAAACCTAATCTTTATAAAATCCCCGAAAAACCGGAGTTGCGGAAAGTAACCGGTGCTTTTTAGGAAGTGTGAGAATATGTATGATGAATCTGATAAAACAACAATTTCGAACATCTTAACAATTATTATTTCAAGATCTTAAATATTTAAAAAAATGTCAAAAAAAAATGTAGGAGTAAATGCAGGGGTGAAAAAATGATTTACACTCACAAAAACTATACATTTAAATAATAATACGTATTACTTGTTTTGTTTTTGTGTGTTTGTTTAGATGTATGCTAAAAAAAATCACATATCTAGTAAGAATAAAAATACATGTCACAATATTTAAATAAACAGAAAGTAGAACAAAGCACATAAAATAAACATACAAAGTCTTTTTCATAAGTAGATACTAATTACTTAATTAATTAGATACTAATTTCTTAATTAAGTAGATCCTAATTAGTTAATTTAGTAGATAATTGTGTTACAAAAGGCTCATCTGAAATTAGCAGACTCCAAGAATAGGATTCGTATTTTAATTATTTGAATATTTTACGATCGAATTTCCCTCAACCGATTGGATTCAATTAAAAAGGGTGGGCAAAATTAACTTCGCCAGGAAATGGCAAGGCGTAAAAAACTCCAATAATTTGTAATTAAACAAAAAAACTCTCGGTTAATGAACGAACTCTTTCGTATATGGGTGGGTAGTGAAGGTTCTACTTGCTTCAGCTGAGATCTTTTTACCGTCCATTTTTAATATGGCGGTTATGATAAAGGAAAGTTTTTTATATCGTAAATTATCAATGACCTTATCTAATTGAATGTGTTGATAGCATTTAGGTCAACAAATTATAAAATAAAAAATGTTTTTTTTACAATTAACTTATAATCCTTATATCCTACTTATACCCGTGGATAAGAAATGGGATTCGATTGTTTTAAAGCCAATAGAGGTGAATTCGTAGAACCCAAATTTCAAAATAAATTAATACACAATAGAACCTTAAATAATTAAGAGAACCTTTGATTCTTACCATGCCACAGCTTCGCTATAGACGAAACCAGCCATCGCTCTTCTTACAACTTCGAAGCAGAGGTCTGATCCATCCATACTGAAAAATAAAATACAACATTGTAAAAATACTCCAAAGAAAAATCCATTCTTTGATTCAAAATGATTCCATGTGATTTTTTTGTAGTTACAAATGCTAAGACTTAATACGATTTTTTCAAAGTTAGTTACTTACTTAACTAAGGTGAATTCTAACGGAGTGCGTTTTCCCCAACATAGAGCTCTATTCAGGGTCTAGGGCAGTATTTGTTTATTTATTTTTATATTAACGGATCACTTTCCAATTACAAAACATACATAACAAGAAATGAGACAAAAGCAACAGAGAAAGAACAGCACATACATAATTTAAGATGAATGCTGATTCCAACAGGATTTATCTCAGGAATGCTGGGTATCTGCAGCCTTAGTTCCAGGAGGGATATAGCATTACTGCTTTTTGCTCATAAACTCCTGAACGGTGTATTATTGATACCTGACATCCTGGCGGAAATTGGATTCTATGTCCCAAATAATTGCACGCGAGGCCGCCAACACAGGCTTCTGTTTCTTCCCAGGTGCAGAACTAACTTACCAATGGTGATGCCCCTGGGAAGACTAACTAGGTTAATTAACTGCTTCGCAGGAACTTTGGATATTTTTCACACGAGCTAGAACAAGTTTAAGCAAGAACTAACTATTCAGTTTTAACTTTATTATGTAAGTACTATTATAATTGTATATATATGATTACCATTTTTGTGTTCTTTTTATCGCTTTTGTATTGTAATTGGTATAAAACTGTAGATTCAATGATGTTAGACATAATAAATTGTATTCTTTGAAGATTATTATCGTAAAGAATGACAAATATTATTAAGACTGGTAGCAAAAATGTCAAGACTATGACTTGATTTAGCAAGTAATTTCTCAAATAATAGAACGCGATCCGGCATCGGGCTAAGAAATCAAAATGCCAGATCTCACAAAACCAAAAACTCTCGAAAACTTCCATGCGAGTATGTTTTTCGGTATCATATTTTTCTCCAAAACTGGCTTTTATAGTTTTTAAGAAACAGCATCACACTTCTCATTAATAAAGTATTCGGTTCTAGTTTGGTTTCGTAAAGTTTGTCTACGACGTTTATTTACTATAATATTTTTAAACTATACAAACTAAAAGTGACGTTTAGCACCCAAAATGGCGCTACAACATTAAATTTCGAAAACCAGCTTAGCTATTTTAGAACGTTTTACCTAAAATTCTTGTATGAATTTTACAATTTAAAAGATTTCTGTTTAAAAATTTTATTCACAGGAAAACTAATACATTTGCCTAACTACCTGTATAGAATCAACAGATAAATCATGTTTATTATTGCTTGTATTTGAAAGCTAAAAAGTGTGTATTTTTGGGTGCCGACCCTTAACGCAACATGACACCGGTGTAAAAGTACTTTACAGTTAAAAATCTAAAATAAAAGATTGAGTCAAAATTGAATAAAAACAAAACTTTACTAGGAATCTATCTTGCAACCCGGATATAAAGACAATGGAGGTAACCACTATATAACAAAACTTAGAAGTAGTCAATAAATCATCTACGAACGCTTCACTATAATGATTCAAATAAAGGCTCCCATGAATCAAAATAAAACAATAAATAATCAGGAAGGCCCCTGTAATCACGTCCTTTCACGGGCCCAAGAGTAGTTTAATAAAGTTCATAGGGCTCTCTAGGGCCCAGGGCACCAGCTCAGTGAGTATAGCCTATTCTGATGGGGGAAAAGTATGCATCTAAGGATATTCGGATTCAGTATCGCAGTACAGAATTTCTTAAGCAAGAAATTACCTAGAATACAATTCTCCTAGTTGGTTTCTGAATTTGAACATTTATTCACAAGCAATTTGAATAGTCCGCAGTAAATTTTATAGCCTTTTGAATTGGATATTACAAAAACGCTAAATACATTGAGAAATTCATTTTCGTAGAAAGCAATCACTTTGTGGTTTGACATATTTAATAAAAGTGATATAATAACTTTGCATAAGCCCATAGATTTTATTTTTATTTTTATGAGCGACCGGTTTCGCTTAGCCTAAGCATCATCAGGGTACAAAATTAAACTAAACAAAAAATACAAGGCTTGTGGTTGTATATACATACAGAGGGAGAATACAATATAAAATAAAATAAAAGAACAAACAATAGAATAACATTTAAAATTATAACAATAATAATCTGCCTCTTTCTCTCTGTTCCTTTGTTATAATTGTAAATGTTATTCTATGTTTTTTTTTTCTTATTTTAATAAATATTGTGTTCTCTTTCTATGTATATATAGCCGTGCACTATATATTTTCTATTTAATTTAATTTTCTACCCTGATGACGCTTAGGCTAATCAAAATCGGTCGGTCATATTTTTTTTAATAAAATCTGTGATCTCTTACAAAGTTATTATTTCATTTTCGTTACATTGAGAATTTTTATCGGAGAGCAGGGTTTTTTTCTGGTAATATTTGAGGGGCTTAGAAGCAAAGGCAGCAATTTCTAAATGCGGTTCTGTAGCATTGTCAACTTTTGAATGATTATTATAAAGAAACAGAGAATGTGGTGTGCCAAAATGTTAGTGCACATTAAACTAGGAACAATTTGAAACAATTATCTCTAAATTTATCAACATATTCACAAAACAAAAGTGCATTGAACGTTAAATCAACTTTCCAAGAAATAATTTAAAATTAAGGAGATTACTGCCTTTGCTTCTAAGCCCCTCATTTGTTGTATAAAAACCTGAATAGATGATTGACAGTTCGAAATTAGTAACATTTATAATTTATAGAATACCGATGAGCCATACAAAGCAATTTTTTTAAATGTAATCATTTTTTGTTTTTCATTATACAATTGATTTATGAATATAATGCGTGGAAACATTATTCGCACCCTCCACCTGGTTTATAAAACTAAACATAAAGGTAGGTACTTACTATTCGAAAACCATATAAAGCATCCCTTCTGAACTGTAGGTTTCTAGGAGCTCTACTATGTGTGGGTGCTTCAGCATGTGACATATTGTGGCCTCCCTCTTTAGATCTGAAACAAAAACAAACCAAAAAGTTGAGAATACAGCTCAAATATTTTACATATAGTATAAACACAATGCGAGAGAACACAATGGTACAATGGGGCACAATTATTATTGTTGGTGTAAAACTAAACGGCTGTAAAATTCTGAACAAACGAAGTAAATCAAGAAGCACTGTCCCTGACGATACTGGTTGTAATGAAACCGTTTTACGTAGTTTTATAAACATTTGGACCAAGCTGATAAAAAACGTGTATTTTGAGTAAAAAATGTTTTTTCATGTCGACGATGAATTGCACCATTTACCAACGGATCTATAACCTTTTATAGAGATTTAGAAAAGTCAGAAAGTACTAGGGTATTAACACAACAACATTGAACAAATTAACTGGATCTGAAAAAAAAACTCTCTGAAGAAATGACAAAATAACTTTGAATAAGACCATCAATATATATATATATTTTTAATGATCGACCGGTGTCGCTTAGCCCAAGCATCATCAGGGTACAAAATTAAACTAAACAAAAAAAAACAAAGTCTGCGGTTATATAAACATACAGAGGAAGAACAAATTTTAAAATAAAATAACAAAACAATGAGAAAACAATAAAATAACATTCAAGTTATAACAAAGAAAGAGACAGATAATATGAATTGAAAAAGACAAAACGTCAACTGAGAAGGTGATTTAAAGGATAATGATAAATTTTATGAGTTTAAACAAATAAAAATATTAAAATATAATTTTTTTAAAACCCTTTGATTATGAAAATTAAAATAATAAATTATACTATTTTGAAGATCCAAACAATTATCAACTACTATTGAAAAATGTTTTATAGAAGATTCGATAAAATAAATTACGGAAACGGGGAGTGAAAAAAAAAAAAAAACACACAATAAACAACTCGTTGAAATTAGCGTTTGCCTGCCTTATACAAATATGAGTTCTATGTAGTTAACGCTGTAAAAAAACCATCTAATGAACGAAACATGTTTTCTACAGCGTAAACAGTAGGCTCTGCTGTTTGAGACGAAGATATTATGTGTTCATTTAACCCGGCTTTAGTGAAGATTAAAAATCGGACGCCAGTGGTAAAGTGAAATCTCCTCTCACAACTCCTGGCTGTGGCATCATCCCTAACAATTGTTGGAGCTCCTGGTTGCAGGGTTCAGATCTTCCACTCAAACCTTAGATAAACAAAACAGTGAGCGCAAGTTTTTTCCACGAGCGTCAAATTATGGCTGTAATATCCTGAATGGATCCAATTCAAACTATGCTGGATGAATTTTAAAGGGAAACATGACATGGCGCCACCAACTTGTCGGAATTGTGCATTTCAAACGATGTTAATACGAGGCAAGTAACTCTCCGATCAACATATTCAACGGTCATAGATTCACAGTACCTAAGCGCAATCCCAACACCAATTTCGAATACCGAGCTTTTGCCGTAGCAGGCCCCACAACTTGGAACAACCTCCCTTCACATTTGCAAAAGATCGACAGCTCAGCTGAATTCGGAGCAAACCTAAAGACTTACCTTTTTAAATGATCATATCCAAAATAACGCCCATTTTTTACAATCCTTCCTTCGTACATCCACTCTGTATGTCCAAACCATATAAGCGTACCTTTTGCAAAATTGTTCATCACGCTTTAATCTAAGTAATTTCATGGTCTCGTCTGTCCACGAAAGAATTTAAGATGAAAAAGCATTTGAATGCCTAGAAATTAATGGCGTTGATTTCGTTGAAAACGGGGTAGCTCTCGGCATTTAATTATTGTATTTATCTGGGGACAGTTGATGAATGCGTTGGTTCAATCAAAGTGACGATGGGAACTTTAATTAATGAATTTGTTAAGGAATACCTATCTTAAAACGGAGTCTGGGAGTACGCAAGAACTGGTAGCTCCTTTACGTAATAGGTATAATATAACATATAGATAAGAAAGTTAGTTGAAAAAAAAATACTGCATATGAATTAGCTTACTAAACACTGTCGTAAATATATAGCTGACAGACAAAGAAGCAAAAAAACCCTCAGAGGGTGTATAATCTGGCGACATGAAAAATGGACACAGTTTTTCCGTCTTAAATTTCTAAGCCAAAGCAACTGTTTCAAACTCACGTTTAAGTATTTTTTGTATCATATTGTGTGCTTTAAAATAACCATCTTAATGTTTAAAAAATAAGATAACATGTCAAAGAGAACTATTTAATTAGAGAAATAACTAGGTATTAGAATAAAATAACTTATCTGAAATAAAATATCTGATTCAAATAAAGTTAAGAGCACAACGTGCAGTAGGTACTTACGTACCTACATCATTTTGTAATAAGTTTGAATATGTAATATTATTTCAATAATTAATATTATATTTAAGCATAAAGTTAAGTCAATTTCATTTGAATTACGTTTGAATCTTTAAAAGAAAAAGAAAAAAAAAATATATATATATTTACATGTATTATTTTTTTTATATATATATAGGGAATTCCGCACAAGAGTCCCAACTGCTCCCAACCGTTAGAGCTACTAGGACGGTGGCATCCTCCATTGAGGTATGTTGTGAGGCTGAAGGTAGTGGTGAGATAAAGGATATGGAGAAGAGGAAGGTTGGGAAGTACCTGGCTATTACATATTATTATAAAGTCATAAATTAGAAAAAAAAAAAAAAATAACTACATTCGAGAATTTAATGCAAATTTTTTTTATTATGATTTTTAAAGACTTGTAACGAGATATTTTTGCGAAACGCAATGCTTAAAATAAACGTAGTTAAGAAAACGTCAAATAAGGTAAAAATGAAAAGCAATTCATCAAAATTATACAATCTTTAAATAAATTAGTTGATACTACAGTATGTCTTAGCAGTATTGAAATAAATGTACCTAGTTAATATTATTTAAGACGCCATAGTGCATTCCACCAGAGTACATTCAGAAATAATATTGCCTACTGTCTTAAATGTACCGACTGTATAATAGGATAGAGTGTGCTGAAGTGGACATTTTTGTCAATGATTTGTACATTTTCATAAAAAATGTCCCGCTATTGCTTAAGAATATGTTACATTGTTTGGGCTAATTAAATAATTATACTGTGTATTTTTTTATCTATCTTTGTGTATCATGCTTTTGTTTGTATTATTTATCATTGATTAAAGTTTTGTAATTTTATATTTGATGTATTTTTTATATTTGTAATTTTTTTTAAAATAATTATTGTTCACTAATTGAGTTTTTTTATAACTGAATTGTTTTCACGTACGTGAGTACATCTGTTAAAACCCAGTATAAATAAATAGAAGAGGATAATATTTATATAACAAAATCCTAGTAATAATGTATTATCTTTTACGTGTCGTTTCGGCTTTCAATAAAGAGAACTTAATCATTATTAAAACCCTTAAATAAGGGTAGGATAGAAATTGTGAACAAATATGAAACATAAACGTCCATCGTAAAATAACATCCGCGTACATGGTGTATTCAGTTCAATGAAAACAATATAAAGCAAGTCCAGAGGAAGTGAAGATATAAAATGAAGAACCTTCAGCTTCCTGCTGGGCCCCTGACCGACAAACAATCTATTTGTTTACAAATCACGCACTGGTGCTAAAGGGGAGAATTTGGGTGATACGGAGAACATTCCCACACTAGGGTGGACTTTACCACCCCTACCAGGGTAAGTTTTAGGGGTATGATACGGACCCAACAAAACACACAAAAAATGCTTTCTGTGTTATAGCCTCAAATGTTTCTGGCGAGATTAGAAGTGACGGAAGTTTTCTTGCGAGAACGAAACACGTTTCAAGCAAATATATTTAGTTTCGGCGTCGGGGAAGGCAGAGCGATAAAACGCCACAAATGATATGAATTTTAGCAAAAGCGATTTGCTTCAACCGTAATAATGCTCCTTCATACCAACGCCATATAAATGATAAACGTAAAGTGTTTTAAAGGGAAGGTTTTTCACACAGTATTAGACGTTACTATCAAATAAATACAAAGAATAATGAAACGTCATAAGTATTTTTGCAATAAATTAATACAACTTAGTCAGTCGTCTGAGACGTCATTCCAAGAACCATTTACATAAACTGATGTTCATGTTTTTAGGAATTCCTGCAGTTTTCTATTGGTAATATTATGTTATATATATATATATCCTCTAAATAAACAACTTTTGTAACTAGATTATAAACAAACTTACACTCAAGTAGTGAAAAATCAAATCGTTTTTTCTAATATTTGTATATTTATTATTTACGAACAAGAGATCATAGATGCGATGAAAACACCATTTTTTTAATTTTTTTTGCTTTATTCCGAAGAACAAAACTTGAATACACAGATATATATTAATTCATCTATTTCTTAAAAAAAGGCGTGATGGATACAGAATTAAACCAGACATTTTAGTATCTGATTAACTACTCTTTACTATTCAGGTGAGGCAGATTACCTCACAAATTGAACTGCTTTAAAAACACTCGAGTATAAATCTTAACCTTTTCTTTCCTCGTATTTTTGCGGGTATTTTTATATTAACTCTATACAGGAGGTCCTAAGATTTTTCTCAGATCCTATGTCATCTTTGGGGATGCTGTGTGGATATTTAAAGAATAAAACGAAGGATTGAACCTGGCTTGATTGTAAGAGGGAGGATAAATAAAAGCCACAAACTCTTTCCACAGCCGAGATTTTCCACAAAAATTATTTTTGAACACAACCTGTTCTAATGTGGAAAAATTAATTATGTAGAAATGTAACGCAGGTATGAACTGACATTGTAGCTATTTCTTTGGAATTGTTAAAATTGTTTCACTTTAATTTATTTTCTAATTTAATTTCCAGTATAATATAATAAAATGTAGCTGTAACGAAAAACAATACCTATTCATTATTATACAAGAAGTTGCTTCTGTCTGAACAAGAGTAATTATACTATCTATTATTATGAGCATGTTAAAATGTACCCCTAGCTGACTCTTGGGAGCGTACAAAATTACCCAGTGTTCGGCTGGGCGCTTTAGTAATACGTAAATGGCTTTACAGTTGTTGTAGGAAATCTTAAAATATAAAAAAAATACATCCTTTCTTTATATCATACTTTAAATTATTGATAAACGACAGTTTTAGCTTTAATTATGATGATATAATTTTAAATACTAAGTTTATTTTGGTAGTACAAATTGAGCGATATGTTACCTTAGGGTAAGCACTCAAAAATGACTCTAAACCTTACTTTTTAGCATTCTAATACAAGCAATACTTCAAATAATGTATCTGCAAAGTTTTCTATGGGAAGTTAGGAACATGTCTAAGGTTTCCAGTGAATACTATTTTATTACTATAATCCTTTAAATTTTATGAAAAACAAACTAAAATATCAGAAGAGGGAGAAGTTTTAAAACCAGCAAAGGAATTTTTTAAAGTTTTATCTAAAATTCTAGTGTACATTTCATAAAGAATTTGAAAGATTTCTGTTCAAGGATTGTATTTACTGGAAACCTTAGAAATATTTCTAACTACCCGTATATAATTAACATATATGATTTTTAGTTTTGCTTTTACTAGAAAACCAAAAAGTGTGTATTTTTGGGGGCTGACAAGTATGGAAAATAATTTAAATTGCTTTCAAAGTCATAAAAAAAATGTCAATAGATCGATACATTATATAAGTCGTAGAATTGTGAAACAAATCGCAATGAAATTAATATCCACCAAACGCACAGAAATTTCATTCGCGGAATTTATTTGAAAAAAATCTTACTATATATTGACCACCGCCCCTTTGATAGGTAGACAGCTCAGAAGCCTATCGAGTCATTTTTTGGATCAAGGAGATATCGCCAGACACCCAATGACAGCCCTGGTGGACTTCATTACAGGAAAATGTGAGCATATGGACAAAGTGCTTACGGTGAAGGACCTATGAAGAGCGTCACCGTATCAAAAACAAGAGAAAAATATTCATGCCCAAACCATATAAGCAGCCCTTTCTTGATTCCATTCATTCCGAGCATTCTTTCCGGATATTCACATTTTTAACACGGTCATACATGGTTACGCCTGAGGGATCTCTTTTCTACAGCATTCAGTCTACTTTCATCCTTCCTCTGCCGGTTCCATACCTCACTGTTATACACCAGGGTTGGTTATTTGGACATTTTTTATTTTGCGCCGAGAGCGTTCAGTCTTACATTAATGGCAAACAAACTAACCAGCAATTAAACAAACCAGCAACCTCCCGAATCAAAGTGCCTAAACTCTTACTAAAGAAGGCTGTCATGGAAAAAGTTTTTTTTTTTTACAATAACTCCACACAGGAGGCTTTGAGGGAAATAATTTCCCTTAGGGCCTATGTCATCTTTGGGGATCCTGTGTGGAGGGTCTTTTTGAGGAAAGGAAGGAGTGAACTTGGGTCTTGTAGAGGTCCATGTTGAAGGAGGGAGGAAATACAGAGGCCGGCAAATCGTTCCATAGCCGAGTTGTTGAACATAAGAACGAGTCGTAAAAGCGACCCCATTCTCATGCATTGAATGTCAACCATGTACAAATGTTGGGCGCGCGTTTGGCGAGTTCTCCGACTATGCACCGGTGCCGAAGGGATCAATGACGCAAGTTCCTCTGAGAATCTTCCATTGAAATACCTGTAGAACAAGGACAGCATTCCTACCTGACGTCTGTGCTCCAAAGTTTGCAATCCGTTTGTTAAGATAGGAGAATCTATCAAACGGACCGCCCGTTTCTGCACAGAGTCAAAGGGTTTTTTTCAGGTATTTAAGGGCTCCAGACCAGAGGTGACTGCCAAATTCAACAGTGGGGCGTACTTGCGATTTGTACAAGGTCAGCAGTTGCGTACTATTGAAGTATCTGCGGGCCCTGTACAACACGCCCAACTTCTGAGAGGCTAACTTTACTCTGGCTTCGATGGAGCCCCAGTGCCTTAACTGGTCACTTAAGGTTACACCAAGCATTTCAATGCAAGGTTTGTTGGGAAGATTACTTCCGTTAAAGGAGACTAACTTTTCATTTGCATCCTTTTTAGTCGTAATCAGACATGACTTGGTCTTTGAAACATTAAATTCGACGAGATTATTCTTACCCCAAGAGGAGATTCTCTCGAGGTGATTGTCCATTCTCTGACTTTAAAAGCCCTCCGAGCCGTTGTTATTGATTTCAAATTATAAGCATTCATACAAGAAAAACTCAATATTTACGTTACGAATCATGGAGTGTCAAACAAATTATCATCGGGTAGTGTAATGGCAGAGGCACAACATGGTATCAAAACTGAGTTCAACACCAGACGCGTCCCTTTATGAAGTTTAAATCATTATTGACGACTCCAAACTATTCCAAATATTCGAATAGAGTAAGGTAGACAGAATGTTTGTGGGGAAAATTCTCTTGGGAGTAACAAATAAATTAAGGGAATATGTTTTCAAACGTGACTCTATTACGTTAAAATTCAAAATTATTGCAAGACAAAACAACAGACCAAAATTATGAGACAATTTTATAGAGCGCTTTTTGATAATGACCAAGTCTGAATATCCAGTTGTCTTCTAACCTCTATCATCTTTGTTTCTTTTTCCCCAGACTCACGACATACCCCGATCGGGATGCCAGTCCCACCGGCTCTAGACGGTTGGGAACAGTTGGAACAGTGCTGTATTCATAAACAAAACAATGATCATTAGTCCTATAGATAATAGACATTGTATAAATGTTGACATCATTATGAATCCTACGCGTGAACAATTTATTTCCACGCAGCCATATTTAGTGACCAAAAACTCAGAGGTAATAAATTTACTGAGCAATGAAAAAAAATGAAAAAGATCATTCACTTTTTCTATCCCATCTCATGTTTGTTGTAACAATAGCAACCGTAAAAAACATGTTTCCGTGATTATTAGTAAAATCAAATAACAGGTTAAAACACCTAAAATATTCTTTAATAAAATTCCTTTCCTCTGTGAAAAAATAAATCACCCGAGCGTTATTCAACGCTTGCCTTAATTATAGTTAACTCTCCTTGTATTAAAAAACCGACCATGAAAAATTCCACTCCAGCAATGTGAGGGAGACAGCTGCCAGGGATGAAGAATGGGAGCGTCCCTCTTGCACAAAAGCTTATTGAGACGCGAGGGAGGAATCAAAGAGACGATTTGGAAATTCTGTCATCTGTCAAGTATTTCCAACAAAAGGATGCGAAAACATCACGAGCGCGGAAATATCTTCACGCTATTTGGAAAATGAACGGGAAATTATCATTTTATAAGGTCAGCATTTTGAGAAAGGGAGTAAAAGCTTTCAATATTTTCGTTTGTAAATTGTAATGGGACTAGGTAAATAACTTCTATTTTTGAAATTTTCGCAGAAAGCAATCACTTTGTGGTTAGACATATTTAAAAAATCAAAAAATTACTTTGTATACGATCAAGGATATTATTTTTATTTTTTTATGACCGACCAGTTTCGCTTAGCCTAAGCATCATCTGCGTACAAAAACTGAACGAAAAATACAAAGTGTACGGTTTTATATACTTGCAGAGGGAGAATAAAATATATAAAATAAAATAACAAAGCGATGAACCATTTTCTCATTGTTCTGTAATTTTATTTTATATATTTTTTCTTCCTCTGTATTTTAATATAATCGCCGACTTTTTGTGTATTTTGTCTAGTTTAATTTTGTACCCTAACGATGATTAAGGTAAGCCGGTCGGTCATGAAAATTAAAATGATGTCCGTGGTCCTTTAGAAAGTTATTTTTTCATTTCTTTAAACAAAACTATCCTTTAAATTTTAAAGAAAAAAAATGCCCAATGATTTAAGTAAAAACAATCACTCAACTCTACAATACTAAGAGCCTATTTCTATACATATTTCAACATCGTGATTATATAATATATTAAATTAACAAGTCAAATTATTGATTCATAAGCATGATGAAGCTATTCTCTAGTGTAGAAGGTAACATTGACGCAACATAATAAAATTCTCTGAACTCCTAATTAGCATTTTTGCTCAGTAACGTGCAAATCTCAAATTTCCAGCCGTCAAAAGTTACAATTATCAGAAAGATGAAAACACACGCACACTTTTCGAGCTGCCATTTTCACCACCATCATTTTCATCCCCCTTTGCTAGTCGAAATGACGACCCATTACTTAATTAAGGTTCTTCCAAGCATCTCTCCCTTGAAGTACGTCAGTTGCCTCAGCACAATTTAAATTTAGTCAAGAGCGGTAATTGGTTGAAGAGCATTGACAAATAACCCTTACATCTTTCTAAGAAACACAACATAATAGTACCTACAAATTTGTGTACACGTTTGTATTGAAGTGATTTGCCATTAGCAATTAAAGAAGTAATCGATTGAGTCAAAAAATAACAATATCGATGGAACAATCATCAAGCCGATGTCAATGGCGGGGTGCGGTTGCGATCGCGGTTTCGGTTTGATTTAGTGGAAAATATGGCGAGGTGATAAATCTCTCGCATGTCGTGGGCATTATGACATGCCCCAAATGGACCAGTTTGTTTTGTTCACCTAATGTTAATGAAGTACCGAGCTACGGACCACAGGCTACAGGTTACATACTACAGGCTACAGTTTACTGCGATAATTCATCTTATCCAGGTCTAGAAATGTGGTTTGGTGATGATACCTGTAGATAAGAAGCACTTTTAAAAATGGGCGTAAAGATATTGAAAACCACAAAATATTCTAAAGGTTTTTTTTCTAACAAAATTATATGAAACCTGCACAAGCCTACTGCAATAAAAGGCCAAACCTAAACATGTTAGTAAAGAAGTACCTACACAAGTAGAAAGAAGAGAAGTCTGTATAATAATTAATTATCAATGCGCATTTCATCACCGCAGGTGCCAATAACAATTTATTAGCTATTCATTTACTGTGTTTCAACTTTTACTTAATTACTTACCCGACGTGCACAAATAAATGTAATTTAATGAATATGTATCATAGCACATCTATATAATATGAAATTACACAGTATATTTGTGGCACGTTCCAAAGTGGTAGATAATCTAAATATCGCCCTAGTGAAAGACCACCATTCAGACTTAAAACGTTGCTTGAAATGGCTTTAGCCGTATTTGGTGATCAGATCTGAATAGCCGGGTACTTCCCAACCTTTCTCTTCCCCATTTCTTTCCTCTCCCCACTACATTCAACCTCACAACATACCCCAATCGGGGATTCCATGGTCTCCCTGGCTCTAGACGGTTGGGAGCAGTGGGACTAGGGCATTCGTGGAGCGGTATTCGCTTTATAAAATATGAATAAATAGTGTTGGGCATTATACCTGTTTTATGTACATAAATAAAATAGAGAATTGCGAAAAAAAAATAAAAAATCAAAGCCATTCTAAAATTATTATTGTGGGAATTACTTGAAACCAAGTGTTAATGAAAGCCAAAGGCGTTGAACTAATCGTTTACATTCTGTTAGCATTAACGCGCGATCGTAATCGAACGCGTGTGCCTAAAAACCTCCCAATGACACAATTAATGCCCCCACAATCTGACTAATGATTTCTGGCTACCTGTTTACATCGCCTGGAGGTAGGTATTTTAAATCCAATTTCAATCTAGAATAGTCAAACCTGGCAGCTATATACATTAAGTCCGCGTATAATCCCACCTTCGTTCAATGATTAACGGGAAAGTGCATTGGAGCATCTAGGGATCTAGGTTACTACCGAAAAGAGAATATAGAAACTCGTAGACGGGATCATGCTGCGAGACCAAGTTATAAACACCACTATTCGAAAATCTCTCGGGGTCGAATCGCTAGTGCTCTTAGAAATAAATAGAATCCTTAAAGACGTGAATTAGTCATATATTTGGGATACGAAACAGACTACCGCAAAACAGAACCACGGGGAAGACGCTGGTAGCGGATACGTCGCACTACCCCCATGGTTGATATTGGAAATTAGGTGTATCTGTGGTTCCAGTTACCGGTGACTGATGAGGAACCGGTTATTTATCCAGTTATTTTTGGAACCGGTTCCTGGTGCAGGAAAAGTTCCACGAAGAAGAGTTTTATATTAAGAAAGGATTCCTATGATATTTTAAGGGGAGGGGGGGGGTTGTTTTTATTGAACTTTATTTTTATAGTGAATAACTCCCAAGAGTCCCAACCGTCTAGAGCCAGTGAGACTGTGGCATCCCCAATTGGAGTACGTTGTGAGGCTGAAGTAGTGGGGAGTAGAGGGAGATGGGTAAGAGGGAGGATGGGAAGTACTTGGCTATTCAGGTCTGGTCACCAAACACGGCTAAAGCCATTTCAACCAACGTTTACATTCTAAATGGTGGTCTTTCACCAGGGCGATATAAAGAGTATCTACCACTCATGGCTTGATTATATTGTGGGTCCCAGAAACGACTCGTAGAAGGGGAGAAAAATGACGAAAATTATGGATTGGTGTCAATACAAAACATTATGATATCTACAAATTACAGGTGTTTTTTTCTTTTTTCGACCACCAGACTGGGTACATGCCCGTGTTGTGGCGGTCATATTTTTGTAAATCGCATTAAAAAAGCATGAGAATAAGGCATACAATAAATGAAATTACATTGTCTGGTTTAATAATAATCATAGATGTATATACTCGTACATGCTAGGAAACAGATAAGGATTAAAGACTTAACGAAGGTGAGACATGTTTTACATGATCGAAAATCGTTAGCTTAAGATAAAATCAAGACAAGGGTAAATGTATCGGACATGTAGGGATAGCGTGTTGGACGCGCTACCATTCTACACTATGTCTTCTAATAAATATATTCAATTTGTAATAATTTCGTATTTAGTGCCCCTTTGTGCTTTGCTAACCCGAGGGGCACGCCCCTGTATTTAAGAAAGTTGTTGCAGCCCTGACCCTACTATAACGGACTCAGAGCAATAATATACAAGAGAGAGCGCTGCTGTAGTCAGTTTTAATGAGGTTTGCCGGACTCGGTTAGACCTCGGCGCGGTTAGGACAAGGGCTAGGGTATTTATACATTCATCCATAGCACATGTAACCTAATAAACCGTTGAGTTTTGTTCATTTATTTCGCGCATCAAAACGTGTGGGTGGAGTCAACGGAGACGCGGGACACGAAGAACATTCTAACAATACTTTAAAGCGATGTGATAATTTGGGAGATTTCGTTGTCTCTTTCTTTCTCATGGTGTATGACGTTAAAACCCGGACAAAGTTACTATCCCAAATTTGTATAAGTTGGGTAAAAAGACTTAGCTCTCTCTCCATATGTTGTTACTTCAAGATAACGGGGCATCTCCTCGTCATCAGAAAAGTTTATGGGTTCCTGGCCCCGTCTCTCGGGCTCCGGTTCACGTCGCTGCTCTGGTAGTGGGGGGCTCGGCGTGCCGCCACTGGCGACATTTGCCCAAGATCTACCGTTTACTCTGGCTGACGGGGCTTGCGCTTGCCCCTCTGGCACCCTGCGTTGCGGGGCGCTACTGGTTCTTGCTCTGCGCTAGAGAGTAGTTACGTATGCCACTCTCTTCGGGAATTCCCTGTTATTAGCGGGGTGCGCTCTTCCGCAGTTGCAGCATTTGGCGGGCTGTTCCCTGTCGATCTTGGTGCATTCTATCGTGGCGTGGGCTCCCTCGCACTTGACGCAGCGAGCGACGTGGGCGCAATTTCTGGACCCATGTCCGAAATTTTGGCACCTGTGACACTAGGTACCGTGCTTCAGATGGTTGCTGCGGTACTTTGCGGGAATACTTGTGCTTCTAGGTCCTCGAGGATGGCTTCAGTGGGCATCCTCGGTAGCCCCCTGATGACGGTCTTCTTGGTCTTATCTGCCTCTGTTGCGAATGTATGGAATTCCTTTCTTTCACCCCGTAGCGCGGCCGTGAGTGCTCCGTGTGCCTCGATCGAGCGGACCGTCACGCTGATGGTACCGCCCCGGTTGTGTTTAAAGTTAAACAAGGCTGTGCCGATGTGACGTTTCACCTCTGCGGTGATTTCATTGTGGGTCATGCTACCAATAGTCATGACCACAGGCGGCACCCTAGTGTTCACTTAGCCTGTTTTGATGGCTGCAGTCTTTGTTGTCTCTGCGAGCAGGAGCAGGCGCGGGACGTGACGAGGTGCGACGGAGTTGTAATCTCCTACCTCCGGGAGGCCTTCGTGCTTTTTTTTTTGGACAAGCTTGAAGGTCGGTGTTGGTGGAGAGTGCGGGCGTTGTGCCGCCGCAACTGTCTGCCACTCGGCCTCCATGGGCACCGATTTGCTGGACGTTCCGGGTCTATTTGTTACTTCCTGGGGGGCAGTTGTTTCGTATATGAACTCGTGCACGTTGGTGCACGGGTTCAATTTAATCCCGATGACTGCCTCCGGGATGACAATGAAGATGGGGCTGTCTGTGAAGGAGTTTGAAGGGTGCACGTTCTTGGTTCATTTTTGGAAGTCTCATTTGTCGGGGGGGGGCATAGCGTGAAAGCCCGCAGCGGTCGAGGGGCGAAAATCTGAAAGAAATTCGATTTTTGGGGGGTTGGCGGGTTGCCTTGATAAAGGCAGTTTCGATTGTTTGTGAGCAGGGTTGGTTGCCAGCAGCGAATACTTCGCGCACACCTCTGGTACGCGTAAGTCTCATTACGCCAACACGCAGTTCCTCCTTGCGACCTCGTGTATTTGCTGTTAAGCAGAACCAAGCCTGCTAAACCAGAAAATCACACTTGTTGTAAAACAAATCTCTCCTCTCCACCCTCTAAAAAATAAATCTACAGTTTCAAAAATATTGGCAAAATGTTAGTAACCGCACCGCAAGCACCTCACCGACCTTCCTACTACAACGTGTCAAAAGCAGCAACTACTTATGATCAAACGCCGCCAACGACAGAGTAGATTATTCTATGTTCACTAGACTACACAAAATATGTATGCTGTGAGCTGTTTAGCTAATTTATTTGTTAGTGTCTAATGTAGTGTTTTTACACAAAAAAAAAATGCAATAAAAATCAGTGACATCTGTTGGTACATATCTTTATTACAATTAATCCTACTGCCTAATTTTTCCTACTGCCTACCCTGATCAAAAACTCTGTGCACGCCACTGCGATGAGGGTGGCGAATTAGAAGCTACCTACAAATTATATAAGCAAGAAACTCAATGAGAACTGCAGCATTAGGCTGAAAGAGAACCGCACAGAATCGTTTTTTTTTACCTTTAAGGGAGGCCTCTGTTTAAAGCTGGACATCCGAAGACTGATGTAGAAGAAATAATATAAGCTTCACAAATAAAAATAATACGCTTTTTATAACATCAAGTCATATAATGCTTCTGCTACCTCGATAATTTACTAAATCGTATCCAATAAATTTCAAAGAACTCGAAATAGAAGAAATGCTTCGAGAAAAAATTGGTTAATTCACAAAAGAAGGAGAGAGAGGAATCAATTCCGGTTATCGAGAGGTGACATCTTTACACTCTGCACAAAACTTTCAGGAACGGTAGATAGGGTGAAATCATTTAGTGTTATTACTGGATATATGGAATTATGGATAAGGAGTTCAGAACTGTGAATTGAACCATTTTTCAAAGATATGATATTGGATGTTCGTGTTCAAACATTCTCTAGATACAAACACACTATAGATTTTCGACGTTTAATAACTCATGAACTAGATTGTCAATAATGGCACAAAAGCGTAAGCCATATGTAAGCATATTTATATGCTGAATTAAATAAATAAATAAAAATTATGTTTCATTTATACCTTACTACTACCCGATTTAATTAGATTTAATAGAAAAAACTGGTTGCCTCACGTAAATTACAAATGAAGTTTGTAGTTGGAAGTTTTGGACGAAATTGTGACAAGGATTAGAAGATTTTGAAATTGCTGTTAATAATTTATGAATTTCGATCAAAGGCTTTTATTCAAATTAAGGGAAATGATTTTAATGTTCCGAGCTTATTTCGATTAAAAATATTTCGAGTAAAGTTTTATTAATCCCTTTCACTATTGACAGACTGTCTATCACCTAATATAAATAATATTTTATATACTTACGGGAGATACATATTCAAACGAAGCAACAATCGATAGCTATTACTTGCTTAGAGAGATAGTTATTTGAGGCAAAAGGATTTATATTTGATAAAATGTGTCAAAAAAATTATTTATTCCTAGAAAACAGGTGACATTTTGTACTGCAGAACACGACCGTCCGTCAAGCGGTAGGTTCGGGTTCTAGTCCAGGTAACAGCTAAAATATTTTTAATGTTTATAATATTGTAACAATAATTAAAATTGTAGTTATTGCTATGAACAAAACACTTATGACGGGTAGAGCTGTCTCGAAAAACTCCCTCCACTAATATAATGAGCAAGTGGATTTGTGTGGTACCTAAGAAGCATATCTGCATATTATATTGAAGAGATATTATTTTGGTTTAAACATTGAAAAAATATCCTTTTAACTCTGATGTATGGCAGTGAGGCATGGAACTAGCAAAAGAAGGATGAAAGTAAACTGAATACTGTGGAATTGAGATCCCAGAGGCGTATGTCTAAAACCTTGTATGGCCGTGTTAAAAATTTGGATATCCGGAAAGAATGCAATGCTGGTGTTAGCGCAATGAATAGGATCAAGAAAGGGACGCTTAGATGGTTCGGAAATGTAGAGAAAATTGACGCAGAAAAGAGTGTTAAATATATGATGCGAAAGTGAATGAAAGAAGGAGTCGAGGACGCCCGAGGAAGACATGGCACGATCAAGTGAATCAAATACTTGAATTGGGCCATGTGAAGAGTCAGAATAACAGAAGAGTTTGATGAGAATATGTATGAATTTGAATAAAGCAAGGAGTGTGTGCGTGAAACGGCATGATGGTTAGTTAGTTAGGAACACGACGAGGGTTGTCACGAAAGCTCAGTAAACACAATGTGCTCGTGCAGTTTCCTAAGACGTTTTATTTGATAGTGAAAATCTTTTAATATCAAACATCTTCTTGGTTCGCTATGTTTTACAAAAAAAAATATACGGGGAGCAAACAATTTGCACCAGGTAATGTGTTGAAAAAGATGAGTTTTCTTGTTTTGTATGCGTAGAAAATGCTATGTCATTTATCGTGTTTTTCATAACAAAATAATAAGAATATCGCGCAAGTTATGGTTATTTGAGTGGTCAAATGTACGTAACAGATTCGAGTCATCCATCATTGTCAAGGAAGAAAAGAAAATGCCCCAAATAATTTGGGAAGAAAGGAAATAATATTAACTATAGAAAACGAGATAATTATACCAATTTTCGATTTGGCAAGATATCTTCCTACCGTGGTCTATGCGTATTCCTATCCGAAGAATATAATCAAATAACATTTTATGCATGTATAATATATTCAGTGGGTATACTACTATTCATACGGCCACACTAGATGTTTGGACTATCATCAGCAAACCGCACGGTAATTTTTTTCATTGCATTGTCTTAAAACTTTCAGGCTTTTTGCTCAATGTCTTCACGTTTAAGTATTGTAAAGTTTCTTTTGAATAGTGGGAATATGGAGATCGGGAAAAAATCGTTTGTAAGTACATTCAGATGGTATAATATAATATATAATTCGACCGGTTAGTTGCTGAGTGGACTAACGTGTCGGATTCCCACCCAGACGTCGTGGGTTCAATTCCTCTGCTAGCTCAATCCTTCATTATTGCACAAGCAACATCTTTCGCTTATTATGATGGTAGTAGGAGTTTTTTAAAGATTGTCAAGTTATTCGTTACCCGGGAATGTTTGTCTTTCTTTAAAAAAAAAAAACATAATGGCAGGATACTACTACCTGCTGATATTAGAACAAAATCGCCCTGGTGAAAGACCAGCATTCAGAATCGAAACGTTGCTTGAAACGACTTAAGCCGTGTTTGGTGACTAGATCTGAATAGCCAGGTACTCTCCAACCTTCTACTTCGCCATTTCCTTCCCTTCCCTATTGCTTTCAGCCTCACAACATTTTCCAATTTGAGATGCCATAATCCCTCTGACTATGGCATCTAGACGGTTTCGAGCAGTTAAAAGTTTTGTGCAATTTTAACTATAACAAAAACTGTCGAAAGGTGAGTTCTGGCGTGTTAAAATTTCTACAGTTAAGTCTGGGATTTAAACGTTTACGTATCTATTCTCACTGCACCCTCATTTACATTGTGAGATATGGAGTTTTAAAATATCCATTTATCCTTAAAAAATTAGACATATGTTGGTCTTGATACTAGCCAGTACCTAACAAGAAAAAAAAATACGAAAAGAGAGCTTAAATCCGGGCAAAACCAGGTAGTAAAACTTGTTAATTTATAAAAATAAAATTTTAAAAATACTAAAAACATGGCACGAAGGAACCACTCATAAACCTAGTCGGGGTCCCACGTCCTGTCTTAAAGGCTGATTCACACCAACGTCCGGATCCTCTCAGTGACGATATTGTTCCGCATGAGAGCTTATTGCTATGGCATGAATATCAATCAAGGAGTATGTGCCATAACAAAATTGTGCGGCAGTATATCCTTCTGCTTACCCTTGTGATATTTAACTACTTAGTTAGTTAAATAATTATTTTAAAGTGTAAAAATACTTACAACACAGATTTTTTTTTTTGAAACCATTTTTTTACCACTAAATAATATTTTTATTAATTATTCATTATTAAAAATATTATTTAGTGATAAAAAAAATGGTTTATAAAAAAATCTGCGATGTAAGTATTTTTACATTTTAAAATAATTATTTAACTAACTAAGTAGTTAAATTTCATAAGGGTGGGCAGAAGGATATTCTGCCACATAACTTTGTCTTGGCACATACTCCTTGATTGATATTCATATCATATCAATAAGCTCTCATGCGGAACAATATCGTCACTGAGCGGATCCGGACGTTGGTGTGAATCGACACTAAATCTGGGCAAAACCAGGTGGTAAAGCTTGTTAATTTATAAAAATAAAATTTATAAAATTACTAAAATACATGACACGAAGGAACCACTCATAAACCTAGTCGGGGTCCCACGTCCTGTCTTAAATCTCTTACGTCTGTCTCGACACAGGAATCTCCAAGTGAGACAGACATAGACTAAACCCATGTTTTATATTTTAACAAGATAAATACAAAATAAAAAAGCGCTGAGCAATTTGTTGACAGGCCACCACAGGCCACAGTGGACGAGACCGTTCCCGCCCCCCGTCTAGTCCTGGTGCGGCCTTTCCTGTCATAAAAACAGACCGTGGGACCCGAGAATTACCTCGCTCAAACAAATGATAAAGCCAGGTCGTTAGCCATGCTTCAACGTGAGTGCGCCCTCTATGAAAACGTAAACCTCCCTGGTCGACGGTCGACGGTCGTAATGAATTCTTATTAAGTCAACTAACAAAACGCATACGAGCGGGTACATTCATGAGTGGTCCGATTAAACACGCTAAACGTGTCTACGTAATACTTAACGCGTGGAACTTTTCATTAAATACTGTCTCAAGAGAGACGAGTAAAAACTTTACAAAATGTACTATTTTATGTACGTCCGTAGACAGTAAAAAGGTCCATGTAATTGTTTTAAAACTTTAATGAACTTTTGTAATCTCTATTCAGTAAAAAGCTTTTAGTGGAGACTTGGAAGTTTAACTTTTATTTTTAAAATGGACTCATTAGGGTAGTTGAGGCTCTATAATTAACAATAATGGGGTGTTTTAATTTTTAAATCATTAATATTATTCCTACACACACTACTAACTTATAAACTAACCATCATGCCATTTCGCCACAGTGATAGAAAGAGAGGATGGAACGCTGTATAACTTTGTCTCGACGCAAACTCCAAGCTTTATTAAAACACACATTACATTACACATTTCTTTATCCTAGTGTGAAACGCTCTTCCCGGTTGGTCCCTTTATGAAAAAAAAAACAATTAATAAAAATAGCCTTTTACATTAAGATAAGAAAACATTTTTCAAGCTGGGTCAATAATAAAGGTGACTTATTAATATTATTAATCAATTATCATTAATTTCATAAAGACAGAGATGTTAAAATATTGAATGTGAGCAATAAGGGAAAAAAATGACAAATTAAACTCGTTAGAAATAAATAGACTTACAAATGAAATAGAAGAAAAGTACGTAATAAATAGTCAATTGGAAAAAAGGCTGACTCTTCGTTAATATATCGATTACAGAGTAGCTTTATTTTGATGTAAATGATAATATTTTATGCATGGACGTAAATAGGTAATACACATAAAAATACCAGAGTAAAATTTAATCTGGAAATTTGGCGCTGACATCCAAGGGGAAATCTACAAAAAATAATACCCTGATGTGTACCTATTATTGTAATAAGAAGTTTTACCGATTGGCCCGTGTAAATATACCTGCTATAAAATTAAGTAAGCAACCGAGACGAGAAAATCAAAGAGTAAATTCAAAAATAGCCAACTATAGACGTAAAGCTGAAAACAATATATTTATTTATTTTAAATCACAGATTTACCCAACTCATCACTATGTAAGCCATCTCTCGAAAGGTAAGAAAACCACCCGAAAATATATTTGTATTTTGTTATAAAACCGCTTCTGTCAGCAATAAAACAAAATACTAAGTCACAGATATTCTATATTATATAGAGCCAATAGCATCTACTCCGGAAATAAATAGTATCTATGGTATATACCATAGATTTTCTTCAAATTAGACCAGTCTGAAGATGCCTGGTATAAGGTGAGACTGGTATTATTAAATCATTAATTATTTAATATAAAATCATTAATAAATACTTAAGTAAGGAATAATTCTCGTGTACAGTGCCTCTAAAGCGGCGACGACCACGGTAGAATCGACTGCGGTCTTGACGAGTATGTCGTGGCGTTCCTCGAATCTCTGCTGAGGCGATCCCTCAAACCTGGGGTTGGGATTTGTGCCTGGGTCAATTGAAAACGAAAATTGTTATACATCGTAGCACTTTACAGAGTTAGCACCAAAATCACCAGTCGCCAGCGTCCATGAGGGATGTCTTTACAGCCCTAGTTTTGATATACAACTCTCGTATTTCATATAAAGTACCACGTTCACTTCATTGCTAATTCAAAGTTTCGGAATTTTCCGAATATGGCGGTTGAATAAATGATAAACCCACATAAACAACCCGGTAAATAAATTATAGCCAATCGGCGGCCTCAACAAACTTTGGCATTAAAGAGATCTCACCCGAACCAGAAAACATAATTCGAGCAAGAAGACTAGATGAGCACTCCGATCGTGAATGAATCATTTTTTATCCACCGTCCTGTTGTCAAGGCTAACAAACAAACGATCTAACAGTCCTTATTGAAATGTGAAATAAAAACATAAAGCACGAGGATGTGTACGAGTATATATTTATTTGTTGCGACATCGTTAAAGCTGCACTTTGTAAGGTAATACACCTAGACTGTAATAACATACACCTATACTGGGAACGTGGGAACGCCATAGGATAAGGTTACGAAGAATAATCGCCAGAGCCGCGAGGTAGGGCGAGGGGAACGGGTCAACATAACAACATGACAGGAACGAGGGTTGTGATAACAATCGATGATGGGTAGAAATTCGCTTATTTGTCTAAACAGACGAAAGGTTTAATTTAATTCAGGTATATTCTTTTTTCATATATGAGTAATTATGAAATGAAAAATAAGTCAACTTAGCCATATATTTGAATTAGGCACAACCAATTAAACCAAATGCTGTAACTCTACGAGGCTCGCCATAACAGTCGGCAGGAATGGAAAGTATTAATTCTTGACGATAAACGCTGGATAAATCAAAACGTCTTAATTAAAACTAAAAAACTAATGTAAAACCTCGTGGTATTTTAAAAATGAAATTTGTGTTCAAGTGTGAACAAGAAACTATCCGAAAGTTGAAAAAAAAAACCTCTTAATTTTTTCCCTTGACAAGTGTCAATGAATATTCAGAAATAAGTGAATTTTTATACTTCGAACGAGTTATTTCAATAAGAAGCAAAATGGAGTAGGAAAATACATAATAAATCGTGTATCAGCTGTAGGAATTCAAGCAGCCAGACTTGACTGATTACGATAAGTTTCATTACGAGAATATTATATATTGGATAAACTTATATTTCACAACTTCGTTGCATGAGCAATAAAAAATCGATTTGAATCAGACGAAGCCAGAAGTTTCAAGACACGTTATTCGCTGGAATAGTGTGTTCCCATGAAAGCTGTGAGATATATCGCAGAACGACGAATAAAACAACATTGCGGAATCGTAAGAAAACCTAAGGCCATTAGACATTCCAACGTAAATATTCTATTGCCTTTTCCAAGATCTACATCGGGGAAATGCTCAGCGGAGGAACGTGCTTTCAAGGAGAATTTTCAGAATTTGCCTTGGGACTCCCAGCTAGCCTCTCGTAAAGATAGCAACTTTCTTCGTCGGTGCTAATATTTTAACACGGTGAAAATATTTAAAGCAAACTCAGAAAAGTGACAATCCAAACAATCTATTGAAATGAGATTGCAAGAATGTTGTTGGCAAAAATTTCACCATGTTTATGAGAATTTTAACATTTTTTGCATAGATCGTATCACTAAGGCATAAGCAGGCATTTTCAGCACTTCAGTACCTGGCCATTGCGGAAAGGAGATTATTTTTTCCGAATTCAGCTTTTTCCCAAGAAAAAACTGAAAGATTAAGGTTTACGATCTGTTTGTTTGTTTGGTTGAAAATCAGTTTTAAAAAAGCGAATTTTTCGCAGTCTGAAAAATGTTCTTATAAACAAACTCAAATGAAGTATCAAAATTTGAAATGCATACACTTACAAACAAGACAACTCTATGAGGCTGATTCACAGTTTGATATTAATTGGAAATTTTCAAAACGGAAACGGAATTTTCAAACATAAAAATAATGAATAAAGCAGAACCTAACGATTGAAAAAATAAATATACTTTGTACTAAACAAAAATAATCGGCTACATTAATAAGGGGTTACCCTCAGTATCTTCCTAGAGAACGGGCACTATTCAGAATCGCAACGTTACTTGAAATGGCTTTTACCTTTGAGGATATGGAGAGGTACCTTTGCGAAACAGTGTTGTTAGGATTGTTGACTTTATACTGACTCGATATAAAGAGACAAATATATATTAAATGATGTCGGATAGCCTATTAGTTACCGCCCACATTGAAATTGGACAT
Source organism: Drusus annulatus (assembly GCA_022651775.1). Lineage (NCBI taxonomy): Eukaryota > Metazoa > Arthropoda > Insecta > Trichoptera > Limnephilidae > Drusus > Drusus annulatus. Next base: position 776,835 of record JAGWCC010000187.1, read on the forward strand.
TTTTTAATAAACATATTTGAAGACATTAAACAAAACAATATCAATACACCATTAAAATGATTTATTAAGTTAAAATATCATTTATTTATAGTTTTTGTGTTTAATTTGTAGAACTCCATTTTAATTTTTATATATTTCAACTGAATTAAATTTAATATTATTATTATTGAGTTCTGCTATTTTAAGTTTTTTATTTTAGTTTTTGTGACAGCTGTTTCGGCGTTTATGACCATGGCCTTAAACGCCGAAACAGCTGTCACAAAAACTAAAAATAAAAACTTAAAATAGCAGAACTCAATAATAATAATATTAAATTTAATTCAATTGAATTATATAAAAATTAAAATATCATATAAACACTAATAACAGAAAGTTTGCCTAAATAATGATAAAAGCTTTTTGTTGATTTTATGTCTTAATATCATTCTAAGCGCCCTTGAGGTGATATTTCACAAAAACGGCGCTATACAAGTCATCCAAATATTATTATTATTATTATTAAAGTTCGGTCAAAAATATTTAAAACTTTTGAAATACCTCTGAAAAGTGTTGTTTTATAATCTTTGTTTGGTCTTATTTGAACATTCACGCATAGCACATATCGCCATCATGTTTGATTTATTTGTATATCCACTGTAAGTTTTCAACACAAATATAGTAAATAGCCTCAAAATACGTTGACATAAGTTATGGTACTCGATGATTTGAAGTAAAAGCGGACGAAGAACATCCTTGCATACTTAGAAGTGCTGCAATATTATGTGGCGACGTTTCTTCTCTATTTCTCTCTCATGGTGTAAGACATAAAAACCCGGAGAAAGTGTTGTATCGCAAATTTTTATAGGTTGGGTAAAATATTAGCTATACCTCCTTATATCGTTAGTCCAAGGCTTTTACCGTATCTGAATAGACAGGTACTTCCCAACCTAACGCTTTTGTGTCGTCTTCTCCTTTCCACTCCCTGGAACATACCCGAATCGGGAATACCATATTGAAACAATAATAAGTAGGTTTTCAAAATCTTGGCTCTTCTAGCATGAAAGCGGTAAACACCAGTCAATAATAGCACTACGATTCTTAATCAAGACGTTCATAAAACCAGTGTCGATCTAAATATAATTCTGAAATATAAACCAATTACGTTCAATCCATCCCACTTGTAAAGGTGTTGCGAAGAATTTTCAGAACACTCGATGTTACTTCAACGATAAAAATGCAAGCTAGCACATTGACTGTAAACTGTTTAATTTCCTCAGTGTGTTTAATGTTTACTTTTAAACAAGATTAAACTGCCATAATTCAGAAGCGTGCGTAGGAAACTGTTTTAAAATACCAGTGCGCCATAGGGAGTCTATAAAAGTAAATTATTTCTTAGGATGTTTCTGTTTAAGTTCTTACACTCTTTCTTATCTCGTTTAGTCACGGCGCTAGGCAACGCTTATTGTATAAATAGGAGGAAGCAGGCGTCCGCAGTGCATATGGCGAAGGAATATGGAAATTTAATGCATTAAATATATGAGAGTAAATATATGAATATGTTCAGGGTGGCCAAAAATTGCTTTTATGACTGTTATTATACAGTATAATATTTTCCTCTGTTGCATCCGAAGCCACGATAAAACATCGAATGTTTTTTCAGCTTCGGAAGAATTTATAATAATGGACTGTAAAACGACAAACTAATATACTACTGGATGGATGTGTGATTATAGATGTGGGTAGATTACGGATTCACTAAGCCAATTCACTCACCGATGAAGTTATGTTTGGAATTCTAGAAATCTTCGTAAACACTTGTATTATTAATGAACACGAATACACCACACTGACTCAAGTCTTCTTAATTTACGAAACCTCATTTATTTTTAAATTATTTTGAGAGCAACAACAAAACCGACGAAGAAGCGAGAGCACCAACAAGCAACACGTTGTTCACCAAAGGTCTTCTTCTTTTATTGTCACTTGTTTCGATCACAGTGTTGTTGAATACAAAATCGTATGGAAAAAAGGCGGGATAGGTAAGAACCGGATGACACACAAAAAGGTGAGAACCTTACAAATTATCTTTTTTGAAATTCGACATCCTCTGTGAATACGTACGTACGTATTATTGCGAGTTTTTCAAAATTTGAAATGACGAATGTGTTCGAAACATTATCAAATCGAAAAATAATTTTCTCAAATCGGGGTAGCGTAAAACAAAGTACCAACCTATAATGTATTTTTCCAGGCATTTTTTGAAATGTAACTAATATTTATTATTGAAATAATATCAACAATCTTCAACGTTAATATGAAACAGAAAAAATATGGGCCCTGACCGAGACTCAAAACCTCTACTTTATCCGGGAGTAACGCTTCTGCCAATTGAGCCACCGAGACCTTATAAGAAACCGGCTTTTTTAATCGATCTCATTCTCATTTGAAAATTATTAATACCATTTTTTCAATTTCTCTTCCGATTTTGCTGACATCTTTATTTTTAGAGTAGAGGTTTCGAGTTCGAGTCTCGGTCGGGACCGTTATTTTTTTCTGTTTTATACTTACGTTAAAGATTATTGATATTATTTCAATAATTAATATAAAAATAATAAGCATAATAGCATTAAAGTTAATTCTAATTTAATTTTTTTTTTTCTTTTCTTGGCAAGTCATAATACATCCCATGGTTTTTCACGAGTAATAACTAGTTAATAATTAATAATTTCTAATATTATGACTGTGAAAGTCAGCTTCCAAAAAAACTTATTATAAATATTTATTAAAACCTACATCGAAGGTGAAGAATTTGATGTTGGCATTTAATGATTGTTCATGGTTGGCGTGGAATCCTGGACATTAAACCAAGCATTTTTTTTAAAGAAAGACAAACATTTCCGGGTTAGAAATAACCTGACAACATTTAAAAAACCTTCTGCTGCCATCATAATAAGCGGAAGATGTTTTTATTATTATTATTTAAAAGAAAAACAAACATTCCCGGATTACGAATAACCTGACTATATTTAAAAAAAAAACTCCTACTGCTATCATAAAAAGCGGAAGATGTTGGTTGAGCAACGATGGAGGACTTGGCCAGCAGAGGAATTGAAAGCACGAGGAATCCGACGCGTTTGACCACTTAGCTACCGACTGGTCAAAGATGTCCCTTGTGAGTTGTGAGATGTCGTTGATAGATATAAAATTCGGTACGAATGCATTTCTGGTGTCCCTGCATCCTAAAAGTTAGATTTCTACTGCGAATTTGCTCAAGATTAAATGAAACCCGCATTTTAAGATATAAATTAATTTTTGAACAAGAACTCGGCTAGTTTATTAATACTCACTACAATTTTACCGTGTATGTTAAAAGTTTCATAAAAGAACGCTTTAAAAAAGCTATGACTAGAAATACTTCTACAAATTTTACGAGAATGTAAAACTTTTTGGTTCGTTAATAGTTAATTGGTTATTGCCTCAGAGCAATAATATACAAGAGAGAGCGCTGTAGAGAGAGCTGTAGTCAGTTTTTACAAGGTTTTCCGAACTCGGCTAGACCTGGGACTAGGGCTAGGGTTTTTATACATCCATTCATAGCAAATGTCGACATAATGTTTGTGTTTATTCGTATAACCACTTTTTTACAGTATTGTTAAAAAATATATATGACAATGTACGAGTATGTCAATTTATTTCGCGTATCATAACGTGTGGGCGGAATCAACGGAGACGCGGGACACGAAGAACATTCTAACAATACTTTAAAGCGGTGTGATAATTCGGGAAAATTTCTTGTTTCTTTCTTTCTCATGGTGAACGACGTAAAAATCCGGAGAAAGTGATTTTTCCCAAATCTGTATAGGCTGGGTAAAAAGAATTAACTTTCTCCCCATATATTGTTACTTCAAGGTTATTGCTTTGTTATACCGGAATATTAAAGAGAAACTTTAAAAACGCTACATTTTTTAATAAAAGCTCTTTTACAAAGCAAATGTGGGTCGTCAAAATAGAAAAAAAGTTTCGCCCAAAGCAAACTCTTGCTCTGACAACAAGGGCATAAAAATAAACATAATGAATTATGTACTATAAGTACGCAGGTATTTACAGTCAACCACGATCAGGTGGGTGCTTCAGTAACAACATGTATTTACGGCCGTGTTAGAGCGTTTTTATATTCACTTCTGGCGAGAAGTAGAGGTAATTTAAGACTTCAAAAACATTACGTACCTCAATATAATACAAAAATGCTAACAGATTTTTGGCGGAGCCATTCGTTTGTCCTTATAATCTATCAACACGTAAAACTAACATCAAGGAAGAAAAAATGATGAAACAGCCGTTTGATTTTATTTGAAAAGTGGTTTTAAAACACTAATCTTTTTACCTGGTGGGCAAAAGGTCCCACGTGCAAACATAATAAAATAGGTTATTTATGAAAGTGTATTTAGAATTTTAAATATTAAGCATGTCCAATTGCAAAATTTAAAGCTGGTAAAATCGTCAAGGGCATGATAATGTATTTAGAGAATAAAGGAGGTCGTAATGTTATTTGTTTTTGCTTTATGAAGTCAACTTTGCACGAAATTCTAGAAGGGAATCTTTATGCTTTCATTGGTTTTCATATTAGTTTAGGACGTTCAGGTAGAACCCACGTTGTTGCATCATTGAAATCATTACTTTTTTCTCGTTTATATCTACTACGCACATTGAACAAAAGGCGAAAACCTTAAATCGTCTGTTCGAAGCTTTCTACAAAAAATAATAACGGAGATTATAAAACCCCCGGGTCGCATGAGTAGAAGAGGTAAGTTGAAGGAGAAAAGCACGTTTACATGTAATAATCAAAGTTGAGAGTAAAGTCTGCGAGCAAATTCAGCGAAGAAAAAGAATGGGACTTTAAGAGTGGATATATAGTTGAGCGAATGTCGGAATTTGCCTAATGCTGTGCTCTTCAGCGAAATGAAAACTCAGTTTGCACGTATGATGTGACTTGACTGAGCTTAAAAATACGAAATAAGAGTAAGGAAATATATTAAATATTGTACGCCGAGGTGTCAGTCACGGGTACGTAACGGTAACGTTTAGGTGAAAAAACTTAAAACACTTATTGTTTCATATCGCAGGCTATTTATTCGTTTTTTTACAACCAGCCAACGGTGAAGACTTTATATAGTTCAAAAATATTTACATCCGCATAACAACTTACTCATATCAATCCACCTAATTTATAATTATATACAGTAATAATAATAGTCCTACTTAATAAATTTATTTATTTGTATATTTTTTGTTTGTTTTAAAGTGGCTCTATTTTGTTTCTATTTTATTTTTATTATATTTTCTTTTCTTTTATATATCTTTTTTGTATTTTCTTCTATTTTTTCTTTTATTTTTAATTTTAGTGGTTTTATCATGTAATTCGAAAAATGTCCTCCACATCACAGGTAAACTCCTAGCGTGGAGGACAATGTATATAAAATATTGTAAATAAACATGAAGTTAAGTAAATAAATAAAAAAGTATCACTGTGTCAACAACATGATAGATAATTTCACACCATAAACATTTGTCCTGAAAAATGGTGAAATTAGACTAAAAAAAGTATCGCACGCCCCTGCCACCGAGTGTAATCAATTGTCAATAGATAATTAATTTAGCGTGACAATGAGCTAGCGAGAAGTTAACTGGCCATAAAAAAACAACATTTATTTTAAAAAAACTCGATATTATTCTACAGAATCAAAATCGTTATCAGGTTTAGGCTTCTGATGACTTACCGGGAGAAGAAACCAATATAGTTTAGTTGCTATAATAAAAAAGGTTTAAAAAAACTGAATCAATTTAACTACACCTAGACTGATAATAATAAATCTATAATTATATTTTATTTGAGCTGCTACGGCAGATGAACCTGAATCTCTCCAAATTATAGTAAAATCCATATCAAATACATCAATATCTTCATTCAGAGCTTTGGGTGAACTTTGGAAATCTCCTAACGCTTTTGTGGCTTATTTCGGGCTTACACACAGCATGTAGATAAGCGCTTGAGTGGTTTTACATAATAGAAAGTTGTATCTATTTTCGGTACGAGTCTGGGGGGAAAATTGATGTTTGTTGTACGACCGCGGTGGGCCGCGTGGCAAGGTGATTTCTCGTACTAGGCTGTGTAAATAATGTATTGAAAGCCGCAGAATAAATAACTTCTAAAGTGCAAGCGGTATGCTTGTGAGAAGATTTTTTGTAGAAGCGGTTATTTTTAATAATTTTAAGCGGATATATATATTTATATAGCCCTAGAACAGTGGTTTCTATCGTCACGATGTTTTTTTTATGTCTGATATTCATACATCGATCCTACTACTTTCAGATCATAACGCCATTGAGATGATATAGGGGTTGAAAGTACAAATATAATTGTACCAAATAAAACAAGACGCCCTATTCTTTTGATCCTTTTTTAGGGTGCGGAGAAAAAAACGTTAAAAAAGCCGAGAATATAACATATACTCGTATTATATCGTATTGTGGAAAATTTTGAACAGTGCTAGAGAATATGTCTCCCTCTTCCCGCGTTAACTGTGGTTAGAGGTTCATAAATGAGGAGATAATCTTTTCTACCCGGTGAGCAGTGAGCGGGCTGTCTTTTGCTCCTGTGGAGCTTTTATGTGTATATGTTTATATACAAGTACTTAAAGTAAAATTTTGTAGACTGTATTTTGTGTGCTTATAGCAATATTTTATTTAAGCCCACTTACAAAGATCGGGGAGGGTATAAAATGGAATTTTGACGGGGACAAAGAGGGTCGGTACTGGTGGTCCAGCGGCCGAGGTATGAAATAGAAGGGTTTGGGTTTGCTTCTAATTAAGAGTTAAATGTTTTGGCTAAATCTGTTATGTGTTTTCGGAGTGCGGGAATTTTGAGCCCGTGTCAATGATGATATTCCTGACAAATCATGGACTTTTGGTGAATCGTCGGAGCAATGCATTATAATATCATTCGAGTATTTTTGTATTCGACGAAGCCCAAGACGAAAGACGTGAAAAGAGAAATTGAATAGGTGCTAGGTGAACTTATAAAGTAGATCCATTGAAACTTCACATTTGTTATGAAATATTTATTTAGATTTAGGTACATAATATCACTATGTAAAAAAAATTAAGATTTAAAAAAAAAGTGTTTTATTTTATTGTGAATTTTTGTCTCAACAACGGACGATTAGCAACGGTGTGAAAATAATTATAATCAGAATAATTATTACACGTGACATTTTCTAAAGGTTGATAAAACAATACTTTTATTTTATTTAGAGTTTGATACTAGATATTGAATGTAGTGCATTTAGTTTTTCAATTAAACTGATAATGTTCACTAGCTTTGGTATTCCATTCACAGTTATATAAACGCGAAAGGAAATCATATTACAGGTAAAAATTAAAATAACAGAAAACGGAATTCAATGAAGCGCCAGGTACTACATCATCAAAAAATATAAATAAAAAATAAATAATAAAAAGTGTATAAAAAAATATTTTTAAAAATGTATTCCGAACGAAAAAAATAAATAAATCAAATGAAAAAGGAAAGAACAAACTAAAAATGTTTCGAACCGCCTCTTCCTTCTTAAAGTGGGCTTATCGTATGGCAATCCAAACCTCCACAACTACAAAAGTACGATAAAATCTACTTATGTTTTGAGATAAGCTCGTACGAGGGTATTTTACAGAAAATGAAACACCTGGATCTCCAGTTCTTCGAAAACACCAGGTGAGAAATAAGATTCGTTCGAAACCACTTAGACGAACGATCTATAATTCAGAAGTAAGAATTATTTAGTTGTCTTTGTTAGTACAAAGAAAAAAATAAATGTATATACCGTAGTACAACGTTTAGTCGTACTTCTTTTACAAACGTGTTGTTGCAAAATTAACCTTACGAGTAAAAATAAATACGTGAGGTAGTTGAATGAGTAGTTAATATACAAGAAGTGTAAATTAAGCTGCGGTCCCGATCCACGGAGTGCATCAAGTACGTCAGTCGCGTTGTAAGGGGGAAAGACTCGTAGTGATTATTGGGTAATGCTTCGACATGGTTTTGCAACTTGTCCACAAAAACCTAAATCGGGAGAATCCACTGATTAGCGGACTTAGTGATTATAATATGCCAGAAGACCTACCGTTCAACTATAAACATCGCATGCCAAAACACTTAATAATGACCTTCCATGAGGATATACCAAGCGAGGCCGAGGACTTGCAGACGGACGAGCATTACAATTTACAACACCGCGGCTAGAGACATTTCAGGAAGAGCTGAGAAATGAAAAAGGCAGCCCAAAGATGAAAAAACATGAATTATTTCACTTCAGTCAAGCAAAATGTTTCCATCAGTAATAAGTTCAGAACTTTTGTACAGCTTTTTTTATCTTGTCCTTGCTTAGGGTTTTTTATCCAGTTAAGACCTTTTCCCTAAGAACTCACTAATGTAAACTAAAATTCAGTCAATTAAATGCAACCATCAGATGGTGATAGTAATAAGGCCTAATGAGCCGTAGTACTAGTTAGATAGACATTATGAGGGGTATTTGTATAAGCCCCAGCTAGTTAGCAGAGGATTACGAATGAATCCATAAAATCAAAAAATTAAAAGCAACTTGTCCGGAGTTGATGCGGCAGGTCTGGTCCATGATGGAGATGTAGTCAGGCGGTCAGGAAAAATGCAAAAGTCAAGGTGTAGTAGCGAGGTAGAGTGGAGAGCGAAGTCAAAGGATGCTGGATGTATAACTTTTTTTTTTTTTTTTTTTGCGCAATATTTGTATACTATTGGCTGCGCGCTGCCGGCAAGAGAAAGTTTTGTATGGGAAAATTCTCCTTTCCCTTTCGATATGTTCCCATCGCGCTATAATGTATATGGGACAGATTTAATTAGTCTGTCCTCTTCTTTGACTCACCAGCTTCTGCCCCGACTCACAATTTTTTGTTTCGCCTCTCTACGATTTTTAATAAGTCATCAAAACAGGTTTAAAATAATACATTTTCACATGCTCGCGTTATGGGGGCTTAAATTTACAATAACATATTTATGCTTATAACTATACATTTTAATTCATTATTTACATTTAGTTGGGAGGTAGGCCGTCACAATGGTATACTATTTTGATCTGTGTGATCAGCCTAACTGCCGTGATATAGCTTGTAAGGTTAAAATGATCACTAAGTTGAGTCTATATTTCGTCGGACCGGCCTATGATTGGAGTTCTAAGCTCGCAATCTCGTTGGCCTACCAATAGCGCAACTATTTTGACAAAGAAAAAAAAAAAAAACAACCAATTTCTTAGTCTCCCTCGATGCAACACTAATTCTAAACAAAACTCCTTCTTCTATCGGGCCTCACACACTTTTAACACACACTACTCACAATATGACATTTTTAACTCTGCACCTCACTCTATAAAATCACACCGACGATCTCACGAGCCTTTATAACTACAGATAACTACTCATTCCACAATACCACCAATTCTTTTAACTTTAACTTTATTTCTTTAAATATATATGTTTAAAAAATAAACAAAATCTTTTAAATCACACATATCATTATACATATCTACTACATCTAGATCGATCCCCCCTCATGTCCTTCCTTTTCCTCAACCCTTTAAACATACTGATATGAAAATTTTAAAATTATGTTTCTTATTTTTTATTTTTTATTTGATTTGTATTTCTTTTAATTTATATCTTAATTTCTTGTTTAATTTTTAAAATTAGATTCACTTACAGTATCAGTTCACCTGTATATACAAACACTAAAGTGGAAACCTATAAATGGTCATATTAATACTGCTTATATAATATTTTACCTAGTATGTATGTAAACTGTTGGTCTCCCAAACAAAATAAAATAAAATAAAATAAAATAAAGGCACAACTATTTTACAAAAGGTGAGGTTGTTGACAATAAGGAAAATTTAAAAACTAATAAAATACAATTAAAATATACATTTAAACAGAAAAATTAACGCTACTCACTATTTTCCGGTCAGCACGTCCGACAAAAATGTGTTTTTAAAGTAATTACCCTTTATTGAATATACATATTCAATTCTATTTGACTTCATGAGAACAATAACAAGGTTACCACAAAACACAATTAAAAGTTTTATAATCTTCATCAAGTCCAGCGAAAATAAATAATTAATTACGACGAATATTTTCGCTGGTAATCACTAGACAGATAATCCATAGAAGGGTGATCCATGCCTATTTGAAAGAAAACTGGGGTCGCCAATTTACATAAAACTTTTGACTCATAGACCAGACGCTCGTCTGACAACGAAAATAATTATCTGTTCGGGAAAGAATTTCAATATTTGAAAATGTTTGATAAATTTCACAAGAACTTCCATCGGTTTTTATTTTCATTTGAATTAAATTGAATAAAATTGTTATTTAGTTCTGCTAGTTAAATAATTATTATATTAAATTCAATTCAATTGAACTATAAAAAAATGGAGTTCTTTAAATCAAAAAAACTATAAATAACACACGACTTTAATCCTTAAAAAAAAAAAAAAATTGAAATAATGTTAACATAATACAAACGTCAGTAACCAAAACTCCTAATTGAAGTTTATCTACCATATTTATTGACATAGGTATATATTATATCATGCAGTTTGGTATTTGTCAAAAAAATAAACAAAAAAATATCGGAATGGTAACACTGTTAAAATCGAAAAAAATTCATTTGAAAAAAGCAGGTGGCACGTTGTCGAAATTGGTTGGTGTACAAGTAAACAAGGTGATTTATTATAGATGTACCTACCTACATATTAATAGGCAATCTTTGAAAACTGGACTAAAATCAAAAGCTGCGCTACTGCTATCTAAATAATTCAAATAGGTAGGTTCAGAAAAGTATTGTTTATTTTACCAAGAAGTTCAGTTAGGGAAAATGCCAATGATTCAATGGCTAAATAAGTAGCATAACCCACTGGGGGTATTATAACTACGATTGAGAGTGAGCAAACATTCCACACTGCGAGTAGCAAAAGTGTGTAAATTGATGCAAATATGACATTTTCATGATCGCTCGTGTTATTCTGAACTCCGTTATAATAATATCACCATTATACGAGTATATTATACTGTAATTACAAAGCTTTAAAAAATACGGTGAGACTTACCTCCTCTTTCTTGTTTTCTAACAATGACATTTTAATAACTCTATTAATTTCAATACATACATAAGAATCATCCATGCAGGTTGAACGTATTCTAGGTTTTAAATGTAAGTTTTAAAGTGCCAATATTATGATTCATAGAAAACTTCCAAGACAATTGAACGTTTTCTATGATTTGGTTTACGGTCACTTGAAGCATGTTTTTCTATCTATTATGCCATCTGTTCGTTTTATTCACATAGTTCAAAAATTTCGCTTAGATTTACACCGCCAACCATTTCATAAAAGACATCCAACCCACATAGAACGCATTAGTACTAAACTCTTTGACGTATCGACATTTCGTAGAAACGATTCAAACATTTAAATGTAGGATAACGTAGGAAATACTGCTAACAAATACAGCGATAGACCTACTATTAATTGTGATTCTCATAAAGAAAAAACAATGATATTCACTTTACAAATGCCATAATACGCCTTTGTATCGTCATATTTTCAAACGCCTTTTTCACAGTTTCATCTTTTTGGGGTTGGATGCTTTATGTCATCTTGTCATAAAAAGTTACACTTTTCTTTAAAATAAATTGATATATTAAGACCATGTCTAATTGCATTCCAGTCTCAGTTACTTCAATCATTATGACAAATGGTATAGCATCTTTAAAGCATTTTATTTTTCACGATACGATATTTATATTTGCCAAACGATACATCCCTACAATAAAGCAATAGAAGAATCGCCCTGGCCGACAGATGGCTATTTGAGGCTCCTCTTGAAAATGAGCGTCTTCTTAAAAATGAGGCTCTTTTCGAAAGTAACAAGTCTAAACTTCGAATAGAATACGCATCAGTTCAGTGCCAAGTTACGACGGTAAAGTGATGGGTTTCACGAAGTATAGCGAAAGGAGACCGGATACTTTCGAGGGGAAGATCCTAAGAACAAGCCATCATCGCAAATGGTCCCCGGTGTAAAAGGTATATTCACGAGTAATTCCAGTCGTTGGAAGAGTCAAGAGCAAGATTTAAAAAGACGACTCAACTAGGCACGGTTTGCAGCAAGAACGTAAGAAAACGGACAACTAAAGATAATATTAAAATACAGCAAGACAGAGTTGTATTGTAATATCTAAATCAGATAAGTACGGCGTTCAACCAATACCGCAAGTTTGAGTGTATGGAACCTTCAGGAAACCTTGCAGGAGACCGGAAAAGGTGAATGTGTTCCCTACAGGTGGTAATGGTGGTAATGATGCAAGCACCCTTCAGGTTATGCCTCACAAATTCGGTAGTAAATGAATTGTTTCAAAAAATCAATTAAATTTAAAAAAACATTTTTTCTGTAAAGTAAAGTGACTTTTGCCAAGTTTTTTTTTTTGTTGGAATAGAGTTCATAATAAGCCGGTTGGACGCTGGTTGGTTTTTAGTCGCTGGCTCATCAATGAATGTCGATTTAGGATCAAGTCAACAGAGCGGGTTGTTGGGGTTGGGTTATAAATTGAGAAATATAACAGGTTATAAAGCTAACCTGTTCAAAGAAAAAGAATTTTCGCGGGCTGTGTTTTTACATGAATACCGCACAAGAGTCTCAACCGTAGGTATATCTATTATTTTGGTTGAAATCTTGTACATAGCCTGTTCAAAAAGAAAAACGGCTTAAGCAATTTTGAACGTTTTCTGAATGGTGGCTGTGTACATTCGGTTATCGATTTTTTTTTTTTGTTTTGTTGGTTCATGTATGTTTATCATATGTTAGCATTATCAGCCATTTTGGATTAGTGGTTTGTTTTTGACAACTGGAAAGGTGAGACACGTGTTTGTGTGTTCTTCGATTTTTTACTTTTGAAAAAAATAGGCTCCAGGCTTTTCTTTCGTTCTTTCACTCCAACACTTACTCTTTTCTGACATCCCTTGTATGGTTATTTTGCTCGATCCCTCTCCGCGCTAGAAGGACTGCCAGTCGCTATCAGACAAAGCCATGCTTTCTTCTTCTCTGAGACCAGTGCTTTAATCTCGTCATCCCACCGTGTTTCACCTATCTTCCTACCTTACGTGCTTTTTTTGCATACTTCTCTAGCAGATTTACATAGACTCACTTTTATTTGGTTCCATGTTTCCTCTATGCTTAGACCATACATTTCATTCTCATTCAGTCTTATATCTACACAGTTCTCATACTTACTTCTCACATTATCGTTTTGCAGTTTTTCTATTTTGACTCTTGTTGTAGTCGATACCGTTTTCACTTAGTTCATCATTATTATCAACATTTATCAACAAAACATAGGATATAACCTCAAAAGCCATTGAGTTATGCTGCATAACAAAACGTGGTGGGCGGAGTCGCCGGAGACGCTAGAGGCGGAAAACATGCTTGCATACCTAAAAATAGTGCGATATTATGTGACAACTTGTTTTGTCTCTTATCTCTCGCGGTTTACGACGTAAAAACCCGGAGAAAGTGATTTATCGTAAATTTGTATTGGTTGGGTAAAAATATTTAGCTCTCTCTCCATAAATATTCTTACTTTAAGATAATTACGGCATTAATTCTATCACCTAATTTTAAATCGCACAGCTGTGTGATAAATTTTGCACTTTCATAAACAAGTCTAAAAACAAATAAATTTGGAAAGGTAGTAGGGCCTGTATTTCGATTTAAATGCGGAATTATACAACCCCGGACACTCTCTTTGCCTGTTGGTGCAGCAGCCACCCCTAAAGGGTGTGGTTTACCGCCCACTCTGAAAACCGCTATATTACGTAAACAGACCGACAGACAATCGAATTATAGTATTTAATAACAGCTGAATAATTATTTGGCACAACCAATATCACGCTGTTGATAACTATCATTCGAAGGTGGTTTATACTATATATTGTTACCACATCACTTAAGGTAATAATATATAATAAGAAGGACAAAATCAATAGATAAAACAAATTTAAAATATTTTGTTGTCATTTAAGAAATCAATCACGAGAAATCAATCACGAGTCGAATATATACGTCAAAGCTTAATAATATTGAGAACGTAAATAATTGTATTACTTTAAGCACTGTTTTTTTTTTTTTAAATTATATTCTGATTAATTTTGAAATTTATATATCCGGCCCTAATTACTAATAAAAGGGTTAATCATGATAACCAACGAGCCAACAATTGTTAGTATTTTTCAGTTTTATTTATTTTATATTAGTTTATTAATTTATTAACTTTTTGTTTCTCACATTATTTTTTTTTCATTACCTACCTCACTAGGTCATCAGAACCTGTTCTGAGGTAAGTAGCAGAGAGTACAAGTAGAATGATATAAAATATGATGATATTTGTTACACAATGTTAGAGATGATACAACAGATACTGACCGTAAAACTCTCTTGATACCTTATAAGATACATTGACAGTAGGTAAAGTTGCAAGGCACTAAATCCTATAATTAATGACAGTGGATACGATACAAATATACACACATTTTACATCGTTACAATTCTACAATTGTTTATTGTGAACACATTACATTTTATAGCTAAAAAAAAAACCGAAAAAAATGGTGATTTTATAATAGTATATAATAATAGTGAACTTAAAAGAATTATGGTACAATATTTATATAATATTGTGTTTTTATTTAAGAGGAATGTAATCTGAAATATTTTGCCTATTGTGTGAGGACGATGAGGTGCTAATTGCTGACAGTATGGAAGATCTACAGTTTCTCGTGTCTAGGATGAACCAAGTATGTATGCAAAATGTAAGTAAGTCCAAAGTCATGGTGTTTGAAAGAGAGAGTACGAGAATAGCGTGCAATATAGTTGTGAATGATGAATACTTGGAGCAAGTGGATGAGTTTGGGTATTTAGGAAGTATGTTTCCGCGAGACGGAAAGGCTGATAAGGATATTGAAAGAAGGGTGAATGCAGGAAACTCCATTAATGGAGGACTGAACGCTGTTGGCGCAAATAAGAAATTATCCAAAGAAGCGAAGCTAGCAGTCTACAATGGAGTGCTTATATCAACCCTGATGTATGGCAGTGAGGCATGGAACTGGCAGAGGAAGGATAAAAGTAGACTGAATGCTGTGGAAATGAGATCTTTGAGACGTACTCGTATATGCGGTAAAACCATGTATGACCGTATTAAAAATGTGGATATCCGAAAAGAATGCAAGGCTGATGTGAGGGTAATGAATAGGATCAAGAAAGGGACGCTTAGATGGTTTGGGCATGTAGAGCGAATGAACGAAGAAAGGAGTGTGAAAAGAATATATGATGCGAAAGTGAATGGAAGAAGAAGTCGAGGACGCCCGAGAAAGACATGGCACGATCAAGTGAATCAAATACTTGAATCGGGTCATGTGAAGAGTCAGAATAACAGAAGAGTATGTATGAATGTAAATGAAGCAAGGAGTGTATGCAAAGACAGAGTTGTATGGCGGTCCGTCCTCTCTGCCTACCCCTGCGGGGAAACGGCGTGATGGTTAGTTAGTTACTTACGAATGTATTTTTTAAGAATTTCAAGTGCTATTTTAGGAGGTCTTCAATTTCATTGCGGTCCTTACTCATTAGCCATTTAGTAATGTGTTGATTAAAGGAATACATATTGGTGATGGCTACAGTCTGTGTCAGTCAGTTACTTGTACATTAAAGTTTACAAAGTATCTAATTACAATTCATATTCTTTTTGACTCAATAATAATAACTTATATACTACTTCATATTACTTATGTATTTTAAATGTTTCTTACAGGCGATTTAAAAATTATTAATTTGCATAATTTTTATAATTTCCGGCAGCGCATTATAAGTTCATCCATTTATAAAGTAAGCTGTTTTGTGTATTGGTTTTATTCTTTTTTGGAAGTTTGATTTCTTTGCGTGTCTTGTATAATGTTTTTAAATATCACGTTGTAGATAATTTTATAGTCACTACTTGCAGAAATTTTGTGAATATTTTTATTTTATTATTTAATCAATTGAACAAAAGTAAACATTTTTACTTAATACTAACAGTAGGTATAATATTAATTCAGTATATATACAATGTCTAGTTTCTAGTTAATGATAATTACCTCCCTAATTGATAGAATTCTCGTGCTTAGGGAGGAAAAATGCGACAATCTAGAAAAGTTTAACACAATGTAAGCCCAAAACATTGAACCTGTAGCGTAACCTGTATGTTGTAATTTAAATTGTAAAATAACAGAAGAAAGCTATTTGAACACCGCAACATTTGAATTGTTTTCTAATTGCTGCGGGAACAGAACAAAAACAAGCATAATTTTTTTTATATGAATACCGCACAAGAGTCTCAACTGTTCCCAACCGTCTAGAGCCAGTAAGACTATGGCATCCCCAAATAGGGTATGTTGTGAGGCTGAGGGTAGTGGGGAGGGGAAGGAGATTGGGAAGAGGAAGGTTGGTAAGTACCTGGCTATTCAGATCTGGTCACCAAACACGGCTCAAGCCATTTCAAGCAACGTTTCGATTCTGAATGGTGGTCTTTCACCAGGTCGATACTTAGAGTATCTACCACTCTGGAACGTGCGCAAATGTACTTTTTATTATATTTATATGAATTTAATGTGTTATGACACATATTAACTAAATAAAAGTTATTGGCGCACGCCGGGTTTGAACCCGCGACCTTTGGATTCGTAGTCGAGCGTCTTACCACTCGACCATGGAGGCCGTCAAATAATAAATATTGTGACAAAGCAAAAAAAAATAACCTAATATTATTTTTTAACATACCCATGTGTCATTTGAAGGGCCAGTACCCGCTCTACCTGCCTTTGTTTTGCATCCGGGGGATTTGGGTCACGACCGTAAATTAATCCCAATTGTACGTTGGACATGTAGTACGCGTGAAAAATACCATTGCTTTAATGTCGTTGGGGCGTAGCTACTTGAGTGTTTGTTCGTTTTTTAGACGTAGCAGACCATTTTTATATGATTATTCAGTATTTACAATATGTCTTTGTTGCAACTCATCCAGTTTAATATTCCTTGCCGTAGACTGAGAAACGATGAATTGCTATTTCTCAATCAGCACTCTAATAATTATGGGAATCATTCTCCACTGTCCAGAATGTCGAAACTTGCTAACTCAAGCCATGGTCTTGATATTTTTGGTACCAGTCTAAATGATTTTATTCATTTTTTACGACTCTACCAAAACTTTGACTTGACCTTGGCTTTGGTTTGAATGTTCTTTATGTATATTTTGTACCATTTTTGTCATTGCTTCATTTAATATTATCTTTTTTCACATGTTGTGTTATCTACCTTTTGTAATTGGATAATAGTCCGTTAGTTTATAAATAAATTCTGGAAAAACAGCGGAATGAAATAATTTAAAAGTCATATGACCTTGCATGAACCTTAAAATCACATGGTTATTTAGATAAGTTTCCGAAATGTGCGTAAAATAACCCAAGGATTATTAACAATCTAATTTAATGTGTGTATAATCAAGTGGTAAGTAGCCCATCCTAAACGTCTAGGATCCAATATCTAGTAAATTGACTTATAACTGAAGTCCTAATAAGGGGAAATCTTTCTAGCTGGGCAGTCGAATCCAATAAAAACAAGTCCAAAATTCACGATTATTTCATTATCCATCAACGATTTGGCTCATTCTGAACGAAAATCGATAATACTTGATTTAAACTAAGTGTACCAATTTCTGCTATTGTTAAACTCAGAGATGATTTTAAATTAGAATTAACTTTAACATTTTAATCTTTTTATTTTGATAGTAATTATTGAAATAAAGTCAATAATCTTCAACGTTAATAACCGGTTTTTAATAAGGTATTTTTTTTATTTTTTATTTTATATTAGTTACTTTGTACATTCAAATTTACAAGTAGCTAATATTTCATTTACTTTTTAACTTTATAATATTTAAACATATATGCTACTTATTATTTTGATTTATATGCATTTTAAATATTTTTTACAGGCTATTTTGAATTTATTGATAGGCATAATTTTGATGGTTTCCGGAAGAGCATTATAAGATTTCATCGCTTTATATAGTAAGCTATTTTGTGTGTTGGCTTTATTTTTTTCTGGTAGTCTAATCTTTGCAAGTCCTTGTATTATATTTGTGAATATCAACATTGTAGATAATTTTGTCAGAAAAATATTTTGATAACAAGTTGTTCTTTAGTTTATATGTAAACATCAATGTGTTTAATGATAGCATCTGTTTTACTGTTAGCTAATTTAGTTCCTCTGACATTTTAGTTACTTTTGAGTATCTATTTCGCCCAAGTATAATTCTCATTGCTCTATTTTGGAGAATTTGAAACCTTTTTTGTTATTTGTCGTTACACAAGAAAAGAATCGTTGAACAGTAATAAAAATGTGGAGCAATAATGGAGTTGTATATTGTAATTGCGGTTTTACTGCAAATTTTTTGACGAATTCTTCCCAAAAAAGAGATCTTCTTCCCAATTTTCTTTTGTGTATACTCAGCGTGCTTATTAAAGGTTAGCTTTGCATCTAATATAACTCCGAAGTATTTCATATCACTTACATTTTCAATAATGTCACCATCAATTTTAATGTTGCTTTTACTGCATGTTTTCTTAAATCCAATTATCATACATTTTTTATTAATTATTACTCTTCACGTTGATTTGGGGACCTTGGGGTCATAAAAGATTTTGTGAACGGATCCGGGTTTTTGGATTTAGGAGTTTTATTTTCTTTCTCCATATTCCAAGAGTATCCAGAATTTTAATTAATTTTATTATATATTTGACGTACCTTTTGCCGTTTGTTGATTGAAAATTGTAGTAGGCGTGTTCCTCAAACTAAGACAAAAAGTAATACCCCAGAAAATAGCAATGTCCGTCCGACAAAGCCCAGCTAATACCAAGGACCGGTACAAGGAGAACAGCCCAAGGCAAAAGGTAAATTGCTCAAAATCCTATTTATCCAAAACATGCTGCTCGAATACAAATTGCTCAAATGCCGGTTAGTCTAAAATAGTTGGGAAATTTGTAGTGCGAAGAGTTGTGATTTCGTTAGCATTTCTTGCAATCTTCAATGCAAAGAAGGTGAGGTGAAAATGATAGAATCCCCCATTTCTAGAATATTTCCTCAATCCTATGGTAGTTGAGTGAAGTGAGATAATGGTTTTCGACAAATTCGAATGGGTATCAATTTTTAAAAAGGATTCTTAACAAACGCAACTCAGGAAATAAAAGAGTAGTTTTCGAATGTTTTTTTTTTTTTTAATAAATAAAACACATGAAGCACCATATTCAATTTTGAAACAATACTAAACATCAAATCATACCCATTAGATAAGTGCACGGTAAAAAGGATAGCTGCAACAAGGATTCAGGTAACCGGTTACTAACCACTGTGTTATCTATTTAATAATAATATTGGCATAATTTATACAGCACTATTTTTGTGAAACATCCCCTCAAGCGCGCTATGTATTGAAAGAGCACGATGGGTTTTAAATTTAAATTTTAGATACGAGTATATACATGCATTATTAAGTCAGTACATAGTTTATGAAGTAGTTTTCAGTGGGTATGAAAATAGGCATCATGTTTGTCACTTAGTAAACACGAAATGGAAAAAAAGAGCAACACTGAAAGGACAGAACATACATAATGGAGCAATGACAAAAATATACATTTTAAAGAACATTCAAGTAAAAGTCTGAGCAAGGTTTTGGTAGAGTCTTAAAGAATGACAAAAATTATTTCGACCGGTACCAAAAATTTCAAGAACATGGCTTGAGTTAACAAGTCTCGACATTCTGGACAGTAGAGAATGATACCCATAGTTAGCAGATTGATGATTAAGGAAAAGCAATTCATTATTTCTAAGTCTATACGAGTATTATTTACATTCATTCATTGACGACACAATGCTGCGCTCCCAACAGTTTGACGCACGAGTATATTTATAATATATGTAGACTAAACTTTGTTATGACGGCAGCAAGACAATGATTCCATGGTGGAAAAGTCAGAAGTCATCCTATTGCGACACAAGTTATGATGGGCTAAGATTCCGTAGATTCTGTAAGCTTTGAGAAGAAAGCATTTTGTAAGCCGATTAATAATAATTCAAAGTCGACAAATGATCTTCTCGGGAACAACGTCTTAAATCCATTAAATGTGGAGCTGATGTTTGTAAGCGGCGAACCTTTCAAGATAATGAATGCGATTAGGGGATCTACATATCTCTGGGCAACCTCCACACGTCGGGACAAGAATGCCAACCCCCATAAAACACTTAGGGAAGGTTAGGGGTAATAACGTGGGAAGACCGTTCAGCAAAATTCACTCGTACAATAGTCAGGTAGGTACAAACTACATTAAATACGCATCAAGTCACATATTTTCATTTTTGACATGCCCTCTTCGTTCTCAATGAACTTATAAAGGAAATGGTTAAGAAGCATGACTGTCTATCTATAGGGAGAGGTCCAATTCTTGTCTAGTTTCAAGATCAGGCAACGGATATCCGTAGCATAACAGCGTGGCGACGAAATAAATTTTGTATGGACGCCGCCATTCTAAATACCTTGGAGTAATAATGTGTGGAGAGAGAGGTAATTCCTTTTACCCAACCTATACAAACTTGCGATAAATCACTTTTTCAGGCTTTTTACGTCGTACACCATGAGAGAGAAAGAGACAATAAAAATAACACACCGCTTTTATGTACTGTAAGGATGATCTTGGTCTCCCACGTCTCCGAGGACTCCAACCACATGTTTTTAAACTGGATACAACTACACTGTTTTTAGGTTATATGCTATATTTTTGTTGAAAACAATACTGTGAAAAGGTGGTTGTACGAATAAACAAAAACATTATGTCAACATGTGCTACGAATGGATGTATAAATAGCCTAGCCATAGTCTAAGCCACGCCTAGGTCTGCTGAGTCCAGTAAAAATCATTGAAAACTGACTACTGCCTTGGATAGGTACCACTCTATGTACTCTAGGCTAATTACAGTAGAACCTCGGTTATTTTATTTTATTTTATTTTGTTTGGGAGACCAACAGTTTACATACATACTAGGTAAAATATTATATAAGTAGTATTAATATGACCATTTATAGGTTTCCACTTTAGTGTTTGTATATACAGGTGAACTGATACTGTAAGTGAATCTAATTTTAAAAATTAAACAAGAAATTAAGATATAAATTAAAAGAAATACAAATCAAATAAAAAATAAGAAACATAATTTTAAAATTTTCATATCAGTATGTTTAAAGGGTTGAGGAAAAGGAAAGGACATGAGGGGGGGATCGATCTAGATGTAGTAGATATGTATAATGATATGTGTGATTTAAAAGATTTTGTTTATTTTTTAAACATATATATTTAAAGAAATAAAGTTAAAGTTAAAAGAATTGGTGGTATTGTGGAATGAGTAGTTATCTGTAGTTATAAAGGCTCGTGAGATCGTCGGTGTGATTTTGAGGCCCGATAGAAGAAGGAGTTTTGTTTAGAATTAGTGTTGCATCGAGGGAGACTAAGAAATTGGTCAGATCTGGTTAGTCTATTGGGAACTCGTAATTGGATCCGTTGGAGGAGTTCCGGGCAATCTACGGTGGATCTAGCAATTTTCTGCAGAAATAGTACATCAGCAGAGATTCTTCGATCTTCCAACGACAGGATATTAAAGAATGCGGCCGACTCTTGGTGATTTACATGGGGACGGTAACTACGAAAATCTAGGTATCGAAGGAAACGATTTTGAACACGTTCCAAGTTGTACACATATGTTTTGTATTGTGGGTTCCATACTTGTGACGCGTATTCCAGTAAGCTACGGACGTAAGCAAAATACAAGATTTTCATTGTTTTAAGATTATTAAATTTTTTACATGTTCTAAGAATGAATCCTAACATTTTTGAGGCTTTTGAAGTTAGTGAGTCGATATGTGCATTGAAGAGAAGCTTCGAGTCCAATATCACTCCCAAATCCTTGGCTTCTGTCTTGTTAATTATGTTTGAGTCGTTTAGAGAGTATTCATGGGTAATGATATTTTTATTTCGTGTAAAATTGACGACGAAACACTTTTTTATATTTATTTTAAGGTTATGCTGTGAACAGTAAAAATTAAGACGGTTAAGGTCCTCTTGTATTTTTTGACAGTCAGCAATACTTTTGACACGTAAAAAGACTTTCATATCATCTGCATAAAGTAAATATTTGGAGAATTTGAAGCATTGGCCTATATCATTGATGTACATATTAAACAGTAGTGGTCCCAATAATGATCCTTGGGGCACACCAGATGGAACAGTTACCCAGTCAGACTTGAAGCCACCCACAACTACGGCTTGACTAAGGTTCGATACATAGGACGACAGCCATCTGAGAAGGTCACCGTGTACACCGATTTGCATTAGCTTCAATATTAGTATATCATGAATCACCAAGTCAAAGGCTTTACTGTAGTCCGTATAGATTGCATCTACTTGTATACGCTGATCCATATTTTCTTGTAAAAATTCGGTAAATGCTATCAGATTAGTTGTTGTTGATTTTCCACTCATAAACCCATGTTGATTAATATTGAGTGTGGATTTCAAGGCGGGAAACATCTGTTCGTATACGATTTTTTCAAAAACCTTACTGAATACACACAGTTTTGAAATCGGTCGATAGTTTTCTACGTCGGATTTGTGTCCAGTTTTGAAAATGGGTGTTATAAATGCAGTCTTCCAAATATAAGGTACAACGCCCTCTTTCAAGGAACGATTAAATACAATGGATAGCGGCTTTGAAAGACTGCGTGCACACTTCAGTATGAAAAACGGAGGGATTTGGTCTGGACCTGCGCTTTTTTTAAGATTTAAGTTTTCTAAATATATTTGCACTAAATGTTCGTCAACTTCGATACTATGAATAGCAGAGTTATCCGACGTTATATAGATCAACATGCCCATTAATCAGACGCGATGGAGGCTCGTTACTTTTTAAGGTGCTAGAGTGCTAAGATAAAAAATATGTCTATTTTTTTCTGTAAATAGATCATAAATTACATTTATCTCCTAAAATTAGAATATCGGATATCCGACTACCCACTTGAAGTATTAAATGTATTCTTGTATTAAGTATTTTTGGCACAGGATTATCTAGTTTACTCTGTATCGTGATATTGATGGACCTTTTATTGACATTAAAAATTATAATTTAAGTATTAATAATTGAAATAGTTTCAATAATCTTCAATGTAAATATGAAACAGAAAAAATATGACGGCCGCAACCGAGGCTCGAATTCGGAAACTCTACTATATCCGAGAGGAACGCTTCTTCCAATTCAGCCACCGAGACCATATAAGAAATCGTCATTTTTAATCGACATTCTTCATTTGAAAATTATTAATATCATTCATTTTAATTTTTTTTCGCTTTGGCTGCCATAAGTATATAGTATGTGCTAAGGAAGAGCTTTGTATACCATATAAAGATGACAGACAAATCGGAAGAAACATTTAAATAAATTATATTAATGTGTAATTTTCAAATGAAGAATGATATTGATTAAAAATGCCGGTTCCTTATAAAGTCTCGGTGGCTCAATTGGCAGAAGTGTTATTCCCAGATAGAGTAGAGTAGTAGGTTCCGAGTTCGAGTCTCGGTCGCGACCGTTATACTTTTTCTGTTTAATATTTACGTTGAAAATTGTTGATATTATTTTAATTATTAATATAAAAATAATAAGCTTAAAAGCTTTAAAGTTAATTCTAATTTAATATATAATTTAAATATTTATTTTGATCAAATGGCTTGCACGAAAAATATATGAATTTTTGTTTAAGAGTTTGATATTTACTTTAAAACTGAAAAGGGTTGATTAATTGTGCAGTCAAAAAAATATGATGAAACTTTTTTTTTTTTTTACTTATTCCGTCGTTAACATTAAAGCAACAGTTGCAATAAACAAACAACGAATTGTTTCGGTAGTGTTTTTACTATCAGTTCTACAATCAACGTTTGCTCTATTGGAGGCCTTCATTGAAATCCAGATAGGTTCGTTTGGTTGGCGGCTGACAAAGGCAGTTGGTAATTACAGGAAATTGTTTGAATTAGTAAAGCTGTAAGCCTCAGTAAGGAGATCTTATAAAGGTGAACTGAAAGTCTTATATTGTTTAGCAGGGTGTTTACACATACTAATTTATATTTATTTTTTTGAAAACAGTAAAACTTGGGGGTGTTAAACGAGCTTCCGTTGAACCCCATTTTTACATAAAGACATTCGTAAAGAAAGATTAAATCTTTTTTTTATTAACATCTAGCCAAAGGAATTTAACATTTTCACAAACACACATATAGGAATCGCTGAGCAAAATCTGATTCCCAAAGGAACCATAGAAGTGGGCTGATTTCTCAAAAGAATTTCACAAAAAACTTGAATTTTATTTAAAATTATATTGAGAAAATAATTCATCATTCATTTAACATTACATTATTGTTTTATTCAAAATATAATTATTATTCGAAATAACCTTCTAACACTAGTTTTGCTTTTACGTAATATACAATAAACATGCACTCACTGTCACCTACCTCAGAACAGGTTCTAATTACTTAGTGAGGTAGGTCATATAAAAAAATTAATAAAAAAAATGTAAGCAACAAAAAGTTAATAAATATAATAATAATAAATTTAAAAAAACCATATTGTGAAAACACTATATTTTTTAACAAGAAACTTTAAATCGGAGACTGGAAAAATATTTCAAATAATGGAAATTTCCTATTATGATTAGAATAATAGTAAAAATTTAACAAATTATGAGTTGTAATGCTAGAAGCGAAGCGATAAGTCCACAATGGAATACTGATACCATAATAACTAAAAAGTCCAGTGCTGCCATCACAAGAGTGTTTTTGCTCGTGCCTATTCTAATTCTGTATTTGGCGATACGTCTTCTTATTAGAGCTCTGAACGAGAGAAGTCGCCCTTTTGCGAACATTTTGTACATAGCGATATGAATAGCCAGGTTCTTCCCAACCATTTTAACCCCCCACCCTCTTTCTCATCTGATTTCCCATTAGGACTAAGCCACTCTGGTGTCTATAAATTCAGTTGCAGTGATGTCCTAGCTTTTTATAGGTTTAGGTTTTACACATTGTATACATCAATTGGTGTGTGTGGGAGTCAAACAGATAGGGAGAAATATTAAAGACATGTCTGTTTGCGAGCTACTGCATTTATTGACTGCTGGTTTGTTAGTCGTTAGTATGTATCGGACAATATTGAAGTGAGGGGGGGAGCGGAATGTGACGTGATAGCTACATAGGTATAGGTAAAACCGCGCGAAAGGTAAATATCAGGGTAAAATAACATATTAGATTCTTAACGAGTATAAGTTTTTCAGAATTTTAAATATTTAACACCGAATTAATACTTGCCAAACTTTTAATACGGATACAGAAGCAAAAGTTTTACACAAAAATGGAATAGGTTAGCGCCTTAATAATTTAGAAGCATTAGCAATAAATACATCAACTAAGAATGATGGTGAAATATTAAATAATCAAAAAAAACTTTTGCAATGGTTTAATTTCAAAGTTTTTCCCTTTCACCCTATGTTACCTCAACCCTTCCCTTCCGCTGCCACTTATTTGATGCTCTGTCCCCCTCTAATGTGTTGTTTCTCTTTTTATTTTCTTTACCTTATATATAATTATCTGCGTTTTTAGTTTCACTGGTTAGTTTATATTTTATTTTCCCTAAAGTGTCATAGTTATAACCGAAACTAGCAGGCACTGTATATGTTTAACAATAAAGTGGTTTAAATCAAAATACATTATTATATATATTAGACCACAACGTGTTTGCTTCTTTTGAAAATTGAATTCATTCAAATAAATTTGTCTCGAAAGGGTGAATCAAGCGATATTAACTAATTAATAATGTCTTTGACATAGAAGCATTTTATTAACATAATTCTCGGCTAATATGAGTAAGTAGAGAGAAAGTACCTGGTTATTCATGACATGTGGTCGTAAATGTAAAAAGCAAGGTGTGACAATTACTGCATAGTAAAAACGAGTAGAAATCATGTGTGATGACTTGTATTTATATAAGTAATAATTCGAATGTGAAATATAACAAAAACCAGCCGTAGGATAATCTTCACCGTAAAATTTAAAAAATGTTCTGACATCACCATTAAATAAAATGTAAGGTTTGCCTTTTTAAATTTCTGTTTGCTGAATATGCTCTTCAAACTATTTTAAGATTCTATTAATCTTAAAATAGAACAGGGAATTTTAAATCTTTTTAAAGTATAATAAACAAACCAACGTATTAAAACAAACTGAAAACGAGCTAAAATAATACCTATTTAATAATAAAAAATATGAAAATGGGTTAGTATTTTTAGTACATTAAGAGATTAATACATTTTTTAAATAATGCTTCAAGGATGAATTATTTCCGGGACGTTTGAAACGTGGTTCAGTGAACTGTCAAGGCTTGAAAATTATTAAATGCCTAGTCAAAACTGCACAACTCCGAGGAAAGACTATTATCTCGTTATTTTCTTGCTCATTACATCCTTGACCGCCAGCAGAATCACGTAGTACCAAGGAGAAAAAAATGGCTCATAGATTTACCACAAGTTTAAGAGTGCACAAAATAATTCATTAAAATATTATTCAAGTTCAAGCTTGCATTACTTACAATACATTCATAAATATTTCTGTTGATGGAAACTGTGACTCTTTTTACGCCCATATGAAATAAGAAAACACAATTAATTGGGCAAACGTTAGGTAACCCTCAACTTGTATTAGTTATGTTTAATGCTACTAAGATGATGGTTTCAACTGTCGAGCAGAAAACGGGTGTATAAAGCAGTAAAAATGGTGACTTGGGACCTCATGGTATTTGCACAGTGTTTTCTGTGAAATTTAAAATTTCTAGGTCAACGCAACTGTTTTCAGATAGTTAAGTTTTTCAAAATTGCTTTGATATATCAAGGAAATTGATTAATTGCTTTGTTTAAAATATTATAAAGACATCAGTCGTGTCTGTAACTGTAGAATTTAGAATATAGTTTTTTGAGGTAGTTAGATTTCTTCGAAAATATAAACGTGTCCAGCAAATCAAAATATAGAAAAATTGAAAAATAAAAAATATATATTAATAATTTTAACCATCTAGGTATACAATATGTGCTCCGGTAGAGCTTTGTATATCATACAAAGATGGCAGCTAAATAGGAAGAAAAAATAAAATAAATTATATTAATAATTTTCAACTGAAGAAGGAGATTGATTAAAAATGACGGTTTCTTAAAATGTATCTTTAGCTGAATTGGCAGAAGAGTTACTCCCGGATAGAGTAGAGGTTCCGAGTTCGAGTCTCAGTTGCGGTCGTTATTTTTTCTGTTTCATATTTACGTTGAATACTATTGATATTATTTCAATAATTAATATAAAAATAATATTTTATTTTTTTATCGATTCTTCCTCCCCCTTATTTCGACTGTAAATTTAGAATAAATGAACATTTTGATTATGCGCTTCGCTCGGTATAACAACAAATCACTTCTAGAAATGTGATAATCTGTGGATTGCTCCACCCCGCCAAAACAAACTGGGCGGATTCTGGGCGGGAGAATGTATAAGTGTGTACGGCCTGGAATCTCGCAGGCCGGCAGAATGGGGGAGGTCATGGGGAGAAATCCTACGCTCGGTCGACGGACGGTCGATAAGGGGGCGGTCGGGAAGCTCTTGCGCGATATCGGACTTAAGTCGCATTTCGTCAGCGTGCTGGGTACAGCATTGAGCGCGGGGCTACTTCGTTATGGTGAATAAATGATGATACCTATAGTGCCTGGAATTGTAAAGATAATTCACACTATTTAGATCGATGTGATGACGCCTGTATGAATACGAGAATACACGTAAAGGGATTGAATGTGAAGATGCCTTGGTAGTAAAATATAACTTTTTGTGACACCTCGTAAAGTTTCCTATCGAGGAGAGTATATCACTACCGGGTTAGGAGACGTCGAGAGGTTGATGTTAGAGATTTGTTTATCTGAAAAAAAAAATGGTAATATGGATCTTAAAGAGGCCCAGAAGACATTCATTCGTTCACCATACGTTACGTTCTAGGCGAGAACGAGTCGAATGATTGAACCGTTCAAATGAAGCCGAAAACAACTGCGAACATCCCAGTTTCCGAAATGCTGCTAGTTCATCCGAAAAGGTCACATTGAAATACTTGTAAGACAGAATCAGCATACCTACGGATTGTTCATCAGACGAACCACCTTCTTTTGCACTTTCAAAGGTTGATATTTAAATGTGGGGTGTTCATTAGACTCATAGAAAATATTCACAATGGAAGAATCTAGCTCCTACGTCTGAAAAATGTTTCGAGAGAAAACTTTGAAAAACTTACAACATATTTACATACTTATAACACAAAAGGGAAATCAACACGCTCGGAGATTAAAATAAGATAAGAATTGAAAACCTCACAGCAGCTTTGGTTTGTAGAAAAGTTACAACACATTTCAAAACACGTGCACCCCACGACTAAAATATTAAAAACTAACTAAATGTACAAGAGCTCGTCTATTCTAAAAGTTTCTGCAACTCTATTCTAGATTTGGCACATAACCAAAGTGTTTGGAATCGAGACTTTCGGTAGTTGGGAGATGATCTGGTTCTTTTGTGGTGGTGGTCATATTTAACCGCATAATTTCCTTAAGTTGGGTTGACTCAGAAAGGGCTGATTAAAATGCGCACCAGAATGTTTACAGATGTGATTAAGAAGGATTTGAATAGAAAGTCCTGACAATCAAGCACTTCAATTAGACTAGATACATGCAAAATTTCCTAAGTTTATATGAAGGGTTATGTAAAATAAACTCTAATATTTTTATGAGATGTCCGCAAGGTACAAAAATATTTGTTTTTATTAAAAATATGACTTTGTGTTAAGGATGTGAAACTAATTTATTAGTTAACAATATGCTGTAAATGAGATGAACAAAAATAAAGCTATGGAATAACATAAAATTATGTTGTAATCTTTTATCCAGAATGTGAACGTCTGAGAATGTGAAATGTTGTAATGACTTTATAACAATATACTATTATATTAATATTACAATATTTTTAGGCGGGACAGAGAATCGTCGTTTTCCACCAAAAAGAAGGGGGGAGGAGTTCTCATCGCGATAAACAAGAGTCCCATATCTTTTGCTAATCTTGAATATAACTCCGAATCAATGGAAGAAATCTGGGTACGCATAAAACATCTGGCAACATCTAGGTAAACTATTCAGCTGTGCGTAACATATCTTGCACCAGATACTTCAATCGAATCGTATACTAAATTTATTCGGAAATGTCAACTTATACATTCCAAATACCACCAGAAGACATATCTATAATACTAGGGAATTTCAATTTACCGACGATACGATGGTCGAAAAATCCTGACGATAATCACGCCAAACCTTTTTCTTTCAATGGCCAAAAAGCAATCGCATTTATAGATTATCTCAATTTTACTCACCTAAAACAGTTTAACTGCGTAACTAATATTAGTAATAGAACTCTTGATTTAATTATATCTAATTATAATGTCTGTGTACAATCTGCCTCTTATACTTTATCTAAGGTCGATTCTTACCACCCACCTTTGGAAATAGATGTATTACTTCTAAATCAAAAAGTTTTATCCAATTATTGGCAAATTTCCCAACATCGATATCTTCTCAAATTCACTCAATTCCTTTAAAAATATGATACAAACATCTATATCAGATGACTTTTTTACATAAATATAATATGCATAGTAAAAATTGATTAACTTAAAAAATATAACATAATTAAAAATAATGTTGTGTCATTTGCCTGCAACATTGTTTTGGACAATTATATTTTATTTGTTTGGCCACCATGTCATTATTGTTTTGTGCATCAGGTGTCAATTACCTAGGCACAATGTTGCGCGTAGTGCAGCCTTTGTGTATTATACTTTGTTAATTACAATATTATAATGTATGCTGTGATCACATTAATTTGAAATATTTACACTCATCTTTTTATTTGATAATACTTGAAACATGTTTCTGTAAATATTTTGTTTGTGTTCCTAATAAAAAAATAAAAAAAATAATAATAAAAAAAATAATAAAAAAACATCTAATAACGTGAGATTATGTAGGTAAAAGGTCTTCAAGAAAGCAACCGCCTAAAATTAAATGTAACTAAAGAATAGTTTTCAAGAATGTGTAAAAAAAAAATCCCACTTGAAAAGGTGTTAGATCCGAAGCTGCGATAAAACATCTAATGTGTTTTCAGCTTCAGATGAATTTGGGAAGTAGTGGACTGTAAACGATAAACTATACTACTTTTTTACACCGCACAAGAGTCCCAACTGCTCCCAAACGTCTAGAGACAGTGAGACTATGGCATCCCCAATCGGGGTATGTTGTGAGGCTGAAGGTAGTGGGGAGGAGAAGGAGACGGGGAAGAGGAAGGTTGAGAAGTACCTGTCTATTCAGAGCTGGTCACCAAAAACGGCTTAAGCCATTTCAAGCCACTTTCGATTCCAAATGGTGGTATTTTATCAAAGCGATACTTAGGAAAAATGGGAAACCATTCACTCACCGGTGAAATTGAAGTTATAAGTTATTGAATTCTTCTTTAATAATTGTATTATTGACGAACACCAATATACCACGCGGATTTTAGTCTTCTCAATTCTCAAAACCACATTTATTTTATATTGTTTCGAGAACAACAACAAAATTGACGAACAAGCGAAAAACCAACGAGCAACACGTTTTTTCACATCAAAACTCTTCTGTTTGATTATCAATTGTTTCGAACACAGTGTTTTGAATGCGGGAATCGAATATAGCGAAATGGTTCGATAAGGTAGGTACTGGATGAAAAACATAAAGGTAAGAACCTAACAAATTATCACTTCCAAATCCAACAAAAGGCTTTAAAGAGTGTACCAAGAAGATGATGATTTCTAAAATGACATTCAAGAATAAATATCTAAGAACATAAAAATAATTTTGTAAAAATGCTTTTAAGAATGAGCTATCCAAGAACATAATATCACATCGCAAATATGATTTAAATAATTTAGCTAAGGCTGAATTAGCTGTTGTTATAAGACTTTTAAGAACTAAACTATCTTCCGTCTAAGACCATATTTCATTAAGTGTTAAGCATTTGAATAATATTCAGGGAATGAAAATAACCACACCTTTCTGTTGAATTTTGCTGAATTACCAAATTCAATTTAGGTTAGTGAATTCATCATCGTAAAAAAATATTAAAACAATAATATCCGTTTGATAGATTAACCCATGGAGGTGATGTGAAGCGTGATAATAAACACACAAAATAATATCGCAAAAACCATGAAATAAAAATACGAAACGAGAATAAAATAGCATTGAAAATTCAGTGACATTTTAAAAGAGCAACAGCAAATGTCATTTTTCCAAGAGCAATTAAACTTGGCGCAAAACGCCGGGGGCGCGGATTTCATAAATGTCGATACCGGAACCGATTTTATTCAACAACACGATTGCTTCCACCGTCAAGTAAATACTTCGAAATATACGTTAACGTTTTTTTTTATTTTAACTATCATATTATAGTACCAAGTATTATTGGTTATCTAACCATAAAGTACTGGCGTCGTGAAAATTTCACATTTTACGCAACTTCTTTTAGCTTATCTAATTTACAACACTATCGAGCTATGAAATTTTTGACGGCCTCCATGGTCGAGTGGTAAGACGCTCGACTACGAATCCAAAGGTCGCGGGTTCAAACCCGGCGTGCGCCAATAACTTTTATTTAATTAATATGTGTCATAACACATTTCAATTCATATAAAAATAATAACAAGTATATTTGCGGCACGTTCCAGAGTGGTAGATACTCTAAGTATCGCCCTGGTGAAAGACCACCATTCAGAATCGAAACGTTGCTTGAAATGGCTTAAGCCGTGTTTGGTGACCAGATCTGAATAGCCAGGTACTTCCCAACCTTTCTCTTCCCGATCTCCTTCCCCTCTTACCTTCTCTTCCTCTTCCTCTTCCTCTTCCTCTTCCTCTTCCTCTTCCTCTTCCTCTTCCTCTTCCTCTTCCTCTTCCTCTTCCTCTTCCTCTTCCTCTTCCTCTTCCTCTTCCTCTTCCTCTTCTCTTCCTCTTCCTCTTCCTCTTCCTCTTCCTCTTCCCTCTTCTCTTCCTCTTCCTCTTCCTCTTCCTCTTCCTCTTCCTCTTCCTCTTCCTCTTCTCTTCCTCTTCCTCTTCCTCTTCCTCTTCCTCTTCTCTTCCTCTTCCTCTTCCTCTTCCTCTTCCTCTTCCTCTTCCTCTTCCTCTTCCTCTTCCTCTTCCTCTTCCTCTTCCTCTTCCTCTTCCTCTTCCTCTTCCTCTTCCTCTTCTTCTTCCTCTTCTTCTTCTTCTTCTTCTTCTTCTTCTTCTTCTTCTTCTTCTTCTTCTTCTTCTTCTTCTTCTTCTTCTTCTTCTTCTTCTTCTTCTTCTTCTTCTTCTTCTTCTTCTTCTTCTTCTTCTTCTTCTTCTTCTTCTTCTTCTTCTTCTTCTTCTTCTTCTTCTTCTTCTTTCTTCTTCTTCTTCTTCTTCTTCTTCTTCTTTCGTACGGTGGAGGGTTAGAGGGGAACAACGGGGGTTCTGTGAATTAGTCTAGGGCCTCAGGCGTTCTCTGTGCAAGGCTTAGAACAATAATATACCAGAAGGGATAGCTTTGCGAAACAGTGTAGTCAGGATTGGTTATTTTTCCTGACTCGGGCGTGGCTAGGGTTTTCATGGATACACCTTGTTACACCCATTGCACATGTCGACATAATGTTTTGTTTATTTGTATAACCACTTTTGTATAACAACTTTTTCACATTTTTCACTTTTTCACATTTTCACATTTTCAGATTATTGCACACATTATTGTCACAAAACCGTTGAGTTACGTCGCATAATAAAACGCAGTGGGCGGAGTCACCGGAGACGCTAGAGACGGAAAACATGCTTACATACCCCGAAGTGGTGCGATATTATGCGACAACTCGTCTTGTCTCTTTCTCTCTCACAGTTTACTATGTAAAAACCCGGAGAAAGTGATTTATCGTAAATTTGTATAGGTTGGGTAAAAATATGTAACTCTCTCTCCATATATATTCTTACTCAGAGGTGCAAGGTCTGTGCTCTGCACCGCACTGCCACACTACACATTGCACTTGCACATTGCACTAGTCACCGTACCGCATTCACACATCGCAGACTCTTTAAGGCCTAACCTGTACATCAAATGGGCACAACGGCTGTGGAAGCAACTTTTTCTATTGATGGAGGACCACAATTTACGAAGGAGTAAAACCCCAGGCTATCTCTCAGTGGGGTCAGGTATGAGATGAGCATTTCTCACGTTAGCCGCTTGTCACTCGAGTCTCCACCTATCTTCTGGAGTAAAAGCTAACCGAAGGAGAATCTTTCCTTCCATCCGGAAGGGTTTTCGAAACTTCGGACTGCAATCGATTGCCGCCTGAATAATTGATCTGCTGAGATATACCTATCTAAGATGAAGCACCTACCCAAACTTGTGGGCCTCAATGAAATCTACGAAATTAGAATAAATCAAATAACTTTATTATAATTGGGCGAGAAATTATCATAAAAATCTGTAGGCCCCAAAGTCTAAGGTGGTCTAACCGCGGGGGAGAAAACTGGAGCAAGATGGGAAAGCCTGAGTACTGTAATGTCTAGGTAGCCGGTAAACAATATTATTGGAGAAGGCCAAACCTTTTTTGGATGTACATATCGCTGTGAGGAAAGAGGGTTAGACATGTTTTTTTATTTAATATTTTAAAAATAAATGTAAATTAATTTCAAGAAACGAAAAAATAACTTTTTATAAGACCACGAATATTATTTTATTTTTTCATGACCGATCGGTTTTGCTTAGCCTAATCATCATCAGGGTACAAAATTAAACTAAACAAAAAAATACAAAGTGTGCGGTTATATATGCAGAGGAGAAAAAATTGTAAAACAAAAATAAATTAACAAAACAATGAGAAAACAATAGAATTACATTTAAATTATAACAAAGAAACAGAGAAAGAGACGGATAATATGAATTAAAAGATACAAAGTGAAATTATATGAATTGAAAGAGAAGACTGAGAAGGTGATTAAAGAATAATGATAAATTTTATGAGAGGTATATATATATATATATATATATATATATATATATACCTTATATTGGACTACTGGAGAAATTTACCTGATTATTAATAATTTGACTATTAAATTATGATTATTATTATTTACTATGACTATTATTTATTTTGCTTAGACTGAGCGAAAACGGTCGGTCATAAAAAAAATATATTCGTGGTCTTAAACAAAGTTATTTTTTTTAATATTCAAACCGTGAATGTGATTTCTTTCTCCGAAAAAAATTTTTTTTTTGCCTATAAGAGATCTATTAGACGTATTACTCTAAATATCTAAAGAAAATTGCTACTACCAACTAATAACTTGAATATTAGCTTTTTAGTTTAACCTATACACGGTTTGGTTTAAGCATAAGGCTCAGCTACCAAAATGGCGCTAAACGTATTTTTGTAGTATTATAATACAAACAATATTGCACATGATTTATCTCTAAATTCTACATAGGCAGTTAGAAAAATGTCTAAGGTTTCCAGTAAATAAAAAGTTAAAGCTGTAATCTTTTAAATTCTATGAAAAAGATACTAAATGTCAGTAAAAGGTGGATTTTGAAAACACCGCAGCTATTTTCGAATGTTTTACATAAAATTCCAGTATGCATTTCATAAATAACTGGAAAAAATGCTTTTTAAAAATTGTATTCACTCGAAACCTTAGACATTTGTCTAACTACCCGTTTAGAATTAACAAATAAATCATTTGTAGTATTGCTTGTGTTAGAAAGCCAAAAGTGTGTATTTTTGGGTGCTAACCCTTAAGGAAATTGATAAATGCTCTACCGTTTTGGTCAATTTACGCTTTTAGCGCTAATATCGCCGTTCTGCGAGTCAATTATTGAGAATATTGCAAATTCAAATTAATGGCAGCAAAAGTATTACGAATGATTTTGAATGACCAATTAAATTTAAGTTAACTGTTTAAATTCAATATTGGTTTTTATTTTCTTTGATAGGGGTTTGAATTGTGGTTTCTTTGTAAATATTTCACAATAGACAAAGGTATTATAGTGTCATGGTGTAAAAATGGACAGACAATGTATCGTAATCATATACGTATGAAAACTTCCACCCACAACATCCTGTTTTTGATTTATTAGTGGCGTCGTAATACAATACCCAAACTTCGGATTAAATAATATGAAAATTCGAGGCATTATATTCAGACGATATTCTGTAACCATGCTGAGGTAATTAATATCACGTCAAACTTGAAGTGAACATAAACCTTCATACGGCAGTATGCGCACAAACGGGTTTGTAAAAAGTTTTGTCACAACTGTTGTTGAATAAAAGTGTAAAGTCACAGCAATAATAACCCTAATTTATACGACCTTGTGCAATTTACTATTCATTCTGTTTACTTAGCATAGTAGAGTGGTGGGTTTTCGATTTCAAATCCTAAATAAATGAAATTTGAAATAAAAGTTTATTTGTTGTAATACCACTTTATTAGATACATACATTAACCGGTTTCAGCTCTACCTGAACAGAATTAGAAAGCTTGGAGAAAACATAAAATGGGCACATTAACTTAGGTAGGGATTAGGTACGGGAGGGTAGGAGTAAGGGTAAGGTAGTGGAAGGGGAACATGTTTAAAATTGGGCTGCTGGATAAATATAATTGCTTATTAAGTTGATTTTATTTATTTTTAGGGATTTATTAACTTCAAGGGCTTCTAAATTATTTAGGCGAAGTTGCCTGAGTTGATGTGCCCATTTTATGTTTTCCCCAAGCTTTGTGATTCTGTTTTAATTTAGTATGTATTTATTCAACCCTGAAGAAGGCTCAGGTAGAGCCCGAACCGGTTAGTGTATGTATCCAATAAAGTGGTATTAAAACAAATAAACTTTTATTTCTAATTTAATTATGTCTTACCACAAAGTGAGTGCTTCATGTCAAAGCTAAATAAATGAGTTCATATCAGAGACCTATTGAAAGATCTTTCGGCCACTGAAAGGCCCAATAGTTCTAAACACCAATTTTAGAGTATTCTGTGCCAATAGCCTTTCCACCACACAATAGGAGAAGAAAAGCTGTCAACTGACTACAGGTGCGGTAGCTGCGTGATAGGTCAAATG
Source organism: Drusus annulatus (assembly GCA_022651775.1). Lineage (NCBI taxonomy): Eukaryota > Metazoa > Arthropoda > Insecta > Trichoptera > Limnephilidae > Drusus > Drusus annulatus. The sequence continues at coordinate 813,347 of JAGWCC010000187.1, forward strand.
CAGCATGATTCAAAATAGACAACGATCAGGCGTCAGACAAAATACAACAATAACAGCTGTCAGATGTTCCTTGCAAGTGTGATGAGTTGATGAGTTAAGCTGTCTATTACGTAACCATACCTTATTTCAGAATAAAATTTCAATAGAAGCTCGTGAAAAAGCTACAATTTAACTGTAAATATCTGGTTTAAAACAATGTGCAGGGTGAGGACAAAACATCTAGAAACGAGCTACCGTAAAGCCAACGCTGCATAAAACGGTAAGGAAATAAGATTGAGCAAATTCTCGATTTCATTGAAAACAACCTTTAAAACCTTCAAGAACAATAATAATTTCCAAGACCCTCAACCAAAAGGAAGATCAATCTGGCAACGAGTTTTGGTAGTGGTCAATCATTTTTTAGATAGTAAGAAGAAGGGACACTGACTAACCAAAATTAATATAGCCGATAATGGCCAGATTTTCAAGCGACAAAAACACATTCAAAATGTTGCCAAATTCAAACAATCGTTGACAATGATTACCTACTCAATATCGAACAGAATTTTACGCATGTTTTAATACTCGCACGATAGAGAATGTATTCGATCTAGAGCTTTAATTGCGTAGCGTCTACTTTACCTCGTATCTAAGTCGTATAGAAAATGTTAAAGCAGGTTGGGAGGGAGTTAGCCTTATTTATCAAAATCAGATAATCGAGGCAGCTTTTCCACCAATTGAAAAACCTCAATATTACAATTACACCTCGAGGTAATGCTTAAAATAATCCATGCATCAAAATCATCAATTCATATTTCGCATGGTAAATACACAAGATGAAAAATATAAGGGAGATTCTCGGTACCGAAATATACGACAGCCTCTGCTCAAAGACGCCATATGTATACACCACCTCTTTTTCTTCGGCGAAAACATCACTAAATGGCTAATGAGAAAATATCACAAGGATATTGAAGTCCTTATGAAATCGGACTTTTTTTTAATACATTACTAATAATACTGTTCTGTATTCCCACTTGTATATTTATATTTTATAATCTAATCATCTTTTTAACTGTAGGTCATAAATATTTTAACTTTCTCGTAAAACCTTAACTCTACTTTATTAATTATGACGCCTCTTTTATAATAATGCATTCCAAATGTTTAATCCTTTTGAGTTATTGTTTGAAAAATAATACCACTGCTTTACAACAACTATAAAACATTTCGACTAGCTTACGAAGAACGTTGAACGTTCTAAATAATAACGTATCACAAATAAGATACTGCAGTTAATTGAATATTTTCTTTGAATCAACATTTTGTTAGTGTAAATCAGAAAGCAGTATCATGTTCAGTTAATTTTATTGTATTTTAATCAAACTATATTTGTATTAACTTTTTTTATAATTTTATTCTATTATATATTAATCACTACCACAAAACTTAAGGGTATTAAACGACCAACTGTTATTATCCATGAATAGAACATAGAATAGTCTAATAATAAAATCTAAATACGTGAATTAAATATACTGTTCTTATCCCGTGTTTGAATTTGAATAGTTTACATAATAATGTGAGCCCGAGTGTTTTATCGTGCTTAGATCGGTTTCCTTCACAAGAAAATAAAGCTTTCAACCTTTTCTATTTAAATAGACATCCAAATTAAACGACTCTTGACCGTAAAAAATATTCCCCTCAAGAATCTATGCCTCGAGGGTCAAGACCCTTCTCAAACGGTTTTCATTTTCTCCAAGAGATAAACGACCAACACGCAAATGGGACCCATTGATCGCCTTGAATAAGATCTGAAATTAACAAGCGATTTGTACATTTTGTTTGATACCCTTATTTTAGACTTTTTAGAGCGAAATTTTGAAACAATTATGTGAAAAATTTTAACATTCATTATAATAAAGTTACAATCCTATCCACAATTTTTTTTGAAGTACTTAGCATGAGTAGATATATTCATACCAGAGAAATAATTCGGTGTGATTCACAGTGCCAAGCGAAATAATCGTTTAATTAAATAAAATTGAATAATTGATTCTGTAATCGTCAAGTGGGTTTTAGGCGTAAATGTTTGTACATTATTAACTTGAATTAATCAGTTATTACACAAGTAAAATTGAATAAATACAAACAAATGTCGTATATCTTATTACGTAATCGTGTTAGTCGAATTTCAAATTGTGACAAGCTTAATGGACGTAACGAACTAACGCTAGGAATTGATTTATATTTCTCACACGAATAAATAATTAATGATGGGAATATTTCTGACATTTTACCTATGTCTAATAAAAAGAATTCAGTTTTTTTATATAATTCAATTGAATTAAATTTAATATTATTATCAATTACTTCTGTTAGTTTTGGGTTTTAGTGACAGCTGTTTCAGACAGTTGACAGAAAGTTTGGTCGTAAACGCCGAAACAGCTATCACTAAAAAATAAAACCAAAAGTAGCAGAACTAAATGATAATTATAATAAATTTAATTCACTTGAATTATATGAACAAAAATTTAAATGGAGTTCTACAAATTAAACACGAAAGCTACAAACAAAAAAATGTATTCAGTTTAAATGCGGTAATGGAATTATCATAGCAGCAACACGTATTACAATGCGACAGAGGCAAAAATGATAAAAAGGCTCTATTAATCACAATTTTTCCAAAATAAGCACGAACATCTTTATGTTTCTTATTTTCATGTATTAAAAATTACACAAAGCACGTAATTCAGATATACGTTATATTTATCAAGTAGTTCTAACGACCAATTGCATGGATTCGGCGCATTTTTGAACACTGAAACATTTCATAGAACAAGTGATCTGTTCGATCAACAATATCAAACAAGTAAATACAAACATTAAAGTAGTAAAGACAATATTAAAAAAAATACAAGTTGAAAATTTGATCCGTAACATGGCCGAGCGGTACAAAGCGTCGGGTTACCACCGAGGAATCACAAGTTCTATCCTCTGCCTATATAAGTCTTCCATAATTACTCAAGCAACATTTTCCGCTTATTATGATGGTAGTGTGAGAAAATAAAATAAAACTATCAGTCTATTCGTTACCTTCTTAAATATATTTTTTTAATTATTTAAAAAAACGCTATTTATTCAAACAATTTTTTTAAACGAGTCACAACTTCTCATGTGCAGAAGATGTTTATGACACAATTTATATTTTCATAGAAGTTATTATGAATTTCAGCAATCTAGTTTCTCATCAAATGCATATTCGTCTCATAGCATCTCAAGGAGCGCTGTGCGGCAGTAGAGCGTCTCAAGGGAGGGGAACGTTTACAGCAAATTGGATGCAGTAAGGATGCGGGTTCTCAGAGACATATCTTCTGAATAGAATGATACGCTAAGTGGTATCTACGTACTGAACAAATACTGTAAACACAGAACAAAACTCTAAAAGGTAAAGAGACGAATTGAATAAAAAACGAATTTCATTAGATCCTCGTATTTACACTTTTTATGTGATTATTTTTTTATTGATGGGGAGTTTGGGACATACGTGACTGTTCATATCGGGTAAATATTTAGAAAGGAGGTCTTTCACAAAGGAGACAAGTGAATATACCACTCCAGAATGAAGTACAAACATATTATGTATTGATTGATTAGTTTAAAAAATACTTTCTTTCATTCATCTGGAGCCAGTGGGACTATGGCATTCCGAATTGGAGTACGTTGTGAGGTTGAAGGTAGTGGGAAGGGGAATAAGGCGGGGAAGAGGAAAGTTGGGAGGCACCTGAATATTCAGATCTGGTCACCGAATACGGCTAGAGCCATTTCAAGCAAAGTTTCGATTCTGAATTATAGTCTTTCACCAGGGCGATACTTGGAGGATCTACCACTCTGAGGTACTTCATACAAAGAGAATTTCATTTAGATTACTCGCTAAATCACCTAGATTGCATGCAAAATCCTTCGCAGGAATCCAGTTGCTAGAAGGCTATAATAGCATACCTATTCCAAAAATACTAATGTTCATTTATTGCACTGTATGATTGTAATATTTCTAGTAACTTATTTATGTTTTGTTGTGCTAATCATTTACTCCATGTTGTTTCCATATCATTATTATTTTATATTATCCATTTCACAGTTACGTGAAACCCCATAGTATCTACCACTCTGAAACGCACCGCAAATATATTATGAGGTATTTTATGTTACTTGAATGTGAAATAATACATTAATTAAATTAAATTTATTTGTGCATTCGTGGTCGATGCATTCTTAATCACTCGACTGCGGAGGCGTAAACCTTAAAGTTTATATCTCTTTTGTATGGGTGGAAATCCTAGTTTAGGGGGCTTCCACCTAATACGGATTTTACTGTATATACATTTCTTTTAAATTTCATGTTCTTTTAAAGTAAAAGTTGATTTTTTTTATTTTTTTTTCAAAAGTTTTTTATATATTACAATTAAGTTCCGTTAAACTGCTACAATAGAGTTTGTCAACAGGTTCTACAATAAATTAACAATCTTTAAAGTTATATTTTACAAAAGAACATATTTATTACATTTTTATTTCAGTCTACTTAATATATAGAAAAACAATAAAAAATAAATAGAAAAAGAAAGGAAAAGATATATATGTTTTTTTATTATTTTTACTATTTTTTTTAATAAATAAAACAAATTTATAACTTTATTCCACTTTTTTAATTTTTGACTGGACCGGTTTCAACCTATAACGGCCATCTTCCGACTAGTACGGGTTGTTCTTATTCTATGGCTTATATAAGAACAACCTGTACTAGTCTGAAGATGGCCGTTATAGGCTGAAACCGGTCCAGTCAAAAAATAAAAAAGTAGAATAAAGTTATAAATTTGTTTTATTTATTCATTAAAATGGAATTCCACCATGAATTAACAGTTACAAAATTAGAAATAATACTATTTTTTTGTTTATATATATAAATATATCCAATATCACCACAGATATTATATATATATATATATATATGTCTGTGGTGATATTGGATAAATGTTACCCTGTGTTATTTTTTTCTGTGGATAGATTAATCGACTTGTCTTTTCACGTTTTAAAATATGTGCTTTTGTTATTTTGATTCAATTCAATTAATTATTCATTTTAAAAACATTACAAAATACAATTTAGAGGCATTTTTAAAGATATATAAAAAGATGTGTATGTGGTATACAAAAAACAGAGTACAAAGCATATAACCTTATACAAGATGAAGGTAAATTAGTGATGAAAAAGATATACATTTTCTACGATTTTATAACCAAACAAGATGGATAAATAATATACAGTAGTTAAGCAAGCAGCAATAAAGCTTGTTGTTTAAAGGCATATTCTTATATTAGTAACGTCCCAGGCGTTTTTAATATGCACCATCCAGCAGTGTCTCGAAATATGAAACACCTAATATTTCACTTTTACTTCGCAAGTTACTCCGAACGACGACGCTGAAAGAGTGTTTTTTTAATGACAAAAAAAACGTCAAACTTGGCGAAGGTAAAAAGTTAATTTACACGTTAATAAAAGGGACAAACTGAAATAAAGACCACCGTTATACGAACAGACAGTTATAGGAGTTCTTTTTACGTTGTGGCGGAATAAATAATAACACTGATTTGAAGCATTCAAGATTGGCCTATATGAACCAACAAATACTCAAAATAAGTCATTTGGAAATGCATTCAAATCGAGCTCAAATGAGCAACAGTTTCTTTCGAAGTAATTTTAAACTTCAATAACTCGGTTAAAAATAGACATAGCGCCGCCATCCTAGTCTTGTTTTAAAGATATATCGCTCCGATATTTGTACCGCTCCGATATTTGGGGAGGTCAGACTTAAGATTTGCTGGATGGTTTTCAAATCAATCAACGGAATGGCTCCGGCTTATTTATCGGAATTGTGTATTCCTGAAGATTTTCATTCGCGACAGTCAACTCTTCGATCGGCAATGTCATCGGCTATCGGAAGGTTGAAAGAACCAAAGCGCATACCAGACACTAAGTTCGGAGAGCGCGCCTTCGGAGTGTCAGGTCCTAAAGCCTGGAATGGACTACCACATGATCTGAGAGTAATAAAAGACTCAACAGAGTTCAGAGCCAAACTCAAAACTCATTTTTTCAGAAAATCATATCCATAATCAAGATGTAACAAGCCCAATAGAACCAAGAAAACTTTTCAGACTCTCATTCCTTAAATTCATTACAAGATTATCACCATTATCTGTTCTTCACTACGAAAAATTAAAAATACCTCAGATATACTTTATTTTAAATTTGCCTTCATGCCCTAAAAATGAAAAATAATAATAAAGAAATAAAAAAATTAAAAATAAATAAAAATTTAAGTTATTCTACATTTTAAGTTATTATGATATGGTGATTGTGTCCTGCCAGAAGTGACCTGCCAGGTAAGTATGATGCTGTATATTTATATAAACTATGAATTAATATTAAGTAGAAATTAAGATTTGTACAGCGCCCTTGAAGTGATTTTTCACAAAAACGGCGCTATACAAATTATCCAAATATTATTATTATTATTGCGAAATGCTCACGCGCAACATGAACTCACGACTTTCAACTTTCAGGATTCGACACGTGTCCATAAACGGGATCAAATCTCAGTAACTAATTATCCAAACCGAGTGAACCAAGTGTTGTTTGTTACAACTCATCTTGGACTTCATGTTTGCATCTCAAAAACTTAAAAAGATACGCGGTTCCGAATTTAAAAAGTTTGAAAATTTCCCGATATGAGGACGAAGTACAAACAGAATTACAAAAATTGAGCACGAATGCGTAGATCACAAAATTCGAAAGAGAATAACGTTATAAAGGCTGGTTTCTGACCCAAAACCAGAACAGGCAACAGAAGCGCACTCTGACAACTCGTGCGGTATCGAGTCTGGGTCAAGTACGAATGTGGATTTCGTTTTACGAAAATAATTTTGGCAGTGTCCGACACTGCGGAATTTTAAAAAAATGTATTCGCTTTTCAAGCCATTGTTGTGAATAGGTTGTCATAATAAATTAAATATTATAAAATGGAATTGTAATAATTGTTCTTCTGTATAGTGGAGGAGCTTTTCTTATGTGTATATCTAATAACTTTGAAATTGGAGTTCCTAACCGAAAGGCTACGTTTTATCACTTTAAAAAAAAATAGTGAATACCGCACAACATTCCCAACTGCTCCCAACCGTCTAGAGCTAGTGGGACTATGGCATGTCCAATTTGAGTATGTTGTGGGGCAGAAGGTAGTGGGGAGGGGAAGTAAATGGGGTAGAAGAAGGTTGGGAAATACTTGGCCATTCAGATCTGATCACAAACGGCTAAAGCCATTTCAATCAAGCAAAGTTTGGATTCTGAATGATGGTTTTTCACCAGGGCGAAACTTGGAGTATCTACCACTCTCAAACGTGCCGCAAATATATTGTTTAATATTTTATATGAATTAAATAAGTTATGACACATATTAATTATATAAAAAATTATAAGCGCACGCTAGGTTTGAACCCGCGACCTTTGGATTCGTAGTCGAGCGTATTACCACTCGACTATGGAGGCCGTTGACATGAACACAAGAAATATTATGTTTTCCATCTGGTTCAGCCTTGGAACTGGCATTTGAGAGACCACCTATTATATAAAGTGTGAATAAATATTTCGATGATTAACAGTGATCAGTTGAGATGTTATCCCTTAAATGCATAAGCTAGCCTAAAGGCGGGAGTTTTTTAAAACGAACATATTTTCGCATTTAAAAAAAACTGCCCCATATTTGGCTCATGCAAATTTGTGATATTACTCAAATATATATAAATATAGTCAGCATTGTCTTTTTTACCTCCTTAATGCACAATACCTCCCCTAGGTTTGTTTTATGTTCATCCCTAAAACCACCCTAATTTTTTTTTTCAAGTCATTGAACAATTTCTATTCTGCCCCTCTTTGAATTCCATGCAGAAAATGTATGCATTAAAGGGTTAAGGATTGTCTTATCAATTAAACGAAGCCGAACCCCGAGAGTTCGGAGAGATGGTGAAAAGTTCATGGCAATACTTACTAGAGAAGGACTTATCTAGCAAATTCCATATCACAGGTAATAAGATCATTACACTTTGGAAAGATGTCGTAGAAAAGTCGGTAACAACGTGGCAGTATTCCTCATGAAAAGGGTAAAAAGAAATAAATTTATTTAAAACAGGCTTTAAAACCCTTTGTGTGGTAGCGCCAACGCGTAAAGTGACATATTGTTAGAAAGAAAGAGCGACTTGAACGGAACCAGTTACAAAAAGGAGCGGTTAAAAAGGAATCAGTTACAAATAAGAACAGTAAAAACGGAACCAGTTTAAAAAATATACTAAAAAGAACGGCAAAAAGTCACGGTAATATTTTATTAGGTCCCATTCCGCAAATTGAAAGGTAGTACAGTCGCGGTCCCGTTTCCCAAACTAATTGGACGTAGTTATGTAGAAAGCGTCCAACCCACAATTTTCCAAAATCGAGTGTTATATATTTTCCTATAGATAAATACAAAATTTCATCTGCTGAAAACATCTACGCTCTAATTGGGATATATTTTTGGTAAATCATTTTTTTACCAACCCACATTATAGATATCTGATTTCAATTGAAGTAAAAACGTTTATGTGGTTTGAATGTTTTCTGCTGTTTCTAACATATAACTAACGATAATAATGTTAGAAAAAAATCCAAGTGGTGTGAATGCATTCAGAGATTATGTCCAACTGCGTCAATATAATTAATAAGAATTATCAATGTGGATTGGACGTATTCTGCGTTCTAAATATAAGTTTTTAAAGTGCAAATATTATGATTTATAGAAAACATCCAAACCACATGAACGTTTTCTATTATTTAATTTACGGTCGCTTGAAGCATGATTTTCTATGTATTATGCCATCCGTTTGTTTTATTCACATAGTTCAAAAAAGTGCGCTTAGATATACATCGCCAACCATTTCATAGAAGACATCCAACCCGCATAGAACGCATTAGTACTAAACTCTTTGACATATCGACATTTGGTAAAAAGCATCCAAACATTAAAATGTAGGATAACGTAGGAAATATTATTATTTTTTTAACAAATACAGTGATAGATCATATATTAACTATTTATAATGATTCTCATAAAGAAAAAACACCGATATTTACTTTACAAATACCGTAATATGTTTTGTATCGTCATATTTTTCAAACGCCTTTTTCTCAGTTTCATCTATTTGGGGCTGGACGTTTTCTGCATAACTACGTCCAATTAATCCAAAGTGCCCGGAGTGTGGAGTATTCGAACCGCTTACCGATTGCCAGAACTGTATAACCGACCAACGCGAATTATCGTATATCTTGCGTCTCGTGTTCTGAGGGTGTTCGGAACAGACCCTAATACCATGAATGAACGATAAAGAACCTTCAAGCTAGTTAGTATTTTTTTTTCTTGGATAAGCGAGATATATATGTATCTTGAAGTAACAATATATGGAGGGATAGCTAATTTATTTTACCCAACCCATCCGAAATTGTAATAAATCACTTTTTCCGAGTTTTTACATCGTACACCATGAGAGAGAAAGAGATAACAAATTTCTTGGACCGCTTCTATATACTGTCGCAATGATCTTAAGCTGGCTATCTTCGCTGGTTAACGGCGGGACTCCGCCCACATTTTTTATTTTGCCACTAAACTTGACACAACTAAACGGTTTTTTAGGTTAGATGCTATATTTTTGTTGATAAAAATACTGTGAAAAAGTGGCTATACGAATACACAAAAACATTATGTCGATATGTGATATGAATGGATGTATAAATACCGTAGCCTTAGTCTTAGCCACGCCCATTTGCGCCGAGTGATGTTAAAATCATCAAAAACAAGTTCAAAACTGACTTCACTGCCTTGGCTTGGGCTACCTCTAGTATACTCTAAGGTTTGTATGAATGTAGACTGAATGCTCTATAAATTAGATCCACGAAGGGTGTGAGTGGTAAAACCAAGTATGGTCATTTTAAAAATGTGGTAAACAAATGTTTTAAGGAATCTATAAAATCACTTTTAATTTAATTTCAATTTTACCTGTCTGAAGATGCCCGTTATAAGGTGAAACCGGTCTGGTCTTAATAAAAAAGCTAAGTAATGTTTAAAAAATGTTAATAAAGTTGGTATTATCAAATCATGAATCGATTGTTATTAAAGTTATTTTGACTGACAAGTGACTTCAAGGCGCGAGAATGCTGTGAACTTACACACAATGCACAACCTGCGCGGCCCGTCCTGTCACACCTTTTTTTATAAAAAACTAAACAAAAAAAAAATATAAATGAAATAATATAATAAATGAAAAAATTAAAATAAAATCTGTGATCTTATAAAAAGTTATTTTCTTCATTTCATTGAATTTAAACTACTTAGAAATTTCAATGGATTTCTACAAAGTTAACACAAAAACTATAAATAACACAGTTAAGTTACAAAACTAAGCTATTCCAAGCAACATTAAGGTTTTGATTTTGAAAAAACGGCATCTCACAAGTCTACTGAGAGTATCTTCCACTAATGCGTCGATTTCCCTAAGGAAGGTTTTATACATCGTCCTGCAAATTTTATAATGACCCGACTTTACCACAGAAACGATTTATCGAAAGCTTCTAACGCACTTAAGGCGGTTTTATAATTGAACGGTGCGAGCAACGGAGCAGTCGGAGCTTACGTGATTTTCAGGAGCTGTTTCCACTTTCCATCAATAAAGGTAGATCGCGTGGAGCTTCATAATGTGTTTTAACAGTTTAACATTTATCTTTCCAGTTGCAATTACCGGTATTGTTTCACTGTGGAAAGGCTTCAAGCGGAAGCAAATCAAAGACCGAGAATCGTAAGTTTCTGCTTCTTGTGCTTCGTTAGACTAATTTAAACAACAGAACACTTGAATTTGATAATTACAAAGCAGTGTTTTACTCTTTACTGAACCTTGTCACCCTGAAACCTTCGTAAGATTAATCCCTAGAACCGAAATACTTCGATGGGCTGGACATGTAAAAATAAGTCGATATGACGGGACACGAAAAATCATCACTGAATGAGTGTCCCAGTGGAAGCGATTCAAAGACAGGCCGAGGAAAGGGTTGACTCAGTGTGTGGAAGAGAATTGGAGCATGACGAAAAGGCCTGAGGACTAAAGGTGAATGGCGTGAAACCAGAGCTAGTGAAGAGTATTTGTGGAAGAAGCCAAATCTAACTCCAATATGTGGTGCCGTAATGATAATAAACCCCTATGTTGTCCTATATATTATATTATAAGCAATAGCACGGAATTAAAATAAAGGTTTTCGCTATGTCTTTATAGTTTGAAACTATTTTTAAGAAGCCAGATAGTATGATAAAAGGTACACTATCATATATATATTTTTTTTACAGTGAATACCACAAAATAGTCCCAACTGCTCCCAACCGTCTAGAACCAGTGAGACTATGGCATCCCCAATTGGGGTTTGTGTTGTGAGGCCGAAGGTAGTGGGGAAAGGAAGGAGATGGGGAAGAAGAAGGTTGGGAAGTACCCGGCTATTCAGATCTGGTCACCAAACACGGCTAAAGCCATTTCAAGCAACGTTTCGATTCTGAATGGTAGTCTTTCACCAGGGCGATATTTAGTGCATCTACCACTCTAGAACGTACCGCAAATATACCATCCGTTATTTTATATGAATGAAATGTTTTATGACACATTTTAATTGAATAAAATGTATTTGCGCACGCCGGGCTAGAACCCGCAACATCTGCATTCGTAGTCGACCGTGTTCCCACTCGACCACGGAGGCCGTCAAAGTAGGTAAAATAACTCGAGAATCGATCGCGATGCCAGTCTAACCCGTGCTAAAGTCTACTGATCGTTTTAACACCACCTCTATTTTAAATCACCATTTGTAGTATACCCTTAGTTTGATATTTGAACACGGGATATAAAATTCTCTAGAAAAATTAACTATTTGTTCGTGCTCCTCATTATCGCATTAAATCTCCCCACTGTTCATTGCACTGTCGTTGTTAACTGTTCTCAAGTTAAAACAACGTTCATCAAAAAACTGTTTCTAATATGGCGGCCCATCTCTGTATACCCAAATCCAAAATATGTAAGTATAAACTTCAGGCGCACAGTTTACACCCGCGCTGTGCAAGCGGGTTCCTCACAGAGCATCGGACCATCTCAATGAGGACTATACATTCAAAGTTATATAGTGGTCAGTCTAATTGAAGGCAACGACTCAAATATTTGCGTTGCCTTCGTTTGTTATAAAATTAGCGCACCTAAACGGAGATATCGTCGCTGGAGACGCAAAAGGGCTTAAACGACAGTTTGGTCAAAAATAAGTTGAATATGCAGTTTTGATAAGTTTTTTTTTCTGCATCGAATGCACTGACTCTCGTTTGATTCTTAAGACTTTTGCTATCTATGTATTAACCATTTGGGAGAAAACTTGACTCAAGCGACACATGTTTTGGGACTTTTTGAAGCTTTTTATCATTTCAGGTAATTCGGTGAGAGTATTTAGTTACCCGAGTTAACTTTTTTTTCAAAATCCAACCAGGTACTGAAGACTTATGAATTTTATTGTAAAAAAAAAAAACAAAATTATAAATGGTTTTATGTAAACTTTCAAAAATGTCGCTTCAGCACTTTTGCCTTTCCGGCAACGATATGTAGATATATTAACATGCTCTTTCCAACCGGAGAATCTACATTCATCTCATGACTATACAAAGTCTGCAATAACATAATTAACTCCCCTAATTTATTTGAACTAATAAACATAAAATTACCACCCAGAGCAACTAGGTCTAACGACTTATTCCGCATTGTACCAGGGACCCAAATAGAAGAATGTTCGAATTACTTAATCAAACTTTGAAGGTTTCTGACATTTTCTTTGGTGCGTTAATTACTTTCAGTAAAAATTGAAAAAATCCTGGATCTGACAAATTCGATTTGAAAATTTGGTACTTTTTTCCAGTTTTTCCTTAAACGTTTTTTTATGCGGGTGTACTCAGCTAATTTTCTTTGATTCATCCCTCATTTTAAGCAGAAAAATTAAAGCTTTGATTTACTTCGTTTTCCCTTCAATTTAACTATGAATTAACAAAAAAATGGAAATGAAAAAATAACTGTGTATAATACTACGGAAATTATTTTTAATTTTATGACCGACCGGTTTCGCTTAGCCTAAACATCATCAGGGTACAAAATTAAACTAAACAAAAAATACAAAGTGTGCAGTTATACTCGTATATACATACAGAGGGAGAACAAAATATAAAATGAAATAACAAAAAAATTAGAAAACAATAAAATAGCACTTACATTATAACAAAGGAACAGAAATAAAGAGACAGCAGTATATTCCGTGGTCTTATTCAAAGTTATTTTTTCATTTCTTCAAATATGTCAAACCACAAATTGATGGCTTTCTACGAAAATAAAAAAAATTGAAAATCATACTTATTACAAGTTGTAGGTTGTATCGCACCTCATTATAGGTATTCATGCGTTTCGCGGTTTTTGGTATAATGACTGCTCGTCTGTCTTCACGTTCTGCAGTATTTTTTTAATATTATTTGTAACTCTTTTGGTTTGTGAGATTTTAAGTAGTATAATATAAAGCGAAATACCGAAGGCAAAACACGTTTCCTTGGATAAATTATAAGTTCTACAGAAATTCTTCCGAAACAAAAATTATAACTTACAACCGTTTAAAGGTTATCAACTAATTAGTATTTAAAAATTCGCTTTTGCCTGAACCACGTCAGATAATGAAAATAATGATTTGAAATATACCCCTCTTCTTTATCCAATGACCCAGAGTGGCGCAGTTTAACAGATTAAAGCTATTTTTTTATTAAAAAGCTTGTTCTAATATCCTAAAATTCATTTTCTTACAAGTCAAAAGCAGTATTCTGTAAAACAGAGTGAAAAGGAAAGAAAATAGCATTTGTTTAATTATTCGGAACAAGAAGCCTGGGTAGTAACCATTGGTAGGAAGCATTGATATAGAAAAATAAAACGAGTCGATTGTTGGGAACCGACAAAAGAAAAAAAACCAACGCCTTCTTTAACACGTTCATTGCTGAAACCGCGCGTTGACAGACATGTTAGCAGTATGCGCACAACGCGCCGCGCGCGTTGTGGCGCCTCTTCGCTTTGAACCGATCTAAAACAGACGCAGCCATGTGGTTTTAAGTAGTTCCACAGGGCACAGGGAAACACGTCACTGTTCGTCAGTTTGAATTGATTCGTCATTTATATGGCATATATATGTACGAATTTTAGTTAGCAATAACAAGTTTTATAAATAAATAACAAGTTACAAAACGGCTTTCGCCCGAGTTTCTGAGAAATATTTTTTCTTATTTAACAATTTAGAAAAAGATGGTTCGACCAAAACGGCTGCGTGTGTAATTTTTTGCAGTTACATAGTGATTTCAAAGTGAATTAATATCTGAAAGAAAAGAATGTTGCGAACTGTAAATAGTTACGTTGACCTGAAAAATCAAAGTTCAAATTTCACACCAACGGAGCTCACCGTTCCGGATTTCGTTGATTGAGAAAACAGATTTGGGCTTCATATTTAATAAGAGAATTACACCATAAAAATGGGTATCTAATAGGTACTTTACTACCACCCGATACTCACGACCAAGTGATAAATATTTACTGATACAAATTATCACGATCTATTCCGCAAGTTCCACCATCCTCGTTTCGCACGGAATCTTAGGAGGGCGAAAATTACATCGTCCTAAAAAAACCTTCTGTGAATTAAGTTAGCCAACAGCTTTTTTTTCAACCAAACCTTTCACTACAGACAATTCCGTAACATTTAGGATGCAATAATGCCACTGGCTGCACGTGAAACGTGGTGGAAACATAAAAAAAGACTGTGTAGAGGTATACTCGTATATATTCGTACATCTACGTGTCTACATCTAGGCTCCTCCGGAAAGCCAATCTGCATTTTATAAATCTATGGGAAGTAAAATATAACAACTTAGGCTCGAATCCGTCAGCGTTTCGTTAACTTGAAAAGGGGAAAGTTAAGAGTTCACGTACAAGTAAATACACTTTACTACATTAGTAAGCAAATAAAAAGATTTTATTCGAGAACAATGTAAAGCTAAACTTGTGATATCTTCCGTTTTCACTTGATGCTTAAAAGTTGGCAGTATGGAGGGGATTTTAGGACAAAAACTTTTCGATTTTAAAACACTCACGATCGAGAACGTTGTTTCTCAAAATTTTAACGTTTATTTCGATTTAATATTTGGAATAAAATGACTGTATTATGTGGGTAACTATTCATCATTTTTTCGGTTGTTTAAATGATAAATTAAAATGCTTTGTTTAAAACGTATTTTTACTGCTGACTAGTTTAGAAAAACCCCGATTACGTCAGGATTAAAGATGTTCCAACGAGAAAATGCGATAAAATTAGGTCATTTTGAATTATTAAAAATATATTTTAATATCGCAGTTACACATTTTAAAATCATTAATTCAACAAAACGATAACATACATTAGATCAAATCTTTTCTTTAAATTAACCATCACTTCCCCCAGATACAATTTTAAAATAAATCACAAAAAATATGAACAGAAGATTTAATTTATATCATCTTTTTAATTCAGTTTTAATTTTAAATCTGGAAAAAAATCATGAACGTAATACAAAAAAGCATTGGTGTTAAAATATTACATATTGCAGTACAAAACCCGTGGAAAACGAAGTCATTTGATCGAATTGAATATTCGATAGCGAATTACACCCTCGGGTGATATTATATGAATATTTGTAGAGCAGGGGATGAAAAAACCCAGAAGCTATCGGAGTTTTTGGCCGCCAAACAGCAGATGGTTTCAAATATCACAAAACGATGTCACACGTACTACTTCTACCTTCAGTTTATTATTTCTTTCCATCTGGTTCACCAAACCAATGCTTTTAGAGAAACAAAGGGAAGATATTCCGAAAGCTCAGCTATTCAATAGTTGAAATGCTAACAAATCAAATTGATGAGTTCTTCATTTCATACAGCGATTTTTGCGGTAGGTGGTTTATTTAATTAATTATTGTCTTTTGTATAGTACTTTATCTATAGGTTTTTATTTCAATAACATCAGTTTTTGAAAAAATAACAACATTTATTTTGTATTTAAGAAAACAATCAAAAACGTGTGAACTTCATATCCACGACAGAAAAGATAACAAATATTTGAAAGAGGTTAAGTAAAGTAACACAGAAAATAAATCTATGCATGGGTAGAATGGTGTTCAGTAAATGAGTAATATATTACAAAAATATCGACTTTGTTTATGTCAAAAGCATTATTCTACATTGTTTGCTAGGAAATGTAGGCGTTAGTCATAATATAACGATGATGCTGTTATGCTTGAAACCTGATCATAATTTAACGAAACGGTGGTTAGCGGGGTCGATTATTTAAAGTGGTAACCGTGAAAAAATCATAATGGCGCCAGCCATCGATTTGCAACAGTGTAAAACGTGACAGTCGTTCAAACCAAAAAAGTTTGCTTACAAAAAATGTGGAATAACGCCTTTGACCTAAACACAGTCGATATATAATAATAATAATAATAAAAGTTTTATTCCGGAAGGTATGCAGGAGTAGTGCAATGCAATACTTTCCATAATTGATATGAATACATTGTAATAATAATAGTAACAAAATAATAATGAAAGTTAAAGATTATATTATTATATTATTAGATACAGGGGTTAAAATTCTTCACCGTTGCAATAAAGGGATAAAATTAGATAACTTAGAAGCACTAGAAATTAGAAAATCATTAAACAATAAATGAAATATTTTAAACAATCAAATTAATTTATCTTATAGTCCTATCCTAAATATTTTTCCAATAAACCGCTCGGTTATTCCTATAATCTCCTCAATTACTCCTTCTCCTTCCAACTCCTAAATATGTATATTTATCTCAGTATTTTGTATTTCAGATTAATTTAATATTGTCCTGATGATGGAAGGGTACTTCCGAAACCGGTAGACAAAATATTAAATAAAAAGTGGTTAAAAACAAAGTGTATGTGTTCTGTTTATAATAATAAAAGAATTTAAAATCCAACGGACAGTTAATATTATGATTAGTTGTATTATTACTATACTGTTGTTCGTGTTATTGTTTTAGGTTTGTATAATATAATTTCGTTACTTGGTATTTTAGACTCAAGGAGTCCCAGTTTACCCCTACCTTTCAGAAGGCGAAATAGCTCTACAGTAGATATTTAACACATTTAATTCAGTACCCAGATAGGAAAAGCTTCGAAATGAAACGCGAGACCGCTCTAAGTTTGTGATCTTAGGGCATGTGGGCATATTTTTTTTAATTTTATTTATTTGGGAAAACATACAGTTTTATATACATATTGATATATTGAGTAATTACATAGTTGGATTAACCAGTGAAGTTTCCGCATACAAGTGTATTCATCTCTGACGGATGTTTGCAGCTCCTACCTACCCAAAGCTCGCAGATTTGATCGCAGAAGAGATCTACACCTTTCACATCATTATTGAAATTCCATCAATCATATTATATTTTCTCAGAAAATTCCGGCAGAAATTTCACAGAGGAAGCAATAAATTCAGGAATAGAAAAAATATTTCTCACATACATAAAATATTGCTATTCGCTTGTCAAAGATACAACAAACCTGATGTTATGCGGCATGTCGTCTAGAATTCATATCTCCACCGTTGTATTTGCCCGGAATGCGACGTGAGACTCCGCATCACCAATAAAATTTGACATCACGTAAGGGATGCGAAGCCCGTATTGATAAAGGTGTAGGCGATTCAAAGGGTAGGCAAAGTAACTACACAACTTAAAGGAAAGGCCTACGTATTTGGTATGTTCACGGACTCAAATGTAAAGGGTCTACGGGTTGAACATGTCCATTGTTCGATGTACACAGGTTCTAAACAGGGCTACAATTCGTCCAGCGCTAAACGTTATACGGATACATAATCATCCAGTGTTAAATGTTACCTTAGTTTAGGCAAAATATTACCGTCAGCCGGAGGCGATCTCCGTGGGTCTATTTATACCTCACCAAAATTCTGAATCTAAGCGTTTCGGGACATGTTTCGCGACCTGATGACGTGTGTGTGCCGGAGACGCGGGATCGGAAAACATGCTTACATACCTAGAAGTGGTGCGATATTATGTGACAATTTGTCTTGTCTCTTTCTCTTTAGCGGTTTACGACGTAAAAATCCGGAGAACGTTATTTATCGTAAATTCGGAAAGGTCGGGTAAAAATATTTTGCTCTCTCTCCATATATATTCTTACTCCAAGGCCACAATCACCTCCACATAATGCACTGGCTTCTAAGTATAACATGTAAATGCTCACACAATTTCAACAATCTTGAAATGCGTGGTTTTACCATCGCTACCAGCGATAAATACTATCGCACCGTTCACATTGTGGTGCGACCACAATGTGAACAGTGCGAAAAACACTGGTGACACGGTGGCTGTTTTCGGCTAGAAAGGGATGATTGGACTCCCACAGTTAGGAAAATAAAAATTGGCGACCGTAAAACTGATCCCAAGTATGGAAAGGCCACTGTAACAATATGTATTTTCCAAAAATGGGGTGTTCGTAAATTTCGCTTTTAGTTTCAAAGGACGTGGGTTACCCAAAATATATCATTGATCGAGGTAACAGTGAACTTATGTCACACCCATAGGGTAAAGCAGGTGTGTATTTTATATATTTTCTCAGATATTCTTCATTCTACAGGTGAGTTTGTGATTTGTTATATATAAAATAAAAACATTTATAAGGAAAGGGAAAAGGGGCAGAATGCCAGAAAGAACAGATAAAAAAATTTTGGTAAAATGGACAAAACTGTGGTTTTATTTTGCCTTTTCTTTCAAGGGATTGAGGTTGCAATGCTGCTATAAGCCAATATAGTTTTGCGTTTCTTCTAAAATCTTAATGTATCCATGTCTATGTGTTTTATAATGTTTGTATGTATTGCCTTCGGTCTTACTGGCATGTGAATTCACTTTATCTATCTGCCTTACTTGTAAATATTTGGTCCGACTAACAAGTTCAATATATATTTCTATCATCTCGTAAGTCGTATTTTATTCACTGCACCGCAATATAACATATAATTTAATGTAATACAGTACTACAGAGCTGCCACTGGTAAAAAATATATATTTCAGAAAAAAATATTTACTTCGCTTCTTTAAAACAAGAGATTTCAGATACCTTACTTTACGAAGAACCTGACGAAATATTTGGTATGGTAGACTAAATCACATTTAATAAAAAAATAGCTGTTTGAACAACATTGAACTAACATTCAACTCCTTTTCTTTTGGGATAGGGCAAAGCTAATCGGTTGCTTACTTACCGTCGAAATTATGATAATCGAACAGTAAAATTTTATGAAAAAGACCTGAAAACAAACGTTAACATATTTTTGTCTCTAGCGAAAAACCCCATGGTCGATAATCAAGCCGAAATTGCGAACATTACCCGAAGTCGTCTTATCAAAAATATCTACTATCAATTTTACATTTTTCGAGTACGAAAAAAGATACACATAATAAAGCAAACTTTATGTGGTATATAAACAACAGATGTGTTATAAATTTAAAACATTAAAATTTTCTTCACTAGAGACGCGTGGGAAAGACTTAATTTGCATTTTCAAATTATTGACTCACCTTCTTTGTTGCAACTCATCCAGTTCAACAACCATGCCGTAGACTCAGACACAATAAATTGCTATTCCTCAATCATCACTCTACTAATCATGGGTATTATTTTCCACTGTCCAGAATGTCGAGACATGTTGACTTAAGCCATGGTCTTGAAATTTTTGGTAGCAGTCTAAATGTTTTTTTTCATTTTTTAAACTCTGCCAAAACTTTGACTTGACCTTAGCTTCGACTTAAATGTTTTTTCTAATGTATATTTTTTGTCATTCCTTCATTAAAATATTATACGAGTATATGTGCTGTACTTTCTTCGTTGCTCTTTTTTCCCATTTTGTGTAATGTATATTTTTTTTAAATTGGACAATAGTCCGTTAGTTTATGAATAAATAACACTTATACTTATAAAATTTTAATCAACAATTTTATTTAAGTATTTTCGCTAGCTAACCTTCCACTAATTATCAATGAACGTATCTTTGTGATTCTGTTGTATTCAAATTAGTTTATTCGCCTTCGTGATACTAGAATTAGAATTGTCTAGCTTTTCATAACAATCTTTACAAAAACGAAGAATCACAAAACTTGTTGACATTATAATAAACATAAACACATGGCATTCCACGAAAAAAATTGAGATTCCAAAAGAAAATTTATTATTTCCCAAACACTTTTCCATGAATTACATTCATCCCTGAAATGCTTGAACTTCTTCTGGAATGCCATAAATTCCGGTGACTTTAAATGTATAATTTTCACAGCACTTATTCCCGGTATTGCCTTTAATTAAAAGTTTACTAAAAGTTTGCTGTGACAAATATACTGGAATGAGTTTTAATATTTGAATGTTCAAGTAGGAAATTCCCTGCGATTTGATTTCCATGGGATATACTCGTACATGTAGAAAGTTAAGTTTGGGGTCAGTTGGGAAATTTTGTAATATTAGGGGTACGCTAAGGATAAAGCATCTTTGTGAGATATATATTTTAATAGAACTGCTTGTTGACTTTATTTTTCATACATAAAACTTTTTTTTTCTTAAGGGTAAAATTACTAAGCCCAAAATTGACGACGAACACTTGTGTCCCTGCATGCTATTTTTTTTAGAAGAATGATTAAATGCATACGGTAGCCATCAACAACATTTATCCTGGCTTTTAAAGTAAGATTTGGGTCATCAGAACCTGGAGGACCTTCTTCGAAGTGGACGACGGTCTGATTTTGATGAAGACAAATTAAAATATCAGGTTGATTCCTATCCTCGTCAAACCATCGAAGAATTGAACTCGGATCTTCCGGGTATATAGTACAGTTTTATTTAAACCGGATTGAGAAAGTGATGAGAATGGGTATTTGGATGCCGCACGAACTCCCTCCCCCCAGGATTAACGTTAAAAAAAGGATCGTTTTTGTATATAGTGGGATCTGAAAAGAAAGTGGAAGCTGTATTTGACAGACCTCTCCCCGTCCGATTATCATATTTTTCTTGATAACAAAAAAAATCCGAATTGTGAACGAAGTTTAAAATCACCTAGTCAAATATTTTGTTTAAAAAAACAAAAAGTTTTTATGAAAAGGGAATTACAAATTTACAAAAGAGATGGAAAGGGGTGTTAAACAATAATGGGAATAATATTGTGATTTTAAGAAACAAATTTTTACTTAAATAAAGTTGAGTTACACAACAAAACAATGGCGTAATTTCTGGTACCCCTAATATTTTAAGTAACAGGTACAAATATTATAATACCTTATTCGTGAACGTATTGTGGCTGACAAGCAAAAAATTAACTATATTTTCGTAGAAAACAATTACTTTGTGGTTTGACATATTTAATTAAATGAAAAAAGAACTTTGTATATAACCACAGATTTTTAAAAATTTATATGACCGACCGGTTTCGCTTAGCTGAAGCATCATCAGGGTGCAAAATTAAGCTAAACAAAAAATGCAAAGAGTTTGGTTCTATATACATACAGAAGGAGAACACAATATGAAATAAAATAAGAGAACAGTGAGAATGGAATAGAGAGAAAGACACAGATAATATGAATTGGAAGAGGCAAAACATTAACTGATAAGTTGATTCAGTAATAATGAGACATTTTATGAGTTTAAAGGAAATATACCTAAGAATTCATTTAATTAAAAAACTAACTGATGAAGCACATCATATTTACAAAATGAGAGTACAATACACATCTTCTTGTAAATAAGTTATATTTACAAACTGAGTATATGTACAATACACATCCTCTTGTAAATAAGTTATATTTACAAACTGGTATATGTACAATACACATCCTCTTGTAAATAAGTTATATTTACAAACTGGTATATGTACAATACACATATTCTTTTAAATGAGTTATTTTTACAAACTGAGTATATGTACAATACACATCCTCTTGTAAATAAGTTATATTTACAAACTGGTATATGTACAATACACATATTCTTGTAAATAAGTTATTTTTACAAACTAAGTATATGTACAGTACACATCCTCTTGTAAATAAGTTATATTTACAAACTGGTATATGTACAATACACATATTCTTGTAAATAAGTTATTTTTACAAACTAAGTATATGTACAATACACATCCTCTTGTAAATAAGTTATATTTACAAACTGAGTATATGACGCTGACGCTGATTTCTTCCTTAAATCTCAAATTAACAGGACTGTGAGCACAGGGTTCTTTCAATTGAGACAAATAAAATCAGTGCGAAGAAACCTGCCAACAGAGGCAACCAAATTACTTCCAAACTCGTACGTCGTTTCGCGTTTAGATTACTGCCAAGGATTATACGCTAGTCTTCCTAAACATCAAATTAACAAACTACAACTGGTCTTCAACGCCGCGGCAAGACTTATCACCGGCGTATCAAAATATTCCCATATCTCAGAGCACCTCAAAAATCTTCACTGGCTTAAATGTCCCGAAAGAATCGAGTTTAAGCTTTGCTGGATGGTATTCAAATCGATTAACGGAATGGCTCCGGATATTTATCGGAATTTTGTATTCCTGAAGATTCCGATTCGCGACAGTCAACCCTTAGATCGGCAATGTCATCAACTATCGGAAGGTTGAAGGAACCAAAGCGCACACCCAACACTAAGTTCAGAGAGCGCGCCTTCGAAGTGTCAGGTTCTAAAGCCTGGAATGGACTACCACATGATCTGAGAGTAATAAAAGACTCGACAGAGTTCAGAGCCAAACTCAAAACCCATTTTTTCAGAAAATTATATCCATAATCAAGATGTAACAAGCCCAATAGAATTTCTGTTCAAACCAAGAAAACTTTTCAGACTCTCATTCCTTAAATTCATTAGAAGATTATCACCATTATCTTTTCCTCATTAAGAAAAATTAAAAAATACCTCCGATATATTTTATTTTAAATTTGCTCTCATGCCCTAAAAATGAAAAAATAATAATAAAAAATAAAAAATATTAAAAAATAATAATAATTTTTTTTTTTTTTAATTTAAAAAATGCATACGTACGAGTAAGAATCAGCTAATTTTTAAGTTATTATTGATATGGTGATTGCGTCCTGCCAGAAGTGACCTGCCAGGTAAGTATGTTGCTGTATATTTATATAAACTAAGAATTGATATTAAGTAGAAATTAAGATTTGTACAGCGCCCTTGAGGTGATTTTTATTTTGAAGGATAAAGTTAATGGTATTTTATTGTATTTATTTTTACAATTCAAAATGTTATTTGATTAAAAAAAAAACGGTAGCGTAGCATTGTTCATATATTTCTTATTCGATTTCTCAGTAAATACCGCGTAGGTAATACAATATGTAGTCACCCTAACGGTTACTGGTATTTTTTCGTTATAAATTTACAAGGGTATCCATGCAGGCAGCCAAAAAATAATGCAATAAAATAATGAAATACGAGTTTAAATCCATAGATTGTTTTGTAGCTACAACATCTACAGTACCTAGCGTAACTAAGAGTAGCCCTAGGTACGAGGTACTACAATGGAATTTAGAGCCTGATTAAGTAAATTCTATGGCTAAACACTGTGCTGATGTGATGTATTAGCTACGACCGCTAAGGCCCTAGTGATTTGTGAACTTCATAATTTAATAAAGTGCAAATTTTAGCCCCCTATGCCTATGGGGTTCACTGTGGGCAAGAAGTAAAATCAGGCCACTAAGGCGCCAAGCGAATTGTGAACTGTTAACAAATGACATGGGTAACGAATGTAGGATTTATAAAATAAAGCGGCCTGAATATACATATCGTCGCTGGAAAGGCAAAAGGGCTTAAGTGACACTTTGGTCAAGTTAAATATACAGTTTTGATTAGTTATTTTTTCTGCAGTGAATGCTCTGACCCTCGTTTGATTCTGAAGACTTTTGTGGCCCTCCAGACATCTAAAATATATTTACCATTTGGGAGAAAAAAAGGCAACCCAAGTTTGGGACTTTTCAAACGTTTTGTTGCTTCAGGTTATTCAGTGAGAGCATTTATATCAATCTGATTTAACTTTTTTTTCTAAATCCATTCAATGACTTGAAAATTTTTTTGTAGAACAAAAAAAACTTAAAAGTGCTCTGATGTAAACTTCCCAAAATGGCGCTTCGGCCCTTTTGCCATTCCGGTGACGATATAGATATGACAATGGTAAGTAAAACGTGTGGTTTATGTTTCAATGTTTTTAAGAATTTGTGTTTCTATTAAAGGTATGGTAAACGTCATACGGGTATTTCTAAATGCTTCTACAAAAATCCAATGCATCAAATCTCGATCACAAAATGCTTAACCGCAGAGACTGGATCAACGCCAAAAATGTCTCAACATAAAAAAAGATTAGATGAAAACCTCTTAGTACCCAAAACAAGCTAAAAATGACACATTACATAGCAGTAAAATTATACTACAACCTATCACAAAACATGAAATAACATTTGGATAATTTGTATAGCGCCGTTTTTGTGAAAAATCAGCTCAAGGGCGATGTACAAATCTTAATTTCTAGGTTCCATCGTATTACTAAACAACATATAATCTATGGCATATTAATATATATTTATATTTTTTACATAGATAATATTATTTTTTTTATTTATTACATGAAAAATAAAATTGTTTCAATACAGTAATATTTTTTTTTTATTTCGCCCGCCATGCTAGAGATGTCCCTGTGTTACGGCGGACGAATATGACAGTTTAGTTATATTTAAATTACAAAACTATTATATAGTATATATTGAGAACAATTAAATCGAATTAGGAAAAAAAAAAAACATAAAAGAAAAACGTAGAAAAGAATAGTTATATAAAAAAAAAAAAAACAGGAAAAATTATTTGAAAAATCTATGAAATATCAGAATAAATGGTAAAAGTAAGGAAGATATTGGGCATGTGAAAGAACCAAAGCTTTTATTGTTTCATACGATTTCTACTAACGTAGAGAATACTTAAAGCGATAAAATGACGCGCATGAAAGGTGTTTTGAGTAGAATGTTTGGGTAATATTATTGAAATGTATTGGCACGCTAACCTGGCAGGTCACTTCAAATAAACCAAATTTTATTAGTTATGTCTAATTTGGAAAATGATACAGTTTTGCACTCAGGAGATATGATATTAGGAAAATTATAGTTGAATGAGAACAAATTTCATAATTGGCTTTCTGAATTTAGGGATTTGACCAAAAATCATATATCAAACACAAATTAACAAACTCATTCAATTAAAACTTCTGTACATTCATAAAAAAGAAATATCACGACACATTTAATAAATCTTAAGCCTAACAATATTTAAATGATTTAATAATACGAATTTTTTATTATTTTATTTTATTCCACTATTTTTTTATTAAAACTTGACCGGTTTCACCTTATAACGGGCATCTTCAGACTGGTAAAATTTTAAGTAACTCTATAGTATATATCCTATTAATGTCTGGAATGGACGCTTATTGAGTCTATACATAGTTAACATCTGTAACTTAGGGTTTTGTTTTATTGTTAACAGGGGCGGATCTACAATAAAATATAAATAAAATTGGTATTATTAGATCATTAAAATGGAGTTCCGTCACGAATTAACAGTTTCAAAATTGGAAATAATTAAAAATATTTACAGAACATAGATGAATGAACCACGATTAAATATGCCGCAAAATTATGTAGATAGTGTACCTTCACTCCTCTTATATAAACCTAAGCTTCTAATAGAAGATCAATGAGTTGAGTATACTAAGTATGATACTAACTTTACTCTGCGTGTGTTTCATGTATTGCATTAAAACAATTACTCAGGTTAGCTGCAAACAAATGCGGAAATACTACAAATCAAACTGTTTGTATATTGCACTTTTTATTTATCGATTTATAAACTAACAAAAAAATACATAAAACGAAATGGGAAAAAGAGCAACAGAAGAAGAACAGTACATGCGTAATTATAATGAAGCAATGACAAAAATAGGACTAAAGATACATAAGAAAGAACTTTCAAATCAAAGTTTTGGTAGAGTCGTAAAGAATGACTAAAATCATTTAGACTGGTACCAAAAATTTCAAGACCATGGCTTCAGTTAACAAGTCTCGACATTCTGGACAGCGAAGAATGATAACCATAATTAGTAGAGTGATGATTGAGGAATAGCAATTCATTGTTTTTTAAGTCTACGGCAAGGAATGTTGAACTGGATGATGTACTTGTATATAAAATAGAAAGATTTTGAAAATGAAATCGATCACTACTTACAACAAAATTATACAAACAAATATAACGCTTAACTAAACAAAGTACTTTGGATCGGTTCCAACTTCGCATACACGAAACCGCGATCTGTGTTACGCGCTCGCTGTAATGGCTTGATTTTTAACACGCGCCGCGCTGGGGGGGGGGGGGTGAATTCTCACGCAAGCCCGCTAGCGATCCCTCGGGACTAGATCAACGGTGGAAAATCCATACTAACCTGTCTAGCAGTATTATCGATTTATGTTTTAGTGCACCCTATGACGGCAAAGAAAACCATTTTTCAAAAATCCATAAAATAAATCAAACAGCAAATCTTTATAAAAATATGAATCATGACCAAGAATCTACAATCATGCTCTGCAGTAATAAAATTTGCACAATTTGGCTTGCAATGTCATTTCCATCACGAGCCATAAAACTTTTAGTCAATGTTTTTTTTATGTCAATGTACTTATACACGTTCGTTTTTTTAGATGTTAATGTACTTTGAGGGCCCCATAGTCGAGTGGTAAGACGCCCGACTACGAATCTAAAGGTCGCAGGTTCAAACCCAGCGTGTTAACTTTTACACGGAACTTTTATTTAATTAATGTGTCATAACACATTTAATTCATATAAAAAGTATATTTGCGGCACGTTCCAGAGTGGTAGATACTCGTATCGCCCAGGTGAAAGACCACCATTCAGAATCGAAACGTTGCTTGAAATGGCTTTAGCCGTGTTTGGTGACCAAATCTGAATATCCAGGTACTTCTCGACCTTCCTCTTCCCAATCTCCTTTCCCTCCCCACTACCTTCAGCTTCACAACATACACTATTTGGGGATGCCATAGCCTCAATGTCTCTTGACAGTTGGGAGCAGTTGAGACTCTTGTGCGGTATTCATATAAAAAAAACTTATGAAAGACCCCACGGCAAGAACCTGTTAAGTAACATTTTTGTCAAAAATGAGTTAGTATTTTCACTAAGCTAATTCTGGTACGCTCTATTTGATGAACACACTTTCATATCATGAAAATGGCACAAACATTGAAAATCAAAGAGTTACACGTTAACTGCAAATTTTGTTATAACTGAAATATATTTTAATGGCAAGAATATGTTATCTACGATAATAAAATTGTATTGCAGAAATGCATTTGAATGTTAAATTATATATTGAATTTACTCGTAGTATGTTAGCTATAAAAATCATGAAAAAAAATTTGAGAATTTGTGATGGTACACACTATTTTTTTAACAAAACGCAAAAGACTGAATATCTCAGAATGGTAACAGGTTCTTGCCGCGGGGTCTTCAATTGTCAAAAAACAAGAGATGATGTAAACGTTATTGGTTTCAGGTTATAATATTTATATGGTTCAATAAGAAAAAATATTATGGAAACCCGTGCGAAGCCGGTCATTAAAGCTAATTGTACAGGAAATATTCTGAAGGAAGTTCCTATTTCTGACAGCTAAGCATAATCTATGAGAGAAAAAAAAACACATTTAAATGTTAGTGAAAGCACATAATAATGCTTAAGACAAAAAGCACATTGTAAATATGGAAATGGAACCCGTAACAACCCGTGAAATACAAAAAAATATTATTATTTCAGAGGAATTCGAGCTACATGGGATTTTCCGAATAAATAAGCATACGAAGTAACTCAATGAATAAATATTCAGAATTTATTCATAATATTCAAAGATAAAAATCAAAAAAATTAAAACGCATCGGTAATTCAACGATGGGAATACAATATCGGGCTGACCACGTAACGCCGTTTTCGTAACCGCCCTTTTTTTTCATCGGGGGTGAGAAAAGGTGTGATGTTAATCTGGTTTTATTGAAAAAACTTGCCTAAAATGAAAACACAGCCGAGGAGTATTTTTTTTTCTAAAACGTGTAAATGAATACAAAAAACGTTACAAATTTTGACGTACCATTTTTTTTTTAATGCTAAAATAACTTTTTATTCAAATTAACAGGAGTGTGCAAAAAATAAATAAGGTAAAATGATTTCTATTCCACGATAAAAATTCAATAGGATGTTTCGAAATATCAACACGTTCTAATAAATGTCGATATTGATAGCCATGATCCTGTCACATCCATACTCTAGCAATTAGCTGACAAGCATGACAGCAATCACGCCTGACGTCGGCCGGCCCCGGTGTAGAGCCTTCCCGGTGCGGTCGACACAGTGACGTAATTTCAATCGGGTTGACGCCGATTCACTTAGGGGCGGGCCGCGTCAAATACTTTAATTAAAGTCAATGGGACATTACTGTCAGTTTAGACTGTAGAGCGAAAATCGTTATGTATACCGACTAGGAGGAGCACTAACGGGGCGAAAAGATATACTCGTACATTTTATTTTTATTTTACCCTCAATTTAAGCTCACTACACAATTTTTTCAAATTTAAATTTTTGTAATCCATCGGTTCCATAAAGAACTTTAAGTATTCACCTTGTTCGATAGACTATTGCGGCTTAAACAAATAATTGCGAGTTATTGAACATTAATTAATTTATTTTTTTTGTTCTTTGTTGCAACTCATCCAGTTCAACATTCCTTGCCGGCAGCAATTCATTGTAGAAACAATGAATTGCTGTTCCTCAATCATCACTCTACTAATTGTGGGTATCATTCTCCACTGTCCAGAATGTCGAGACTTGTTAACTCAAGCCATGGTCTTGAAATTTTTGGTACCAGTCTAAATGTTTTTTTTTTCATTCTTTTCGACTCTACAAAAACTTTGACTTGACCTTGGCTTTGATTCGAATGTTTTTTCTTATGAATATTTTGTTTTATTTTTGTAATTTCTTCATTTAATATTATGTTTGTGATGTTCTTTCTCTGTTGCTCTTTTTTCCCATTTCGTGTTATGTATTTTTTTTGTAATTAAACAATAGTCCGTTGGTTTATAAATAAATAAATAAAATGAAATAATAACTTTGTATAAGACCGCTAAGCGAAACCAGTTGGTCATAAAAAATCAAATAAAATCTGTGGTCACATAGAAAGTAATTATTTTATTTTCATTAAATATGTTAAACCAAAAAGAGATTGCTTTCTACAAAAATATACAATAAGTAGCTTATCAACAGGAACTAAGCGAAGTATAGGTTTAAATTGGGTTGATAGGTTTATAAAGTTAACCAAAAACCAGGTAAAATACAGTCAGGTACACGAAGTAGGCTGGCAGGTACAAGTTACTCGAACTCCTAAGATTTATTTAATTAGTTGAGATATAAGGGCAGTATCAGAGTATAAGTGTCATAGGGTAGCACAATGCCGCGATAATAAACAAGAACCTAGGTAACTTGAATAGCCTAACCGCAAGTAAAGAGTGTATATCATTATGCATGGAACAAACGTATTTCCGCGAAAACTAAGTTACGGAGTCAGATTGTGTGGTATTATTATCAAACTTCTCCAGTATTTTCAATGAATGCTTAATACTTTGGGGTTAACCAGATATGTGGCTTATGACTTCCTCCCTTAGGATCATAATAAAACAGGCTATAGAACTAAAATATTATAATTGTGCTGATAAATAGATACCTAACATAAGAGGACATAACACTACAATAGCGGGGTTTTACCCGAGAATTTAATCCCGAATAAGTAACTTTATCAAGTGCTTTTCACGGATGCATTCGAAATGTAAGTAATTTATTTTAATAAAGCCTTAAAGGCTTTTACATATAACACATTTTAGTTATATTTAAAGGAGTAAAATAAATGAGAAGTATATAACATAAAAGCAAGATTTAAAAAAAAAGTTAGTACGTACAAAGCAAGTATATAAATATAGCGTAGGTTTTACAGTTACATTATCTTAGTATATTTCACAAAAGAGTGTAATACGTGTATAATATTTAGCATAATAAATTTTAGAGAAGTTAGTTAAGTAAAGATTAAGTACGTTATTGCAGCGTAATGTAGTTACAATTAGTTACATTATTATTGAAGATTGCAAAAAAGAGTATAATACGTGTATTATATTAGAGAACAATAAAAACCGAACCAACCCTTACCATTCAATTTTTTACTGTAAAACAATTTTGAGTTTGCAATGCATTTTTCTGCAACAATATTGGCTGTTAGGACTAGATTTTTTTTCTGTTCGATAAATTAGTAACGACTAGAGATTCCAAAGAAAACTTTAGAGAATATGGTAATATGTTCATCGGAATTCATTAAAATTTAAACCTCAGGCGGTTTGCTTTTCTAAACCTGCTACAGAAAACTTGACGAATGTTCCCCTGCGTCAAATTATAATTCATTTAAACGAATACGTGATGAAATCTGAAAAAAAAGGATATTTGTATTTTTGCGAATTCGTAGTTCATATGCCTTAACGGTGGAAACCTTAAAGCAAACGTCATTTCCTTTACGTCAGTTATTATTAGGGAATAAAACTTTTCAGGTTACTAACCTTGAACTTTTTCGTCATAAAAATAACCTTTATTTTTTAAAAATCTGTTTGATATTTAGCTTTTTTTTAACGTAATGTAATAACGCGTGACATATTGAAATCTTGCGAATATACATTATAAATTATAATTATATAGGGTCCGCGAAATAACTTTTTTTTTTTCAACTAGTGCTTATTTCGTGAATGGTAACACTTAGCTCATGTCTGATTTGACAGATAATTAGTTTTATCCTTCCGCTGAGCGAATATGGTTGTGTATACGCTTGAACAACGCTGGGAAATATTGCGACATTACTTTGAAAATCATGGTAATGTTGCAGAATGTGTGCGAAAATTGCGTACGGTTTTTGGAAGAAGAGAAGCACCGTCAGCTCCGTATGTTCGTTATCTTGTGAAAAAAGTGAAAGAAACTGGCATCCTCATCGATAAACCAAAGCGTGAAAAGCCAAAAACAGTGCGTACACCCGAGAATATCGATGCTGTGGCAGAAAGTGTGCGTGAAGCGCCATCAACATCAATTCACCGTCGTTCTCAACAATTGAACATTTCGGAGACATCATTGAGACGAATTTTGCATAAAGACCTTGGTATGACGCCATACAAAGTCCAATTGGTTCAGGAGTTGAAGCCAACTGACCATCCAATGCGTTTTCGCTTCGCTGAGTGGGCCTGCGATCGACTTACAGAAGATGCCGATTTTGCCAAAAAAATCATCTTTTCGGATGAAGCTCATTTTGATCTTGGCGGGTATGTAAACAAGCAAAATTGTCGTATTTGGGGCACAGAAAACCCGCACGCATACATTGAAAAGCCGGTACACCCAAAACGAGTCACTGTTTGGTGCGGATTTTGGTCCAGAGGCATAATTGGGCCATTTTTCTTTGAAAATGAGCAAGGAGTGGCCGTTACAGTCAATGGCGATCGTTATCGGGCCATGTTGAACGAATTTTTGTTCACAAAAATTGAAGAGGAGGATATTGGCAACATTTGGTTTCAACAGGACGGCGCTACGTGCCACACAGCCGAAGCTACACTCGATGTTTTGCGCCCTTTTTTCAAAAAAAAAAAGTTATTTGGCGGACCCTTTATTATAAATGCAGGTTATGTTCGAGAATTTATTTTGAGTTCTTTAATTTTTCTAAACTAATCTAATAATATACTGGTTTTATTCTACTCAGCTTCACACGATATTTAGGCACAAAATTTTCTATTTTTAAATGACATTGTAAAATACGTCTGTTTGCAGACTATACATTGATTTATATTGCAGACGATAATTATAAAAAGAAATTGTTGTTTAGGCATTGTTTCAGATGGCTCAAACTAACTAAATTAAAACGTTAATAAGACACAATACTTATGCAAAAAATACAATGAGGAACCGAAAGTGTACGTATATTGGTGAAAAAACTGTAAAAAGGGTAATAATAATAATAATTCGACGATTTGTATAGCGCCGTTTTTGTGAAAAATCACCTCAAGGGCGCTGTACAGATCTTACTTTCTATCATTACATATTAATTCCTAGTTTAAATAAGAAAATATACAGGAACATACTTACCTGGCAGGTCCCATCAGATAGACACAATTATTAACTTAAAATTATGATTATTATTTTTATTTATTTTTATTTTATTTTTTTTATTATTATTATGATTTAGGGCATGGGAGCGAAATTAAAAGAATGGACTTTCTGAATTTGTCATTCAGTACAGGAATTTTAAAGAAGTAATTTGTGAAATATCCTACTTATTTGGCGAAAAATAACAAGAAAGACTAAAACACATCAGGCAGCTGCGAAAGCGCCACGACATATCTAACAGGTTATATGCGCAGGCAAAAAGAAGAACTAACGAACAAATAAAAAATATTGTAATGATGATTGTATTGAATTGACAAAAAAGGCCGCCTCTCTCAGTAAAAAAAACATTTGTTGAAAACATCGCTCGCGTTCGGGAACAGTCGGTCGAGATCGGCACTTCCCTGCCTCCCCTGCCGGTTCCCGGGCCGGCGGTCGGGACGAAACATGTGGCCAATGGTCATCAAAGCATGTTACCATTCTCGGGCTATGGCACTGCAGTTGAAACACTGATATTTAAAGATTAAAATATTTTCTTAAAATCGAAAGTACGTCGAAACTAGTCACTTTAAAATTATTTAGAGTTTATTCACTTAACCAACGGTAATTTTAGTGTAATTTTAAAGAAGCAATTTGTGAAATATCCTACTTATTTGGCGAAAAATAACAAGAAAGACTAAAACACATCAGGCAGCTGCAAAGCGCCACGACTAAATTATTACTTAGGTTTCATTATGGACTAAAAGTTAAACTTTTCAACTGATGCAGATTATGGTATCAAAAAAATTGCAAAAAATATATATTTTCGTAGTAGAATAAAAAAAATAAAGAAACACGTAAAACCATATATTATACAATCATATCACCGTATTTAATTATTGTCCAGCATTATTTTTCTTTGTAATGAAGAAAAAATGCACAAAATGCAAATACTGCAAAATAAAGCAATGAGAACAGTACTTAAGCGCAACACATTCTCGTACACATGGATTAGAGATAAAAGGAATACATTTTATAATGGTGATGGAAACTATACATTTTTATGATTATATTTTACTACGAAATTACTATAGGAATGACTTCATGTAGATAAACGGACATGGGACGAGAAATGCCAAATTGATTACAATGTGTGCTCTATATTTGTAAAATCTTCACAAATATCTTCATACATTCGTCATGCTAGCGACACCTATAATATTTTAACTTTAACATTCTGTATTCGTTCTCAAATCGTAAATATTCGTGGTCGGTGGTCGGGATCCCCTTTGCGTAAACATTCAAATCTCCCCGCCGCTCGCCCTACCGACTCGCGCGCCTGCGCACTTGATTCACCGAGTTTGTGTAGATTGGTCCGTGCGTTGATTACGTGAAAGCGCATTACTTTAGTTTATTTACATTTAAGAAAATGTTTATTTTATGAAAAAACTTTTCATTGTTCTACATTTTGTTTAAAATAATATAGTATAGTGTTCTTATTAATAATATGTCGGTTACGTTTTATATATTGTGATCTGTGAAAATTTACGTGAAGAAATAGTGAAGTTTGGATTTTGTATGTATACAAATTGTGAGTACAAATACGATTCAATTAGTCACATCAATTCAGCATTATATTATGTTCTTGTAATATTAGATAACTAACCCAAAATGGAGCACCAAAACCTATCCGAAGAACAAATCGTCGAATTTGTCGGCGCGCTAGATTCGGATTATGAAATGTCCGAAGAAGAATATGAGCCATCTGATGTATCAAATGAAAATATGTATATAGAAATGCAACCCATTGAGGTCGTCGAGGAACAAAATGATGATAATTTTGGGTCTTGGACATCTGGTCCCCATATCCCAATAATTCATGAATTCGATGATTTTCAGTCAGGTATAACAAACAACAGCCTAACAGAAAATTCTCCGGAATGACATTTTTTTGAACATTTTCTGAATAAGGATATAATGGAGAAAATTGTTGCAGAAACAAACAAATTTTACTTTTTTAAGCTTAGCGAGATGGAACTGACTCAAAATCCCGTACACATAAATGGATAGATACGGATATACCAGAAATGTACACTTTCTTTGCTTTGTCCATGTTGATGACACGGAAAAAGCATTTGACAGTGGAAGAACATTGGAGTAGTGATATTTTCCCTAGATCTCCTATCTTTAGTAAAACAATGGCGAGAGATCGGTACCAATTATTTTCACAAATGTTTCATTTTTCGGACTCAAATTTCCCAGTTCCTCATGACAGACTTTTTAAAATTAGATTACTTTTAGAACATACTAGAAAAATATTTAAGGAATCAATGATGCCACAGAAAAACTTGTGTATTGACGAGAGTATTGTAGTGTTCAAGGGACGACTTATGTTTAAACAATATATTCCATCAAAGAGACATCGTTTTGGTATTAAAATGTTTGTGTTATGCGATGTGACATCTGGCTATGTTATTGATTTTATTATTTACTGTGGAGATGGAAGTGATATTATAGACGAACAGAATTTTGGAATGACTGGGGCCGTTGTTACTACGCTATTAAAAAGATTATGTTGGGAAAGGACACAATTTGTGGGTTGATAATTGGTATACGAGTCCGAAGTTATTCGAATATCTGCATAACAATAAGACAAATGCTTGTGGGACTGTTAAAAAAAACGGAAAATGATGCCTGATTTTCGAAAGTTAAAAAAAGGGCGAAATTGAGGCAAAATCTCGTGGATCACTACTTGCCCTCAAATGGTGCGACAAAAAGAGACGTGCATATGCTGACCACCTTGCATGACGATTCCATGGAAGCTTTCGGTAAAAACAAACCATCAAACCAATGAGCCCATTCTAAAGCCAAAATGTGTGCTTGATTACAATAAGTCAATGGGTGCAGTTGACAAGACTGACATGATTTTAAGTAATTTGTCTTGTATGAGGAAATCCACCAAGTGGTATAAGAAAGTGGCCTTTCACATAATAGATTTATATTTGTTAAATGCTTTCGCCATTTATAAATCAGTTACTGGAATAAAAATACCGTTAGCTGATTTCCAGCTAAATGTAATAAAGCAGCTCATAGGAAAATATGGCAAAAATGTAAAACATTTGAATTAGCACATCCCACAACCTCCACGAGCTCAAATCCGCACAGAATCTTCCCTAAAAAACTTTACCGACCATATGCCTGAACTAATTCCGCCGACAGAAAAAAAACCAAAAGCCCGCAGGCGCTGCTACGTATGCGCTAATAGTGGTAGGCGAGAGAAGAAAAACAAAATACAAGATTCGTGTGTCAAGGTGTGTGAAATCTCTTTGTGCTTATTTCCTTGTTATAAAATATACCACACCTCAAAAACAATTTTAACGGTTATAAATATTTAAGTCAAGTGTCTGCCTATCTAAAACATAATTATTTACTCAAGCCTTAATAATAATAATAGAATCATATGAGAACAATAATACATAACAGAATAGGATCGAAAATAACATGTTTATAAAAAATATTTTGTTTGTGAAATGTGATGTGTGTATAAATACGTCAAGTGCTGGCTGGCTGCAATAGTTAATCGGCGCGGTGTCCGTTCTCGGTCAAAACGTAACGAGCCGTCTCGAAAATGGCGTCTCCAAATGGTGAGTTTGTTTATACTGAGATCTTTGTTCGTCGTTTATCATCATAAATACGCACGTTTGAAAGTCAGTTGGTGATAAATAATAATTTTTATGTATAAATTATCAGATCAAAGTAGATAGATTATTTTTAACACTGGTAATTATACTGCTATAATGTGAAACATTATCAACAAAAAAGTGCTGCGTACAGGGGTACCTAGCATAGAAACGTCACGCGTTCAAAGAGTTAACAAGAAAAATTGCAAGCACACAGAAATCTCGTATGTACGGGCCGTCCAATTATACAATAAAATTACTTCTTAATAGAAAATATTCTTCAATTTAAAAAAATAATTAAGACAATTTGTTTATCATAATCATTACCGTTGGTTTATTATGTTTATAATTTTTGTAAAACAATATATTATTATTTTTCAATTTATGAAATATGTTTGAAATAATCGTGTCTGTATATATATATTTATTAATTTACATTAGAACACACAATGATGTGATCTAATATAAGATAAATAAATAAAATTAATAATATGTCACTGTACGCTTTGAATACTCAATAGCTCATTATATTAATTCTCATCCCCTACAATCTATGTTGAAGCCATGCTGAGTGTAACACGACAAATAAATAAACTAAAAATTTGAACAAACAATAGTTGCGTTCACCAAGAATGTCCGGACGGAAAAAAGTTTGCGAATTTCACGACGACAGAGATAACCGTTAGTGAGTTTTAGGTACTTCAAAAGCACAAAAATAGATTGTCAGCTTTATGGTTAAGATGTAAATACATACATTGCACACACTATCAAAGCCGTATAAAGGTAGGCCTATTTCGCGATAGCAATTTATTTCAACGAAACCAGATTTATGGCAGTAATAAAAGTATGTTGAAGGTGGCGTTTGAGAGGCCATCCTGTATATCAAAAGACAGTTCGTTTCTGAAAATTGTGAATGTGGAAGGATTACAAAAAGATCATCATCAAACAGATGTTTCATGAGTCATATTTAACCGGTTTCGACCGGTCGGTAGCTGAGTGGACAAATGCGTCGGATTCCCACCCGGGCGTCGTGCGTTCAATTCATCTGTTGGCTAAGTCCTCCATCATTGCACAAGCAACATCTTCCGCTTCTTATGATGACAGTCGGAGTTTTTAAAATATTGTCAGGTTATTCGTAACCCGGGAACGTTTGTCTAGAAGATTTCTAAGAAGTTCAAGAAAGACTTTACAACTGAAAAGATTTTCATCGAAATACACAATTGACATGGAAAACCAGTTCGTTTTAACAAGCCGTCGTGAAGACATCTGAAATGTTGTGTGTGTTTTCCATCTTGCTATTTTACTACCTGGAAGTGGCACTTTGAGTTTGGTCTAAGCAACAGTTACTTGATACCATATTGAAACGATGTATTATCAATCTAATACTGAGCAAAAGTAGAAAGTAGAGTGAAGTGTGAAGCGTATGAAAATTTCGAACATTTTCATTTTCTTTTGAAAGAAAGTGGGAAAGAAGAGAAGCTGGGTAAAAGGGAGGTTGGGAATTGCTCGACTATTCAAGTCTGAATACTAAACATCGATTTAGCTATATCAAGGAACGTTCCGATTCTGAATAGGGGTCTTTCACTGGGAAGTAGCTTATACGTTGGAACGAGATGCCAGTATACTACGAGTACATTTCAATACATTAAAACTCTCCAATACGTATGTTAAAAAAACACACATTAAATTTTATTTGCCTTCGCGGGAATCCGGCGGGCGAGAATCTTTGGGAACATATTCAAGGATCTTAATACTCGTTTTGTTATGAAATAGCAAGTGCATTTTTACGGAGGCTTTGTGAGTATTTTTGTCGACAACCCTTCGCTCGTGCATGATTATCACAACATGTTGACAATTGCATCTTTTCTTTTATTTTATTCAGAATATTTATAGGTTGACAACACAGCATACATTATAAAAAAATAAATATTAATTACGTTGCAAACCCAATAATCAATGTTCACCTTGTACATTTTATCATATTATTATCTTCTGAATGATTTGAAAATGCTTGAATTAAGGATTTTCACTGACTTGGTATTTCTGTCCAAAATTGCTTGCAAAAATAAGTTTTCCAATACCGATACGCAGTACTAGAAATCAGGATATTTTTCAGGGCAGTAATTCTGGAACTAAATATCATAATATTTGTCATTGCCTAGATAGCTATTGCAGGGAAATATCTTTATTAGATATTATTGTATTTTTTTACGTAATATTTTGTATTGGTTTATATTGTAGGTATATTATTTGTATTATCATTATTACTACATGTATGTACAAAAAATGTAATAATGCACCGTTGAAATAAGTAAATACTTTTTTTTTATAATATTAATTATTAATAAAATATATTTAATCTTCAACGTAAATATGAAACAGAAAAATAACGGTCGCGACCGAGACTCGAACTCGGAACCTCTACAATATGGATGGTTTATCCAAGACACCATCTTAGTATATAATATGTGCTCGGGTAGAGCTTTTTTACAATATAAAGATGGCAGCCAAATCAAAAAAAAAATGAAAAATTGATGCAAATAATTTTCAAATGAGAATGAGATTGATTAAAAATCCCGATTTCTTATAAGTTATCGGTGGCTCAATTAGCAGGAGCGTTACTCTTGGATAGAGCAAAGGTTCCGAGTTCGAGTCTCAGTCGCGACCGCTATTATTTATTTTTGATATTAACGTTGAAGATTATTGATGCTATATTAATAATTATTATAAAAATAATAAGCATAAAAGCTTTAAAGTTAATTCTGATTAAATAATAAATACTCTTTTTGTTATATAAGCATTGATTTAGATGGTAACAGAAACCTGGTTCAAATGAACTTTTACATATGGCAAATGCATTTATTAAACATAATATTGAACCAGAAACATGCAAAATAGATTTACCCTTGATCAAAAACATGTAAATAAAGTAGCGCTGAACAGCGTAGTATAAATCTCAAAGGCGTGGGAAATCTATTCAGATCAAATCGATCACAGGCCATTATACGAGTAGTAACAGTAATTTACACCCACGTGAAACATTTATAACATGGTGACATAATAGTAAATAGTAAGTTTGGCGCCCTTCAAGTAAACGGCAACCCTTTTTTACATCAGGGCAAATACTACTATTTAACTATTTGCTACCCGTGAAAAATCACGGGAAGGGATTTGACTTACCAAGAAAAAATATTAGTTGCTTTAATTCATCCATTGGATCTGAAGCTGTGATAAAACACCGAATGTGTTTTCATCTTCAGATTAATTTGGAAAATAGTCGATTGTAAGACGATAAACTATACTACTTGATGGAAGTGTCTAATTATCTATGTAGAAAGATTATGGAATGAAAGGACAAATGAAAAACCATTCACTCACCGATGAAGTTCTTGACGTATTCTCAAACAATTATATTATTGATAAAACGAATACACCACAGTGATTTGAGTCTTCTTAATTCACACAACCACATTTATTTTATATAATTTTGAGAACCACGACAAAGCCGACGAACAAGCGAAAAACCAACAAGCAAAACGTTTTTTCACATCAAAATTCTTCTGTTTGATTGTCAATTGTTTCAAAGACGGTGTTGTTGAATACGGAAATCGAATATTGCGAAATTGTTGAATTGGTAGGAGCTGGATGAAAAACATAACGGTAAGAACCTAACAAATTCTTATTTGAAATCCAACACCGTCAATTTCAAATATAGAATAATATTTTCTAAAATACATTGTAGGTAGGTACTTAATTAGGAAGGGAGAAATTTGAAAATATTTTTTTTTATTTGATAATTATCTGAACACATCTGTCAGTTCCAATTCTGAAAAGTATGAAACTCGTACGCACGTGAGAACATAGGTAAGTATATACTCACAGAGGAAATTATGTACAATCAATGGTACCAACCTAAACGCCTTCTTTAAAAAAATCATAAAGAGCTACTGAAACCTACATTATAAGAAATGTACAAATACGAGGATGTAATACGAAAAGTTTTGTTGTTCAAAAGAAAAGGTGAATTTTGAATTTTCGCGGGCTGTGTACATTCGATTATCGATTTTTTTTTTGTTATGTTGGTACACATATTTTTATCATATGTTAGCATAATCAGCCATTTCGGATTAGTGGTTTGTTTTTGACAACTGGAAAGGTTAGTCACGTTTTTGTGTGTTCTTCGATTTTTTACTTTTGAAAAAAATCGATCAAAGAATATGTATTAAATTTTGCGTTAAAAATGGAATAAAGTGTTCCAACGCACTTAAAATGTTGACTGTGGCATTCGGCGAGTCTACTTTGTCTCAAAAAAGTGTTTGCAAGTGGAACAAGCGCTTTACATAAAGCCGAGAAGATGTTAATGACGATGAGCGTCCTGGAGTTGTGGAAAAACAAATCATGGATCTTATTCTTTGATCCATTTTTTTCAAAATTAAAAAATGTTAATGAAGATGAGCGTCCTGGAGTTGTGGAAAAACAAATCATGGATTTTATTCTTTGATCCATTTTTTTCAAAATTGAAAAATCGAAGAACACACAAAAACGTGACTAACCTTTCCAGTTGTCAAAAACAAACCACTAATTTAAAATGGCTGATAATGCTAACATATGATAAACATATGAGTACCAACATAACAACAAAAAAAACGATAATCGAATGTACACAGCCCGCGAAAATTCAAAATTAACCTTTTCTTTTGAACAGGCCATGTATGTAATAAAGTAGACATTTTACACAACATCCATCTGAACAATGCAGAATTACGAATGGAGTACAGGGTATTCATGAAGAATTGTGAAAATAAACTGCTATAAAACAGCGAAAAAAAAACAAGGTACACCCATTTGTTTATGAATACCGCACAAGTCCTAATTGTCCAGAGCCAGTGGAACTCCGGCATCCACAACTGGAGTATGAAGTGAAGCTGAATTGTATTTACTTAAAAAGTATCATTTCACATTTAATGGCACAAGAGAGATTTTTCGGTTTCTTATGTTTTTTGGGCATTTTAAAAGTCACCTGTATGCACAACAGCACCAAAAAA
The DNA here is from genome assembly GCA_022651775.1 of Drusus annulatus. Lineage (NCBI taxonomy): Eukaryota > Metazoa > Arthropoda > Insecta > Trichoptera > Limnephilidae > Drusus > Drusus annulatus. The sequence continues at coordinate 854,607 of JAGWCC010000187.1, forward strand.
AGTTTTACTAAAATACGCATTATATAAACGTATGTTTTATACCAGCAAGTATATAAAAAATATTTTTTCTTTATTTATAACTCTTTATACGAGAGCTGTTTTCAATGAATCATCAATCGACCTCCAAATGTTCTTCTTCTGTGATCAAATGCAAATATTAAAAAAAAACATACTCGGATAGAGCATTTCTCGATCTATACCACGATTTTTTTAATTGTCTAACTAACGATGAATTTATATATTTTTAAACACGTCACTCGATGAACTTTGAACAGGTTTTTATGGGTAAAAAACTGTATAATAAATAAAATAAAAATATTGTTAAATATTACAGTATTTTAACTATATGAATTGAAGAAAAAATATTTTAAAAATATTGATTATATGCGGTTTTCCTAAATACTGAAAATACATAAAAACGATAGCGTGATGAATTGAATTCATGATGCGAAGAAGAGTTGCCAGAAGTGGATGTGCCGCGGTCAGCCGGTCCCGTGAAGTTTAAAATGAATATTATGTACCCTGGAGGGAACGCATTAAGACCGTTGATTTTGTTCTTACAATTTGAAGGAAAATTGTGAAAAGGAATAATCAGAATAGGTGCGTGGCGCAGTAAGACGCAAACGAACATATGATTGTACTTTCTTACATGTTAACTTCTTCGCGCGCGCTATTTTACAGATAATATTATCATTTTGAAGGAAATATGTAGCAAGGATCAGAATAGGTTTATTGCAAGCACGCTTATGGAGGTTATAATCGCCTTTTAATACATGCGGGACGAAACTGAACCGAAAACCAGGCCCACGTGTTCTTCCTCAGGGTTCTTAGTTGGAGAAAAAATTTCAGTATCTGGGGAAAAATCTAATTGTTCCTATATACATATTATACTTTCGTTAATATTCTTTTATACGTTTTATGCGTCTAATCTTCACTACATATAGAGAAGTAGCAGATTTTAATTTAAACATTGTTAACTTTATTGAGATATATATATTTTTGATTAAACGTGAACATAGATTTTAGTGTTAACTCCATAAAAACATCACAATTTACCTCCCCAGTTAAACTCATTGAAGCATATAATTTATCCACCAGCAGTTAATATAATATTTCAAAATATGTATATTTTCGACAAAATAAGAAATATCAAGGGAAATTCCCTTAAATTATAGGGAAAAATCAAAATCTAGTGAAAGACGAAGTCGGTCTCGGTCGGTTTGGGTCTACGAGCGGATACCAGGAACCAATCCATTTGAAGAAACAATCTACAATAAACTTTTGGCGGAATTGTTTACAAAATGCGATGAGGGTAACACATACGACTAAAATTATAACTATTTTAGCAAATCTTGATAATATCGTTAGCTCTCTCTCAGCCTTAATTAACACTAAATAATACATAGTATATTTGCAGCTCGTCCAAGATTCGAAGATACCCTCAGTATCGCCCTGGTGAAATACCAACATTCAGAATAGAATAGTTTCTTGAAATAGCGATAGCCGTATTCAGTGACCAGATATGAATAGCCATATACTTCTTAACTTTCCTTTTCACCATTTGCTTAACCTCTCCACTATATTCAGCCTTACAACATACCCAAATCGGGTATGCCACAGTCAGAATGGTTGTCGCCAACTGGGATTCTTGTAGATACGGTAATACGCAGGCTGGAGAGTGGATCAGTGATTTGGAGTCCGCACGAGGAGAAGTACTCCCTCATGTTGGAGAGGGTTCAGAAGAAATTTCTGAGATTTCTCTACTTGAGGGAGTACGGTTACTACCCGTGGCTCTATCCGACTGAGTTTCTCTTGGGTATGCTGGGAACAAACCATCTACGGGTCAGAAGGGATGTGTACATCGTCACCCATTTCTTCAAATTGATACGTGGATGTTTCACAAAACTTAGCTATCATGGAGAGCATTAACTTTTACGTTCCCGATGGTTATCGCCGTCATCGACAGCATAGATTGTTTTATCTCCCGGTCTGCAGGACTAATTTGCCAATGGTCATGCCGGTGGGGAGGGCACTCTTGCTGTTGAATCGAATCGCTTCGGATATAGATATTTTTTGCATCAGCGAAACTGTATTTAATCAGCAAGTGTTATTGCTGCTTCCTTAACTTGTATTTACTATATATCTATTCTGTTTAGTTATAAAATCATGTCTTATGTTGTATATTATATGCAGTGTACTCTTTTTTGTTTACTCCACTTTTTTTTTCTACATATCTTTAATAACGCCTTAAAATTTATTTTGTAATGTTATTAAAATGAATAAAGAAATTGAATTGAATTGAAAATAAGAACAACATTCACCACCACCATCAAAATCACTTATCTTAAATAAGGTGAACATCAACTAATAGTCACCCTGTATAAGCAACACAATGGATGTTGAACGTTTGAGCAGATAATCATTGAAATCCATTTAACATTTTCACGGTCCAATGAATTCTAGATTTCGTCAATAGTACCTATTGCGAACGTTTATAAGGACTATTATTGTACGAATCTACTGAAATGTTGGTCCAGTATTGTACTGCACATATACACAAGAGTCTTAACTGTTCAGAGTGAGTTGGGAAGGGAAGGAGGTGGGGAAGAAGAAGGTTGGGAAGAACCTGACTATTCAGAAATGGTCACTAAACACGGATTAATCCATTTCAATCAACGTTTCGATTCTGAATGCTGGTCTTTCACCAGGGCGATACTGTAAATATCTACCACTCTGGACGTAAGTCAATGTAAATTTATTATCAAAGTTTGTTTGACAAGGTTTCGTGATTACAAATCGCCGGGTAATACTTGTAATTAATAAGCTAGGCGAATTATAGCATGTCAATAACTTCCTCGTATATACACCGATAGCATATTCATACTAAAATTATATTAGACAGAACATATTTCAACATGCCCTCTCGCTGAAATAAAGTGAATAATCTTAAACCACCTCGTAGAAATTGAAGGTACAATAGTAGTAAAAGATAAAATACCCGTAAAGATATACGGCTGATAGCTACGTTGTAACCAGTGGCAGCTCGTGAGTCTTTAGTGTACTAGAGTGCTAAGATTGAAAAATACGACAGTGTTAGTGTTGTTGTAGCCGAAAATAATTTTAATTTTTTTTCAAGATTATATTTTTTGTATGAAGATTTTCAGGATTTTTCAGTTTTGGTGGTGCACTGCACGGATTTCTGAAAAATCTTCATACAAAAAGTTGATATTTCGAAAAAAAATAAAAAATGTTTTCGGCTACAACAACATCAATGATGACGTTTTTTTCAATCTTACCACTCTAGCACACTAAAAAGTCACGAGCCGCCACTGGTTGTAACCTCTTCCTCTTTCCCATAAACGACGACTTTATCAAAAAGACATGTTAAAACAGACCTCTCGGGGCAAGACCATTAGAATGCAGCAATCATTATTTTCATCTCAAATGCTAATAATTCACGTTTATTCCAACAAAAGCGAATAAACTTTACAAACAGAATTTCAACATCTAACAGTTTTCTTCAATTATCTCAAAACCGAATCGGTGGGGTTGGATCTCTAACAGAGGCATGCAACAATTGGACGTAGTTATGCAGAAAGCATTCAACCCCAAAAAAGATGAAACTGAGAAAAGGGCGTTTGAAAATATGACGATACAAAAGCATATTACGGCATTTGTAAAGTGAATATCAGTGTTTTTTTTTTATGAGAATTATTGTAAATTGGTAATTTATAATCTATCAAAGTATTTTTTTAAGAAAAGTATTTCCTATGTTACCTTACATTTTAGTGTTTTTGAACTTCAATTTAAGGGTCAGCACCCAAAGATAGACATTTTTGGCTTTCTAGTACAAGCAACACTACAAATGATTCATCTGTCAATTTTCTATGGCTAGTTAGAAAAAAATATATAGTTTTCAGGGAATACAATTATTAAACAGTAATCTTTAAAATTCGTTGTGAAAAACATACTAGAATTTTAGATAAAACGTTAAAAAATGCCTTTTCTGGTTTCAAAACTGCACCTTTTACTGATATTTTAGTATGTTTGTCATAGAATTTAAAGGATTACAGTTGTACAATGGTATTCACTGGAAACCTCAGACATTTTTCTAACTGCCCGTAGAAAACTTTCAGATGCATCATTTGTAGGATTGATGTATTAGAATGCTAGAAAGTAACGTTTAGTGTGATTTTTGAGTGCTGACTCTTAAGTCAAATATCTGAAATGCTGGATAGTAAAAATAAATAAAAACTATTGCAATTGGAGTTTGGATGTTATCAGCAGATAGAAATCTTGTGTTTATCTATAGGAAAACATGCAAAGCTCGATTTTGGGAAATTGTAGGTTGGACGCTTTCTGCATAACTACGTCCAATTGAAAACATGGGTGCCATAAGAGCGTACGGGATTAAACGCTGTTGTCTAGTAACACGGCTTATTATCTTCTACGGTTACTTCTTCATCATAATAGTTCTGAAACTATTCAAAAACTGATAACAAATGGCTGTGTGCAGCTTATGTGACTAGTCAGTGCGCTTTTCTTGCACAAAACTTTTAGCATCATTCAATATGGCGTCCAGATCTAGTGATAGTTTGGGTTAGTGGTAATAAGTTATCATTAAATAAATAATTGTATTTTTTATAGTGAATACCGCACAAGAGTCCCAACTGCTCTCAACCGTCTAGAACCAGTGAGACTATGGCATCCCCGATTAGGGTATTATTCTATGTTAATTAAATGTGTTATGACACATATCAATTAAATAAAATGTAATGCTACTACAATGATTCAAGCAGATTTCATTGGTTCTTCAAGAAAAATCCAAGCACCGGGTCTATTTTTTTTCCTTTCAAAAGATAAATGAATATCCAAACACCCAAGATATTGTATTATTTTTTATCTCATACAGCAGTTGGTTAAGTATTTTTTATCTCAATCATTTTATAGAATTTATGAGAAATGTAATTTATTTAAATCGGGTGTGCTAATTCTCCCAAAAGAGGAAGAATTAAATCTGAGAGGAATTGAGCTGGTAGCAATGAAGCCGGCCAAGAAAAAATATATTCTTGAATCGCTTGAAAGTTGTTAACACCAGAAAGTGCAAAGTGGATCCAAAATATAGTTGGTTTTGAAGCTCAGCTAAAACATGAAGATGGTCAGAAGACCAGCGAATCGGATGGTAGTGATTAATGAGGCTTTTATAAATGATTTGTTCATTGCTGATTCCGTTTTAGGACTATTTTTGGTACTTTTTTTCACCCTTATCATGCAAGAACGTATAACCTTCAACGTTCGAATTTTAATAAATAAACAGTTAAAACCTTAATTTCAGATAAATAACCCTAACAATTTTTTTTTTTTTCAAATACGCTCTTCACCAAATATTATTATATTCTGTCTTCGTTTTTGAGAAAAATTTTGAAAAATATATTTCGTCAACCATCCTAAGGTACAACAACTCTATCTGTTGGATCCGAAGCTGCGATTAAACACCGAATGTGTTTTCAGATTTAGATGAATTTGGAAAATAGTGAACTGTAAACGATAAACTTAATGGAAGTGTCTAATTATGGATGTGGAAAGATTATTGGAAACAGAGGAAAAATGGGAAACCATTCACTCACCGATGAAGTTGAAGTTGAAAGTCCTTGAAGTCTTCTTACACAATTGTATTATTAACGAAACGAATACACTACACTGAATGTTCTCTTCTTAATCACAAAACACCACAATTATTTTATATTATTTGGAAAACAACAACTAACTGACGAACAAGCGAAAAAATCAACAAGCAACACGTTTTATCACATCAAAACTCTTCTGTTCGATATAAAATTGTTTCGAACACGGTTTTGTTGAATACGAAATTTAATATTGCGAAATGGTTTGATAGGTAGGAACTAAATGAAAAACATGAAGGTAACCTAACAAATTATCACTTTGAAATCCAACACCATTCAAATGTGAAAAATGAACGTACAATAGAAAATAGCGGTCACTATTGTCACCTAAAATGCTAATAATTCACGCTGATCAAAAAAGTTCAAGCCCCAAGTTGGCAAGTGAGATAAAGTGATTCTGAATACTGCAACCTTAGAATTGATATATTTTTCTTATTCCGCTTAGATCAAATAATTCAATAGAATAATAATTCAAAGTAACCCCCGCGTCAAGTTTCCTCGGTTTACAGGTGTCAACAACTCATTAAAATTGAAATGAAAAGAAAATAAGGGGTCAGAGAATTCATCACGCGATATGAAACAATAAAAGTAAACAGGCAAAATAAATTCCACCAAAGAACGGCACGATTCACACCACAGCTTTAAAATACCATGCGGATGTTTAGTTAGCAATGCTACAATTTATGTAGAGTGTATAAAAATCTGCTGTTTATAAAATAAATTTTAGATTTATAATTATTTTATACTGTTTGCCCTGAAGATGACACGGGTAGCGTCGAAACCAGTATGTAAAGTAAAAATAATCAAGAGTAAAGTAAAAATAATAAAAGTAAATAGAACCAAGTATGTAAATTAAAAATAATTTTTAAAATATCAACGAACAAAAAATGTTACTTACCTTCGTAAAGCTATTGGGTTTCCAATTTAAATCTCTCATCACAAAGTTGATGATTTATTTAAAAAAAACAATTACAATTGAAATATCAAATTTCTTTATTTAGGAGTTTCATCGTTATGAAGGCGCGATTTTTCATTCAAGTCTTATTTGCTTCCCGTAGACTAAGAAACAATGAATTGCTGTTCCTCAATCATCACTCACTACTAATTATGGGTATCATCTTTGATACTAGTCTAAATGATTTTTGTCATTTTTACCACTCTACCGAAATCTTGACTTTTCTTCTTTCTAGTGCATATTTTGTCATATTTTTGTTATTGCTTCATTAAAATATTATGTATGTGCTGTTCTTTCTTTGTTGCTCTTTTTGCCCATTTCGTGTTATGTATTTTGGTAATCGGACAATAGTCCATAATAATTACTATAAAAATAAATAAGCTGAAGTATATCGATTAATGTATTATTTACTTCCGATGCTCTCTACTACCGGAGGTTGGCTATCATCAAGGCCATTCTTATCCTTCAAACCATGCTGCCAGGAACATCAATAGAAGCAGATATTTAAACCGTTTTTTTTTTACAAATATTTGATAAAAGAGTAAACATTGTTGGTTATCTGATAAATTTAAAATATAATATAAACATTAGCCTGTCAAAAAGTCAAACAATTTTAGTGAAATGGCGAAAATAAGGAATCTTTGGATAAATCCCGCTTAAACGTAAGTTTTTATATAACTACTTAGGTCTAACAAAAGGTCTAAATTAATTAATGCCGCTTTCACCTATATTGCGTGTAGTTGGTAATACATACGCAGAGGTTGTTGATGTATTTAACTACACGGAATGTAGATACAAGACGGCAATAATATCATATATCTCCAATAAATATTAATTTAATGTATTCAAACACTATTCTTTACTACTTTAGAACTAATCTTTATTTTGTTTGTGCAAATAATTTAAATTTTTGCACTGTTTGATGAAAACCTTTATTTGTAAAAACCCACTCGGGCGAATACAATTTTTAAATAAACTAAATACCACTAATGCGGAATACTGGTATAATTATTTTTAGTTCCATTTCAAATATAGAATAATGTCCACTAAAATACATTATAAGTAGGTGCTTTATTTGGGAAGTAGGGATTTGAAAACATTATTTTTCAAATTTTATTATTTTAAAACAAAGTGTATGTGTTCTATTTATAAATATGGCAAGCCACAAAGTTAATGCTTTTTACGAATATATTTTATTATTTCAATTAAGATCAGTTCCAAATTTGAAAAGTTCACACTCGTACATAATCATAAAGGAAATTGTTTATAGTTGAAGCATTCGCTCGTTATTGTTAGGCGAAAGCTGCCGGTTTATATCGAAATAGATCCACTCGCGTTTATTCAATAGCAATAATCGCGATAACGAATAACGCTGGAATTTGACACGCGAGTAATTATCGACTTAATTGTTTTGCTATTTGTCATTCCCGGGAGCAAACAACAAATTATGATCCAAATTTAAACGGCGGGGATGTTGTTATGGCCACTTAATGGAAATACGTTTTAAAACTAGTTCTTGTTATTATTATAGATTATGGTTTTTTGAGGAGCATTAAGTAATCAATATAATAATTAACTTTAGTTGATAATATTAAAAAAAACCTTCTAGAACTTTAAGATGCGTTTTTGGGGTGTAATTTTTTTTTAAATGTGAATTCCGAACTGTTCTGAACCAGTGGGACTTTGTTGTGAGGCTGAAGTTAATGAAGAGGGGAAGAAGATGGGGAAGAGAATGGTTGGGTAGCACCTGGTTATTCAGATCTGGTCAAGAAACGTGACTATAGTCATTTCAAGTAACGTTTCGATTCCGAATGGTGGCCTTTCACCAGGGCGATACTTAGAGAATCTAACACTCTGGAACGTACAGCAAATGAGGGGCTTAGAAGCAAAGGCAGCAATCTCCTTCATTTTAAATTATTTCTTAGAAAGTTGATTTAACGTTTAATGCACTTTTCTTTTGTGAATATGTTGATAAATTTAGAGATAATTGTTTCAAATTGTTCCTAGTTTAATGTGCACTAACATTTTTGTACACTTCATTCTCCATTTCTTTATAATAATCATTCAAAAGTTGACAATGCTACAGAACCGTATTTGGAGATTGCTGCCTTTGCTTCTAAGCCCCTCAAATATACTTGATATTATTTTATATGAATTAAATGTGTTATGACATATATTAATTAAATGTTTGCGCATGTCGGATTTGAACCCCCGACCTTTGGATTCGTAGTCGAGCGTCTTACCACTCGATCGTAAAGGCTGTATATTCGTAGATAAACACGAACTCAGTAACCGTGTTCCCAAAATAGGTTAAACCCCTAGAGAATCTGCACCTCACAGAGATAAACTCACTCATTCGGCCCTTGTACCTACGTCAATCCCTAAAACCCTAATGATCATTGCCAACCCAACATTTGAATTTCCTAATAGAATTGTATTCATATCATTTAACACATTAAACACGAAGACAACAGATTCAAAGGTCAAGGCTTGGAAATATAAATGTTACCACTACAAAAATAATTGAAGTACACACAGGACATTGTTTATTTTTAATTACATCTCAGTCAATCACATATTTTATGTGAATACCGCACAAGAATCTCAACTGTTCGGAGCCAGTGGGACTATGGCATCCCCAATTGGAGAATGTTGTGAGGCTGAATGGAGTGGGGAAGTAATCGAAATGGGGAAGATCTAGGTATATACTGAGAGTATCTACAACTCTGACCTTATTTTTAAAGTTATATAAAAAATATTTAATTTTAATTAACTTTAAAGCTCTTATGCTTATTATATTTGATATATTAATTATTTTTCTAGGTATACAATATGTGCTCGGGTAGAGCTTTATATACCATTACAAAGATGGCAGCCAAATCGGAAGAAATTGAAAAAAGATATTAATAATTTTCAATGAAGTATGAGATCGATTAAAATGCCGGTTTCTGGTAAGGTATCGGTTGCTCAATTGACAGAAGCGTTTCTCTCGGATAGAGTAGAAGTTCCAAGTTCAAGTTTCGGTAGCGACCGTTATTTTTTTTCTGGCTTTTTCTGTTTCATATTTACGTTGAAGATTATTGATACTATTTTTTTTTAAATATATATTTGTCCTAACTGATTATTATTCTACTGTGCCAAATATCAATCATCAATAATAATTTGGCTAACGGAGGATGAAGGAAAGGGTGGTGATGAAGAGGGGGAAGGCTATGAAGTACTAAGTAATGGCGTGTGGTGACCATTTCAAAAAGTTTCCTGACCTTTTTCGAATTTCAAACGTTTTGTTCAAGAAAAATTCGCTCCATTATATCCCGCTCTCTAAAAGATTTCATTTGATCGTTTTCTGGAAAAAAAACTGCCATGACACGCTGCTAGAACCTGGCTATTTCAATCTAGTAGTTACATATATTTATTAAAATTTTGAAAGCTTTTTAAAGCATCGATACTGAATCGTCATCAGTCATCACCGAGGCGATTCTAATATTATCTTCACTCTGGGACGTAATATAATAAATCCAAGTTCTAATGCCCAGAACAATAAAATTACCGTAATATGCTAAATACTAAAACAGACCGGGCGGTAGCTGAGTGGACAAACGCGTCTGATTAACATCTTCCGCTTCTTATGATGGCAGTATGTATATTGTCAGGTTATTCGTAACCCGGGAATGTTTGTCTTTCTTTTGAGAAAAAATAAAGTGCTACTGCTACTTTTTATTAAAAATATCTATATTAATGTCATGCGATTTCAACATTGAATAGTACACCCACTGTTTAAAGACTAATTTTAACTTGAATTTGCATTTCTTTTGCATTTCAGTGCCCTTCTATATTAGGGTTAAATGTTTGGGCGAGGTGTTGTTTTTAAATCTTTCTGTTTAACTTACAAATAACCACTTTGTACCTGGAGAAAGGGTCTAATGCTAGTTCTATCCAAGCCACGTCCAATCGACGTGAAAGCTTGCTTTTTGATTGGAAGGTCACAATAGCCACTAGAGCTCTTCCATTATCTTCAAATGTTTCAATTGTAGAGGTCAATATTACAGATTCTAAGCAGCTCAGCAAATTGATGGCGTTCAATTATCGTCAAAGTTTGCCGATTGGCTGGGGAATTTGAATTGACCTCAGGTATCATGCAAGGCCTGGTAGGAACATACACAGTAATGCCTTTAATACAAATAAACATAACATTATTGCCAACAAATTCAGCCTAGGTCCTGATGTTTTAGGCAAACATTCATTTTTTATATAGCGATATGGTTTGAAAGTTAGCAACATTTTTTGAATAATATAGTAATTATATTTTAAGTATATGTAATAATTTGATCAATAATTTGTAAAGCGGCCTTGTGATGATTTTTTACCAATTTCTTGCCGATTAATAATCAATAATATTTGTTCAAAGTTATGAATAAAGCGAACAAAAACAACTTCGCCTACTGTAAAATGTTGTAAATGTGGGTTTTCCCTTTTTCGTTTTCAATCGAATTATTCTAATATTTGCAATCTGTTCAGCAATAAGTTCCCTCCCCACAGACCGCGACAAGACCATTTGCAGGTTAGTTTTACAGGCACACAGATAAAGCAATCCGGCCTCACGCTGTCTCAGATAGCGATCCAGAACATAGAGACGTACTTCTCAAAGTCACCCTACAGTACCCTGAAGAAATTTCGCTCTTTCCCTCTCTTCGAGGAGGAAAATGCGAGCGTATCCCAGAGGAATTTACAGTTAGAACTAACAATAGCACAAAAGGGAAAAATGATTTATTTTTACACAAAACATAATAAAACTTAAAATATAATACAAAATCCAGTTTTATAAACAACACGATAGAGAAGAAGGGTATGAAAGAATGCGTATGATGTAAAAAAAATCAAGCAGAATATACAAAGAAGTCAAATAGATTTTAGCAGAATTAATAAAATGTTAAGTGATTATATTATTAAATACTTATTGCCTATGGTCTACTGAAAGAATATAAGTAGTTCAAATGCATATATTTGAAGAGTGAATTACCCGCACTGAGTATATCAGTACTGACCTGTTAATACGTAACATAAGTACGCACAGGTAAGTGAGGGTGAGTGATAAGTTAAAAAGTGAAGAAAAAAAAACTCTTCTATTACTTAGACGAATTATTCATTGAACTAATGTCACTAAAAAAAAAAATATCATAATATAATGGTATACGGAGTCTAAAATTTCAGGTTCTTGGTGACGTATACGGAATTCCATAGATCGCATTTTAGTAGTTTTTGTGAATATTAGTATGCACTCGTTGGTACTTCTGAAATTATTAAGACAACAAGATGATTTTGATTTCGAATAAAGTGTGAATGATAACAGATCACAGCATTAATATATTTCAAAGGTTGGAACAAAATTTAAATTCGTATTATTTTAAAGATAATACAATTTTTTCAAACGTACGCGGAATTTAGGATTTTAAATCATTTTTGTTGAAAAATACAATACGATTTTATATCAATGACGTAACACGCCACCTTTCTTATATAATACTAAGCAATGAGCTATGACCTATAAGGTAGCAATTGTTCGTAATACAATGAAAGAAGGGCGTAGGAAATAACGTACAAATATTACATAATTTGAACGTAAAGGTAGCTCTATGCATGAATGATTATAAGAATAAATTATAAACATACTTTATAATACCACATGCATATTGTATACCTACGTATGTGTATGATATGAGCACAACGCGTAGAAGATGTATATTAAAATACAAAGCTAACATTAGTTGAACTTTGTTCTGCAGGGCTAGCAAACACACCTAAAGAGAGAGTACGGTAAGGCTCATTATGTGTTGGAGGAGGTGTAATTAGCGTGAAAAACTAAATCAAGGTAGGAGAAACCTGTATGAAACATAATTAGTTCAAATATTTGAGAGTTGTTTCTTCTTAGAGTAGAACCTTGTCAGAAAATAATACTCTAGCTTTTGAAAAAATAACACTTCTATCAAAAAATACATAAAAATTTCTGACATTCCTTTTATTTATTTTTCAGCTGCACGCAACTGCATCGCGGATAGATTCGTTTCGATCAAACCAATCTAAAATAATAACAATATTTTTTTATAATTTGTATAGCGCCGTTTTTTGTGAAAAAATCACCTCAAGGGCCCTGTACAAATCTTAATTCTTAGGCTTTATCTTATTAGCAACTAAATTTATAATCTATATATAAATCGCTGTTCCTCAATCATCACTTTACTAATTATCGGTATCATTCTCCACTGACCAAAATGTCGAGACTTTTTAACTCAAGCCATGGTTTTTAAATTTTTGGTACCAGTCTACATGATTTTTGACATTCTTTAAGATTCTACCAAAACTTTGACTTAACCTTGGCTTTGACCTAAATGTTCTTTTTAATGGATATTTTGTTTTATTTTTGTCATTGCTTCATTATAATATTATGTATGTGCTATTCTCTCTCTGTTGCTCTTTTTCCCATTTCAGTTGTTTTTTTTTTGTAATTGAACAATAGTCCGTTACTTTATAAATAAATAAATTACTATGTATTCATATAATGTACAAATATATACAGAAACATACATACCTGGCAGGTAACTTCAGATAAATACATTTATTTTATTTACTTCTAGTTTCGTAAAAGATTCTACACTTTTGCACTCAGAGGACATAATATTAGCAAAATTATAGTTGGTATATTTTAAATTTTATTTTTTAAATTTAATAAAGGTATTTCTAAAATGTAGTAATGTAGTACGGTACAGGGATTAGATTTAAATTTATAAACCTAAAAGTCATTGGTCGTTCAATAAGAAACAGATTATGGCTCAAATCTTCCACTGACATTACCCATGGTCGGACTACTCGCACTTTAAATTTCACTTAGTCAGTTTAGTGTGAATAAATGTTGTACTATACTCTAGATAGTGAATTTTTCATACAGTTATTTATCAAAGCAAAAAGAGTAAAGGAAGTTACGACTAGAAGAGCAGGGAACACAATAGTGGTTTCTATATTGAATTTAAGGACATGATAATCTGAAAAGGTAAATTTTAATCAGCAACATATCAAATAATGGTGAGTGTTTTAAAACGGATATTTCGATCAGTAATATGACCAGTTCATCACTTATTCAGGGTCTATGTACTGAAATACACCCGTGTAGTAGTAAAAATATAGACACAAACCACTCATACCCATGTGCATACATACGAGTATGTACATATATCATCACACAATAGAAAATGGATAATTACACTAACGAGCTGTAATGGATAATAATGCGTAGGAAACACGTGGTGCGAAGTGCCGATGGTTCTTTGTTTTCTAAACAATGAAGCATTAGTACTACAGGCATGTAAGGTTTCAATAATAATAATAATTTTCTGTATTGAATTTCCTATACATGACAAACTGTTACTAATTTAATACATATAAGAAATTACATTTTGTAATTGTAAAATAAATACAAATTAAGGTACCATATAGATAAACAAGACAAGAAAAGAAAAACAATTTAGAAAAAAAATATTTCAAAAAAAAAACAGGCAGTGGTGATGATCAGGTCAATGAGGAGAAACTCTTTCAAGAATCAATAGGATTTCACTTCTGAATCTCTCCTCACTGACGGAAGACACATATCGGAAGAGATTTTGTTGAGGAGCAATATACTCCTCTCCACCGGCAGAACCATTGGCAGGTTGGTCTTACAGGCAGGAAGATATAAGCTGAATTCACACCAACGTCCGGATCCGCTCAGTGACGATATTGTTCCGCATGAGAGCTTATTGATATGGTATGAATATCAATCAAAGGGTATGTGCCAAGACAAAGTTTTGTGGCAGTATATCCTTTGCCCACCCTTGTGATATTTAACTACTTAGTTAGTTAAATAATTATTTTGATGTGTAAAAATACTTACATCGCAGAGTTTTTTTTCATTAAAAACCATTTTTTTTATCACTAAATAATATTTTTAATAATTGATAATTATAATCAATAATTATTAAAAATATTATTTAGTGATAAAAAAATGTTTTTTAATAATAAAAAACAGCGATGTAAGTATTTTTACACATCAAAATAATTATTTAATTAAGTAGTTAAATATTACAAGAGTGGGCAGAAGGATATACTGCCACACAACTTTGTCTTGGCACATACTCCTTGATTGATATTCATACCATTCCAATAAGTTCTCTTGCGGAACAATATCGTTACTGAGCGGATCCGGACGTTGGTGTGAATCCAGCTATATACGTGTATATGTAAATCTATAAGACGCTGTCTTAGATAGTCATAATATAATACAAGTCCGCAACATTGTAATAATAATATTATAATCACGACCTTCACGAGAGAGCGGTAAGCACTCTGGCTCCGGCCCCAAAAGTACAAAATACAAATCGATAAAATACAAAAAAAAATATTTTCGTAGAGAGCAACCACTTTGTGGTTTGACATATTTGAAGAAATGAAAAAATAACTTTGTAAAAGACCACGAATATAATTTTAATATTTGTGACTGACCGGTTTTGATGAGCTTAAGCATCATCAGGGTACAAAAGTAAACTAAACAAAAATTCAAAGTGTGCGGTTATACATACATACAGAGAGAATACAAAATATAAAATAAAATAACAGAACAATGAGAAAACAATAAAATGACATTTAAATTATAACAAAGAGACAGTTATTATAAATTGAAAGAGACAAAAAATAACGGAGATGATACTTAGGCTAAGCGAAACCGGTCGGTTATAAAAAAATAAACATTATCCGTGGTATTATACAAAGTTATTTTTTAATTCCTTAGAATATGTCAAACAACAAAGTGATTGCTTTCTACGAAAATACAGTTTTATATAAATTTCATAATTTTAAATGATATCAGTACCAAATATGAAAACTTCAAGTTACGGACGTACGTACTCACAAAGAAAATTATTTTAATTTATTAATTAATTACTGGAACTTTTCATACTCGCAATGTAAATAATCTCTTTTGACTTTCAGCTCCAGCAAAATAAGTTTATTATCATTTCTGCCGGAATAAGTTAACCACGTGTAATTTAATTAATTAGTGAAAAGTAAAATCAACATGAACGTACAAAATGGAAATATAATAAATTACATTAAATATTATCAATAGTGTAGTAAAGTTAACAGAAATAATTACAACAATACAAGTTATCCATAAAAAAAATTACAAAAATACAGAAAGAAAGTCTCAAAATTTGTGTCTTTCAAACATAATTTTAAATATTTTGCATTGAGTGATTTTATTATGTCCTAGAATTTGCCTTGGTTGAAGAATTGCTTGAAATGGGTTTCCGTCGTGTTTGGGAATTAGTTCTGAAAAGCTAGATACATATGCGCCATAATATTGTTTTTCCAAATTCCTCGCTTTCACCCATTTATTTCCACCTCACAAAACTACACTCGTTGCGGACAGTTGAAGCCCAGTGTGGTATTTGTACTTTACCGAGCATTGAACTCAGGACCTTTGGGCTCCGAGCCAAGAATCCTACCGATCTGCGAGGGCGGTTGCCTTCGTAACGTAACCGTGATAACTTTTTAAATAATTAATATAGTCAATTAAGGTAATAAATCTAGAAACTTGTCTACTCTATTACTCAGGGAAATTTATTTCTTAAGGGTTAGCACCAAAAAATACACACTTTTTTGGCTTTCTAATACAATCAATACTACAAATGATTTAAGTGTTAATTCTCTAAGGGGTATTTAGGAAAATGTCTAAGGTTTTCAGTGAATACAAATTTTAAACAGCTATCTCTAAAATTATTTATGAAATGCACACTGAAATTTTAAGTAAAGCGTTCTAAAATGGCTGCACTGGTTTTCAAATTGCAACTTTAACTGACATTTTAGTATGTTTTTTATAGAATTTAAAATGTTAGAACCTGAAGTTTTTATTCACTGCATAACTTAGACATTTTCCTAACTGCCCGTGTAGAATTAACAGATAAATCTTGTGCAGTATTGCTTGTATTAGAACGCTACAAAGTGACGTTAAGCGCCATTTCGGGTGCTGATCCTTAATGTCTTATTTTATAATATGGAAGAATAGTCAGTGGATCTGTAACACTTTCGGTTAGGCAATGTTGCGAGGCGGGTTAAGAAAAGGGATGTGGGAGGACTTTTTAGAGCAGGTCCTGAAAATGACCGGATTAATTAAAGGGATGTCGGAGGCTCTTTCCACATACCTGTCGCTACACACAATAACTAGAAATGGCCTGTACTCATACTTATTCAGTCGATATCAACTGTCAACTGTGAACGTTCTAAAATAAGTTAGTAATTCTGCAACATGAATCAATTCTAAGACGCCTCAAAGTAAAGCCTCACAAAAAAGAAAATTATGAGCAGCGGGTTTTCAGCAAAGCGAAGCGCAATCAAAAAAGTCATATTGACTCGTGCGAACTCGTACTGTACCGCCATAATATCGTCGTCGGAAAGGCAAAAGGGTTCGTGCGCCATTTTGGGAAACTTACACCTGAACACTTTTTTTTTTTTACAATAAAATTCACAAGTCTTCAGTACCTGGTTGGATTTTGAAAAAAAAGTTAACTCAGGCAACTCAATGCTCTCACTGAGTTACCTAAGCCGACAAAAGGCTAAAAAAAAGTCCCGAACTTGTGTCGCTTGAGTCAAGCTTTCTCCCAAATGTTAAGGAGAGTCAGAGCCTTCGATGCAAAACTGCATATTTAACTCATTTTTGACCAAAGTGTCTATCTGTGACTACTTAGACGAAGACATTCACATGAAAAAGAGTAGAAACGATTTATCGAACAAGAATTGCACAAAAATTTCCAATTTACTTTAGACTTAATATAACCTAGATATTTTTAATGGAATTTAAATCAAGATTAGATTTCTTTCATAAATAATAATCTTAAGAAGATACACATTGAGGAATTATCTTTTCCATAAAAATCCACTGAGTATAACAACTAGGCCATTTTTCGAATGAGAATTGTACAAAACATTACTTTCGAGTTCATTTCAGCTAGATATTTAAAAATTTGATGAAATTTTGGTAATTATTTTATGTGTTTTTAGAAAAAAATAACCGATACATTGTGGAAGGGACAACAAATAACCAGAAAGATAGATTACGTGCATAGTTCAAATTTTATGAGAAAGTTGGTACGTACCTACTTACTAAATGTCATGTGGAAAATATCCACGTAAGTAAGTTTTTAAAGGAGCATCGAAATTGGCAAGTTTTTTATGTACCCAGGAATTATCAAAAGCCTGTGTTGGCGGCCTCGCGTGATATTATCTGAAAATTATCTGAGTTCCAACACTTTTTTTCTACAAAGCAAGCACTGGGTATAGCAAATACGCAATAATCCAGCGAGTAGCTCCTACGCTCGGAGGCATTAATCCTTTTTTCGAGCCTTTTCGGACCAGGAAACGTCAAAGTCTGGACAAGTCATGCATTTTAAACCGGCCGCTCCGGTACAGTCAAGGGTTCGCAAACCATCGCGGGGCGGCCGGCCATTTGTCAGCGGCTGCGAGCCGTTGTAAATAAATTAGATTTAAATATTTACCATACTATGTTTGCCGGCGGATACCTTGGTCTTTCTGGTAGTTTAGTTTTATTTATTTTATATTAGTTACTTAAAGTTAAAAGTTTACAAAGAATCTAATTATAATTAATATTATTTTTGACTCTATAATAATAACTTATATACTACTTGATATTACTGATGTATTTTAAAGGGTTCTTAGAGGATTGATTGGCATATTTTGTATTGTTTCCGGCAGCGCATTATAACATTTCGTCCCCTTATAAAAGAAAGCTATTTTTTGTATTGGTATTATTCTCATTTTTTTTAAAGTCCTTGTGTTATGTTTGTGAATCTGCACATTGTAGATAATTTTGTGAGATAAATATTTTGGTAATAAGTTGTTACTCATTTTATATAAGAACATCAATGTGTTTAATGTTAGCCTCTGTTTTACTGTAAGCCAATTTAGTTCCTCTGACATTTGAAATAGTGAAATAATTAATTTAGTTACCTAATTATTGGTTTGATGATTTACGAAATGATAATTTCTTATGTATGATACCGATCTGAAATAAAACAGCTCCCAACCATCTGTAGCCAAGGAGACTATGGCATCCCCAATCGGAGTTGTGAGGCTGAAGGTAGTGGGGAGGTAAAGGAGATGGGGAAGAGGAAGGTTGTAAAGTACCTGACTATTCAGATCTGGTCACCAAACACAGGTAAAACCATTTCGCGCAACGTTTCGATTCTGAATGGTAATCTTTCACCGGGGCGATACATAGCTTTCCTCTGGAACGTGCCGTAAAAAATATAGTATATTATTTGATATTATTAAATATAAAATAACACATCGTTAAATAAAATTTATTTGGGCACGCCGGGATTTGAACCCGCGACTTCTGTAAAATAGTTTTTCTGATAGACCCTGACATATCAATGACATCAATCAGTGACTGGTTAGTAGCCGAGTGGAAGAATAAATCGGGTTCCCACCCAGGCAGCACGAGTTTAATCCTCTACTAGCCAAGTCCTCCATCATTGCACAAGCAACATTTTCCCACTATAATGATGGAAGTAGGAGGAATTCAATTTAGTGTCATGTTATTCGTAACCCGAGAATGTTTGTTTTTCTTCTAAGAAATAAAAAAAAAAATATATTTAAATATATATATATTTATTTATATAAAAATAAATAAAAATAAACTTTGTATAAGACCATGGATATTATTTTTTTATGACCGACCGGTTTCGCTTAATTCACCTTCTCAGTTGCCGTTTTTTTTCTCTTTCAATTCTTATTATGTGTCTCTTTCTCTCTGTTCCTTTGTTATAATTTAAATGTTATTCTATATTTTCTCATTGGTTAGTTTATTTTATATTTTGTTTTTCCTCTGTATGTATATATAACGGCACACTTTGTATTTTTTGTTTACTTCAATTTTGTACCTTGATGATGCTTAAGCTAAGCAAAACCGGTCGTTCATGAAAATTAAAATAATATTCGTGGTCTTATTCAAAGTTAGTTTTTCATTCATTTTTTTGAATATATGTTAAAAAATCAACGATTCCGGATGATAAATAGTAATAAAAAAACATTAATTAAAGGAATTTTCATCACACAACAGAATTCACGTGATGTTTGCATCTATTGAAAATAATCTATAAAACCATGTGGTTGACAATTCAATTCGTACAATTGCAGTAACAGAAAAAACTTACAAACAATTACGAGAGGATAATTAGTTAAATTAGTGCTTACATTATAGGCCAATTACGAGTTGGATACAATTAGTTAAAAAGTACCTGCCTCTCAAAATAATTCTTAATAAATGTGAAACAAAATTTGGTATTTATTTTCAAAATATAAAAACCGTGAAAATGAATTAAGTTATCCGAACGTCTGCTGAGCTTTCGCGACAACATTTAGACAAAACTTCATATTTTGATCTCCAATCTAACATTTAATGTTTGAACGGAGGTTATGATTTTTTGGCTAAATACGAATATGGCTAAACCACGGTTTACAGATGAAACAACCCGGCCTTACTCAGCTGATTAAACATTTATTGGTTTAGTTATCAAAATTTCTTCATTTTGTAATCTTATCCTTAAAAGATGCATATAAAAAAGTCTTACATTTCCTGGAAAACGAATTTCAGGACTTCTATAAAAACAAGTGTGGCGCTCATTTTATCAATAACAATAATTAATAAGGTCCCATGTCAGTGACGCACGGGTCAATGAGGCCATAAGACCTTTGACGATACGTGAAGTCATTTACAATTACGTACACCTAGCAGTTGGCAACTCAGAGTGATACAGTTATTGCGAAATTCTTAGAATCTTTGTCACATGCGATATCAAGATCGAAGGCACGAAGAACAAGGCCTCTCATGCGTATGAGTTACAGGTTATAGATTTAATCTTTCAGATATTTAGTACCTACCTGGCAAACATTTCAATTGATGAAAATGAAAATAAAATACTGTCAAGCAGGAAATTTCTGTTTGTCTGCACAAAATTCTTCCAATGGTGAAGTCGGTGGAACAGTTTTTTTCCGCGTGTATTTATTTTGTTCTTAAGACATAAATATTACAGTTGTGTTTTCAAAAACTATAAAGGTATTCATGCAAAGCTGCCACAGGGGCTTGTCTGCCGGATATCACTTAATTGTGGATTCGACAGCTTAGGAAGATGAACATAATTTGAAATTAGAAATAACTAACGCATCAACGTTTGTGTGTTTTGAATATTTAAATAATATCAATAATCTAAAACACAAATATGAAACAGAAAAAGGCAGATAATAAAAAACAATGTTCACAACCGAGAAAAAAATATATTTATCCAAGACACCATCTAGGTATTCAATGAACTTTAGTTGAGCTTTGATTCCATTACAAAGATGGCTGCCAAAAATCGGAAGAAATTAAAAATAATAATCTTAATTTTCAATGAAATCGTGAGATTGATTAAAATGCCACTTTCTAATAAAGTCCCAATGGCCGAATTGGTTAAGGCGTTACTCCCGGATAGAGTTGAGGATCCGAATTCGAGTCTCGGTTGTGACCATTGTCTTTTTATTTTATGGCTTTTTCTGTTTCATATTTGTGTTTTAGATTTTCGATATTATTTAAATATTATGGTGTAATTTGGATTTTGATAAAGTCTGCAATCAGGCAGTAATGTTTCAAAACGATTCTACAAATCAGCAATAATGACCCATGGAAATGAAATGACGACCTTTTGAGAAATAAGGTAGTGTCCTTCAACTATTCTACTGGCATCATCAACACATAGATTTAAATTCATGGAGCTTTTCGGCCCCGAATGGCGAATATAGGAACATATACATCTTAAAAACCATATTTCCTGAAGTTTTACAATAGAGCAAAAATTTGAAAGGTTCTGATGGTATGAGAGTAACTTTACTTTGTCGGTCTGGAATTTCTAGGACAAAGTAACTGTTTACAGCTCGCAAAATCATTTTTACGACGAGCTATAAAGCTTTGAAATATCGATTTAATGCTAAAAAAATAAAACAAGAAGCTATTTTGTTTATTCCACATTTTTCAATTTTGTTCAATAATAAAAATAAAAATCGTCAAAGAGTGTTGAAAACTCGAGCGTAGCTGGAAAGCGAGCTGCGTTAATATTTATGTAAGATACAAATATGTTTTTCGGCTTTTTTTCACCAATTTTTTCGTACACAACATAGATCAAAATCATCACGTGCTCACAACGTGAGGTTTCCACTGGTCTGTGAAATTTCACAGCTTCAGGTCACTTGTAAACAAGACTCAGGTACGATTAACGTCTAAGTTACTCAGGTATAACGTAATACGTTGTAGGATAAAATATGTTTTATTTTTTTAATATCAACCCCGAAATTGATGTACGAGTGAGTATACGTCTTGATATTTTATACTACAAATTACTTGTACATTTTCAAGGCATACTGAACTTGCAAAAGAATCATCATTTGGAGCCCTAATATATTTTTCTCACGTATTTATGTTTTTTTTCTTTATTATTGTGTGTATCTTTTATTTTATGTATCGGTATCAATTATGGAATGTATTGTATTGCACTACTCCTGCATACCTTCTGTAATGAAACCTTTATTATTATTATAGGTACAATCTTATACGAACATAAATAAATGCTTACACATTATCTTATTTCATTTTTAAATCTTAAAAAAAATATATCGTGTCACTTATTATACTGGACTATCAATTTTAAGTTAGTAAAAGTTTTATTTTATTATAAAATTTCCTTTATTTCATGTCATTGTTAAATTTGTGTAAAAAATGTACATACCATAATAAATACTTTGCTTAACCCCCGTAAAAACAACTCTCTTAACATATTTCATTCCTTTTGTTATTTACGAGGGTCATCCAGATAGTTAGGTTACCACATTTATGTAGGTTTGAAAAATGCTCGTATTTAATTGAAATTCACAGGATACTTCACAAATACATTTAACTATTTTTCAACGTAACTTTTAGATGGAGACATTTCTGTAGTCGGGGCACCAGCTTTTGTATGCCAGTGTTATAGACCTTCGTCGCCAGCTCTTTCAGTTACTCCCTCGACCTCCTGATCGTTGGAAAAACGTTTCCCACCCAAAAACTCATTTAGTTTAGTGAAAAGGTGATAGGCCGAAAGCGCCAAATTCGGTAAATAAGGGGAAACGGGTGACAATGTCCCATCCCAACGATGTCAGCAGCTCCAGTGAAACTCGCGCGGTGTGGGGCCTGGCGTTGTCATGCAGGAGGCTGACTCCCCGGGTCAGCATTCTTATTCTGCAATTCTGAATGGCTCTTCTGAGTTTTTTAATGGTATTGCAGTAAGCCTTTTCATTAATAATAGTCACTTTAAGCATAAAATCCACCAAAAGGACACCCAGAAAGTTAATCAGAAATCACTAATGGTCTCTCCCTCCTTGCCTCGTCGGGAGTATTAGTTCGGCCTTCTCTGAACAACCTGACCCACTCCGTGACATGTTGTCGACTCATCACATCATTACCATAAACTTCCACGAGCTTCCGATGGATATTCGCGGCGGTATTGTTCTGCAAAGTCAAAAAACGAATCTCGCACGGACGGGAGGTGGCGGGAGCGCGTGAAGACCTCTCCATCGGAAGAATTTTCTGTGACTGAACAAAATAGCCGACAAATACGCGGAACCAAAAAAACTGACCTTTCGGATCCCCCTTACACGCAAAGTGTGCCAATTTCGAAACAAAAAAATTCCTTGTAACCATACTTTCTGAATGACCCTCGTATTTAAATTATAATTTTTGTTAAACTATACATATAGTGAAATTATACCAACTGAAACACAACATGGACCATTTATTGAAATAGAATTTAAAGTGAGTGTTACTCTTCCGAGGAAAAGTGATCCGGTTACATTTTTTTTTTAAATGCTATTTTGAAAACGATTAATTATTTACCTACCAACCCTGCTCAGGAAGCTGTTCTGTTAAATTTAGTAGATTCTGATAAAGGTATACTCTTTCTCACTTGGAAAATATTGTTGTATTTTTTTCGTTAACTTTTGAATTGGATCTGTATATTTTGAGGCTTTACCTTTTTTATATAAATAAATATTATTTGTTTTATGCGACTTTTTTTGTTTTATTTTACATACATGGCCTGTTCAAAAGAAAAGGTGAATTTTGAATTTTGAATTTTCTTTACATCGTTTTTTGTTTTGTTAAAACCAATGTTTATCATATGTTAATTATCAAAATTTTGAATTTTGTTTTTGACAATAACACGTTTTTGTGAGTTCTTCAACTTTTTATGGTTGTATTTTTTTTTCCAAAACGCTCAAAAATTGAAGAACACACAAAAACGTAACTAACATTTTAAGTGCGTTCCACTTTATTCCAAAAAAAATTTAAACATTCATTGAATCCAAAATGGCTGATAATGCTAACTTATGATAAACATATCCAAAATGATAACTAACAATATACCAACAAACAAAAAAAAACGATAATCCAATGTACACAGCCCGCGAAAATTCAAAATCACCTTTTCTTTTGAACAGGCCTCGTATGTTTTCCTTTATTTCGAAGCAAATATTTGCATCTTTATGTTGTTTACGCACTAATATCTATCATCAAACTACATATGATAATCATCGATAAGTTGTAAAAAAATCAGAAAGAGACAAGTTCACACAAATCAATCAGTCTCTCATTTATTACAATTTTCATATTGCTTTTAAACAAAATCTTCTACTCAGATTTGAAGACTTTATTGATCGCTGCCACTCTGCTCCATTAGGATTCCCGCCGTAAGTTGGCTCACCCAAAACTTGAGCTAAACCTCAGATCGTCTCAATAAATACGACTGTCTCACTATGTAAATAAATATCGTCGTTAAGATATGTAAACCTCGTAACTATCTCCAAATTTTATGCTATTTAAACTAATTTCTAAGTCACAAGCTACTTAACGAATATAACATTTAACCAAAATCTGAAATGCGTAAAAAGCTTTACTTGATTATTAAATCATCTTCTAAAACAACTTTATTCGTGTGCTCTAATAAAGTTTAAAGTTATAATCCTTTTCAAGATACCTACTATTTTTTTTACATTTCGAGGTTTACAAAATTAACTTAGCAGCGATGTGCACAATCTCAATATTTTGTTTGAAAAACATGCCGTTGAGAGTGCATGTATTATAATATTTTAGTAGTAAATAGCCCGTGAACTTTCCACTGTTTTACATATTAATTTTCTAACTAACCATCAAGCCGTTTCTGCAGAAGTAGGCAAAGAGGATAAGCCGTAACACAACACTCCTTGCTTCATTCACATTAATACATCATCTCATACTCTTCTATTATTCTAACTCATGACATGATCCAACTCAAGTATTCAATTCACTTAATCGTGCCATGTCTTTCCCGAGCGTCCCCGACTTTGTCTACCATTTACTTTAGCGTCAAATATTCTCCTTACACTCCTTTTTTCGATCATCTGCTATACAAGTCCAAATCTTCTAAGCTTCCTTTTCTTAATCTTATTCATTACGCTTACATTAGCCTTGCATTTTTTCCGTATCTCCACATTTTTAACGTAGCCATACAAGGTTTTACTACACATACGCCTCAGGGCTCTCATTTTTACAACATTCAGTCTACTTTCATCCTTTCTCTGCCAGTTCCATGGTTCACTGCCATACAACAGGGTTGGTATCAGCACTCCATTGTGCACTGCTAGCTTCGCTTCTCTTGACACTTTTTTATTAGCGACAACCGCGTTCATTTTTTCATTAATAGAGTATCATGCATTCGCCCTTTTTCCATCTCCCGTAAACATACTTCCCAAATAAAGAAACTACTCCACTTGCTCCAAGTATTCATCATTCACAAGTAAAGCACACATTGTTTTCGTACTCTTTCTTTCGAACACCATGATGTTGGACTTACTCGCATTCATCATTAACTGATTCCGCATACATACTTGTACTTCGTTCATCCTAGACCCGAGAGACTGTAAATCTTCTGTTGTTGAATTTAAAAATATATCAAAAAAGAGAATAATATGCTCATATCGCGCATCGATTCGATACGGGCGACGTTAGGTCTTGACGTTACGATATAGAGAATAGTTAAGATCGATGAGAATTAAAAAAACAGTCTTCACCTATTCTAAAGAAAAAATAAATTAAGGCGTGGTCAGAATCAAAAGGTTACAATATGTAAATTCAACTCGCATACCAAAGGAAATTGAATGTTCTTAGGAGTGTAATGTATCAGTTTTCGTTTACATTTTTAGAGTTCAATTATCTTGAGTAGAACAAAGGTAGCTATTTTAAAATATATTCAGTTCAAGTTCAGAAGAAAGGGTAACATCATTCATATAAATTCCAATTTAAAATTAAATCGACACTTCACTCCAAAGTAATGGATTAGATCCCTCTTTCAAGATTGCCTACAAAGAAATTTTTGTTACGTTGATAATGTAGTCAATCTTCATAAATATAAACATACAAATAATATAATATAAATTATATAACATATGTCTCGGTCGCAACCGTTATTTTTTGTATTCTCTGGCTTTTTCTGTTTTATATTTACGACGAAGATTACTGATACATTCAATAATTAATATCAAAAATACAACAAGCATAAAAGTTTTAAAGTTAATTCTAATTTAATTTATAATGTATGAGGACCAGGGTTTACAAAACAACATCATCGAGCACAAAAAATAAATCAAAATGTAGGTGGTAAAAATATGTTTTAATAATAAAATAAATTGGATTTTAAAAGGTGATAATCGTGAACTCCATTTGTAGCATGAAGGGCGGAGATCTCTTGCAATTTTAATAATGGGTATGATTGGTTTACGTTTCCGATGCAAAAAATAATAAAATTTCGCGTTCGTCGGTAGGATCGAAGCAGTTTTATGTCGCAGTTGACATTTAACGTATTGGCCGTGCTCGTGGTTTTAGTACGTACTCAAATGTTGACAAAAATGTACGGAGGTATCTAGAATGGTATTTAGAATGGAAAAGGTATTATGAAACGTAGGAAAAAAATATCTGTAAGTATAGTATCTTTTTTAAATTTGTAATTTTGTGTTTAATTTGTAAAACTCTATGTTATGTTTTTATTAACGCCAAAACAGCTGTAACAATTTTAAAAAAATAAAGCTGAAAACTAGTATAATTTAATAATATGAATAAATTCAAAAAATTTTTTTTTTGCTTCGTAAACCGTTCATTGCTAGAATTGGTTAATACAAATAATAAATGAGAGATGCGTCATATTCGGTAACAATACTGTCGATTCGATGGCATTAGTAACGAATCCAGAGATAGCTCTTCTATCTGTCTCTCGACGAATCGCCTTTAGATGTGTAAATTTTAACCAAATCCTGTACTGTATGACAAATTCAGAAATTCCATTCTTTGAATTTCGCTTCCATGCCCTAAATCGGAAAAAAAAAATAATAAAAAAAAAAATTAAATAATAATCATAATTTTAAGTTAATAATTGTGTCTATCTGATGGGATCTGCCAATTTAAAGTATGTTCCTGTATATTTTTCTTATTTAAACTAGGAATTAATATGTAACGATAGAGAGTAAGATCTGTACAGCGCCCTTGAGGTAATTTTTCACAAAAACGGCGCTATACAAATCGTCCAAATATTATTATTATTATTATTCTTGTACCTTGTATTTAATTTCTGTACGAACTTAAGATGAATAGAAAGTATTTAAAGTTGAAAATTTTCTGAAGCCTTTTGAAAAGTTCGTAGAATAGAGCAGTGTATTTTTATAAATGTTTGAAATTCTTTAATAAATTTCACAAGAGAAATCAATCTTTCAGCACTTGCCAACGAGATGCATCGTCGTCAAGTCCTTGGTAAAAAGCACCACTATGGGAATTTTTTTTGAAAAATACTAACGATATATTTATTGATGTTTTTACTGTGCATGTTTGTTAACTGTGCATTTTCATTACAATACCAATTTTTGGGAACGTTCTGTAAAGCAGAGAGAGGGAAATATATTTCCAAGAGACGTATATTGGAAATGGAAAAGTTACCAAGTCCCAAAAGCTTCATTCCGTTCTTTTTTAACCCTTTTCTATTGTAAAACCTCCAACACGAGTTCCGGTCAAGAATCCCAATAGGTACCTCCTATTTAAATGGAACTGGAAAAGGAGCCATTGCGCATTGAAGAATAGATTTGATAGAAAAACGGATTAAGACTTCGCATCTTTGATTTATTGAAGTTTATATAGTATTTACATACAAATGCGAAATATCATGTATTGAAAGAAGCACTGAGCAATCTTTGCAACTTTCAAAATCTATCGTGATCCTCCACCAATACGCTTAATAAAATGTTTTGAATATAATTTGTTTACATTAAGAGGGTAAGAAAAGTCTTCTGACCAGTGGTAGATCCCTGTGACAGCAAAGATCTTTCCTCTCGTGTAATTTTCTAATACGTATGATTATTATAAATTATCATCAAGCGCTTTGTATTACATCATTTTTTTTATGTTAATCGCTTTAAATCTTTACAACATAGAAGTAAAGTTGCTGGAAACCAGCACACATAATCAATAATGCCTACATGTACTGTGGACGAAGTGGAAAAAATTAATGTTGGTAGTTTTTTACCATCAAACCCTAAAAAATATGTTTACATGTGTCCTTACTATTAATAATACATTCTGATTGATAACCCTACTTTAAGGATAAAGTTTGGATTCGAATCAAATTATCTCTTTACAGAAAATTACCAGTGATAACAGAGTGGAAAGCGGAAACGATATCTAAACGATTTTTTTGGGAAATGTCAACTCGGCATTGGAAAATTCTTGATTTCCAAGTTCACGAGGAAATAATCTACTCGTTAAAAGCCTCGTTAGGGAAACATCCTTCGTACGTAGAATGAAAGAAAGCTCACAATTGAGAAAAGAACGTCCTTTGGGAATAGTCAAATTAGTATTTTTTATTTGATTTTTTTGACACTTTAACACACAAGAATACCAATATAAAAGGTTAATAAAGAAAAAAATAATATGTAAACAAAAAATATATAAAATGGTTTAAATGGAAGTTTCAAACATAGATATAATGCGAGAATAAGTGACAAACATGATATGAATGCATTAACAAAAATAAAAATAAAAGTAAGAACATAAAAGAATGAAACTAAACAAAAAAGGAAACTGTTAAAAAGTGAGGTAAAAAAATTGAGATCTGAGAATAGACTATTATTTTTAAAATATTAAAAGTTGATATTGTCATGGACATGAGTTAAATTCTTAATAAATCAAATTTAATTTAAACATTAAATTTCTTAATACACCTTTTTATTTTAAAAAAAGATGTTAAAAACTAGTTTCATCAAAAACGTGATAGAATATTTTCAATTTAAAAAAAAATTACATTTTGAAGAAAATAATAAAAGCCCCATCGGCGTATTTAATATCTTGTCAAAAACTTTGCTTTCGCGCGGTGAGTTTTGTCAGATATTATATTTGTTGGATGTTTCGTTGAAAACTCGTTAGAAATGGGATAATAAAACTGCCAATATAGTAAAGTGTAAAAAGAAACTGAGACCAATTAATTAGAAGTGATAAATAAAATAGATTTTTGATAAATGCGTATATATCTACAAGTAGAAGTAATATAATAACATTACCCGCAATGTCAATGTAAGAATCGAAGAACATTTTAGATGTTTAAATAACCACGGTTTTTCAGAATTCGCCAATCATCTTATTGAAAAAGATCATACCTTCACCAAAGCACCAGTGCTCATAATCTCCATTAAAACGATCATGGTAACAGAAATAATTTTGAAGCGCTAGAAAAAAAAAAAAATAGTCACATTCTTTATATTCAATTAAATTTGTCCAATATTAAGTATATTTCCCGTAAACTCTTAAAATGTGTCATTTTTCTTTTATCACATTCTCAGTTGACGTTTTGCTTATTTCGTTTAATATTATCTGTTTCTTTCTCTTTATTCTTTTATTATAATTTAAATGTTATTCTCTTGTTTTCTTTTTTATATTTTTTTATATTGTGTTCTCTTTCTGTATGTATGAGTATATATAACCACACACTATGTACATGTTTAGTTTAATTTTCTACCCTGATGATGCTGAAGCTAAGTGAAACCGGTCGGTTATACAAATTAAAATAAAATCTTTGGTCTTATACAAAGTTTTATTTAATTTTCATTAAAATTTGTCAAACCACAGAGTGATTGCTTTCTACGAAAATATAGATGTAATTTACTTCGCAGATAAACGATAAAAACACAAATCAATGCTCCCCATAACTCATAGACAATAAATCGCGTCGCGTAGAGTTGTGTAAGTAATAGTCACTCCATAACATCACATTGCGAAAACAGCGCTGGTCGAGTTACATCACAAAGGGATAAAACGGTAGTTACCTGCAGTTGCCAGCTATAAAGCCACGGATAATTAATTCAAATATAGAGTTTCATCATAATTAGTGAACTACTGATTTACCTGTATTCATATTTTTTTAATATCTCAAACAAATTCAAACAATTCCAGTTGAACGATAATACACGTACTATATTGTTTGCTGTTCCGAGTGGCATTCGAAAGTTTCAATCTTGAAGTAACAATATATGGAGAGAGAGCTAATACTTTTTACCCAACCTATACAGAT
Organism: Drusus annulatus; assembly: GCA_022651775.1. Classification (NCBI taxonomy): domain Eukaryota; kingdom Metazoa; phylum Arthropoda; class Insecta; order Trichoptera; family Limnephilidae; genus Drusus; species Drusus annulatus. Next base: position 884,990 of record JAGWCC010000187.1, read on the forward strand.
TTGGGATAAATCACTTTCTCCGGGTTTTTACGTCGTACACCATGAGAAAGAAAGAGACAACAAATTTTACAGAATTATCTCACCGCTTTAAAGTATTGTAAGAGTGTTCTTCGGGTCCAGCGTCTCCGTTGACTCCGCCCACACGTTATGATACGCGAAATAAATTGAGATAACTCAACGGTTTATTAGGTTATATGTTATTTATTTTTTAAAACAATACTGTGAAAAAGTGGTTATATGAATAAACAAAAACATTATGTCGACATGTGCTATGAATAAATGTATAAATACCCTGGCCCTAGTACTAGTCACGCCCAGGTCTAGCCGAGTCCGGCAAACCTCGTATAAACTTACTACAGTTCTCTCTACAGCGCTATCTCTTGTATATTATTGCTCTGAAGTTTCAATAAATGTTTGCCTACATAACTGTTTAAAATAAAATAATTTGGATAATATCGAGGAAAAAGACACTATGTCAAAAAATTATAACTCGAGGAAAATCTTTAAAAGGAACAAAACTTTTTTTTTGTTAGTCTGTACTTATTTTTTTAATATTTGGTATATCCATTATAATATTTAAAGTTAGTCGTGGGAAGATCTGTACAGTGTACAAAATAACATGACAAAGGACACGCTCGTTAAACTATCGGCGTGCGACTAAAACATCGATTGTACAAACTCCGTTTACGATGAGTTCATTTCAATAAAACAACGAAAATACACGAATTTTGAAGTAGGTAAGCATCTTTACACGGTGTATTCCCCTTTCAATAAATCGAGATAGAACGAAGAAAGATTATTAAGGGTCAGCACCCAAAAATACCCACTTTTTAGCTTTCTAGTGCAAGCATTACTAAACATGATTCGTCTTTTAATTCTATATAAGTAATTAGAAAAAATTCTAAGGTTTTCAGTCAATACAATTCTCAGTTATCACATTAACAGTTATCTTAAACTCTTTATGCAAGTTATACTAGAATTTTAGGTAAAACGTTCTAAAATGCCTTTGGTTGTTTTAAAACTGCACTTTTTTCTGACATTCGTGTTTTTTTCTACAAATTAAAGGATTACAGTTAAAAAATTGAATTCACTGGAAACCTCAGACATTTTTCTAACTATTCATAGAAAATTTACGGATAAATCATTAGTAGTATTTCTTGTATTAGAATGATAGAAAGTAATGTTTTAAGTAAACTAACAATATAAATGCAAAAAAAACTGTTTAATTTGATATTTGTAAGCTTAAAATTTGACTTATGGTTATAATCACGCCACATATTAGGTTTGTGTTGTCTGTCGTTTGATACAACCGTGAAAACTCATTTTATACACACAATATTCGCTAAAATAAACAAGTCAATAAAAGTTAGAATTTTTCGGTTTACAGGATTTACATTTTTAATGTCCAATAGTTCTCTCTCGAGTGTAATTTTCTAAATAATCATATTACAACCTGATAAATAACAACAGAAACAATTACGAAAAACCTTCAGAGACTGTTGAAATTTCAAACTCTTCTCCTCAGAGAACCTATTTTTACTTATCACATTTGGAACAGAGACATAGTTTCCGAAATCTTAAAATATGCTCGAAAACCTAGGGTACGGTACTCCAGTAGAGAAACAGTATGCAAAACTTACCGGAGGTGCTGAGACCCGGGCTAGCCGTGAACTTCGCCACGTCCACGATCTTCACCGCGAACTGCTGCTGCGTCTGGCGGTGGATGCATCGCCTCACGAGGCTGAAGGGACCCCTGGAACAAACAACACAAGCACAAGGTGAGAGGAGTGATTGCTGATGATTAGTTATAACTTAATCGAACAAATCATTTTAGGAATAAAAATTCGACTATGAGATTCTTTTACAGTCGGTTTTTATTGGGAGGGTCAAAGTTCTTTGAAATATCGTTTTTTTTAATCTTTATTATTTTTTTTTTTTCATATATGAATACCGCACAAGATTCTCAACTGCTCCCAACCGTCTAGAGCCAGTGAGACTATGGCATACCCAAATAGGGTATGTTGTGAGGCTGAAGGTACTGGGAAGGGGAAGGAGATAGGGAAGAGGAAGGTTGAGAAATACCTGGCTATTCAGATCTGGTCACCAAACACGGCTAAAGCCATTTCAAGCAACGTTTCGATTCTGAACGGTGGTCTTTCACCAGGGCGATACTTAGAGTATCTACCACTCTGAAATATGTGACTAAATACTACTTTATGTGACTAAAAGGGTACCCTCTTCGATGTTAATTAAAAAAAATGTTCTAGTAAGTCTAACCGGCTGAAACTTCCTGACTTCTCCACTTTAGTGAAAATGAACAATTGAACATGACCGTTGGATATGTGGAGGGTGGTATGTTAGCGGAAAACGAATAAGTATAATTTACAACTTCTGATGACTGAAAGAGTACCCGGGTACCCTCATGTGTTTCATATGATTTTTTGAAGCTTGTCCGTATTTATTATACATTTTATCTTATTTTTAATGATTAATATGATGTACTGTTATGTTCAGAGTACATCACCTGTATCCTCAATACTAATTTTAATTACCTATTTAATTAAAAACCCCAATGAAAGATGGTACTGGATGAAATTCCTATCCACTTCGCCAAGAATTGAACTGAGCCGAAATATATTACGTCATAAAAGTGGTCCAGCAAACTTCACCAAATGAAATACTGTAAAAGAAATCTACATATCAATTTTAAAAAGGTGTAATTTTCTTCAGTCACATACGGGTTAATCAAGACCACACACGAGGTCCTGTTACAAACCCAGGCCAACAGGAGCATTCAAGGTCACGAATTCAAATAACGAAAATAAATTATATTCAATTAATATGTTTCATAACACATTTTATTCGTAACTACACTGAGTTACCTGAAGCCACAAAAAGCTAAAAAAAGGTCCAAACTTGTGTCCCTTGAGTCAAGCCTTCTCCCAAATAGAAAATAAATTTTTGATGTCGCAAGGGCCACAAAAGTCTTCAGAATCAAACGAGACTCAAAGCATTCGATGCAGAAAAAAAAACTGATCCAAACTGCATATTTAACCCATTTTCGACCAAAGTGTCGCTGAAGCCTTTTTGCCTTTCCAGCTGTGATATACAACCTTGCTTAGTTTTCGGACAGGTCACATTTTCAGTGAAAAAATGGGGAAAAATCGACCTCATATTTATAACGTGTGACAACTTTACACGTAGTTACTTTTTAATGACACTGTTACAAAAATGTGAACAATTTGCAATCGTTGCCATATGTATCGGTCACTATATTATACAGAACAGGTATAGTATGACTTAATTAATGCCACTCCAAGAACCTTTCATTATTATTATTACATTTTACATAATCGTCTTTGCCTCATTATCTACACCCACTTCTGATTGACATATCACACAAATCTTGATCGTATCGCATCCGATCAGATTATTTGAAACTTTCGGTTATTCAAACGATTTGATAATTGCGACTACACTTATGTGCTAATTCAATTGATTTATATCAAATTTTATCGATTATATTAAGATTCAAAACGGATATCGCGATAATTCATATAGATAAATCAGATGCACTTAACAGAACGATTAATAATCAATGGCAAATTTACTTTATTTTGTGCAAGGTAGACTCTCTCAAATTAAGTAATCTCTATACAAATGAAATGTGTATAAAGTCAACATCCAGCGCTGATAACCCATAGCGCCTGACATTGAAAGAACTATTAACAGTGAGCTTGGAATGCCAGTAAATCACAAGTTTCAGAGGAAAATCATTGCAAAGCTTAGACATTCCCAGAGAAGGCCGCAGTCCACATAGCGTCGAAATGGGCGCGCGAAAATTCATATCTTGTAGTTCTCTCCAAAAGAATTAATACTTTCTGCCGTATTTTTAAGCAACTTCCGTAAAACTTTTCATATTTCACGTAACGGCGAGTTCCCAGGCGTAAAGTAAAACCTGGGAACTTAAGTTTCAAGTTTTGGTCTTGAAAAGATTAAGTAAATATCCGTGTCTGGGAGCATACCTGTTCTGTAGGTAGCTACATATAGCCTCCCTAATTTACAGTTAGCAGGTAGGATCGTGGAACACGAAAGAGAAAAGGTTTGATCCAGTGCTGTCATCTGCGAGTTTTCAAGGTTTCCGTAAACGTGTTCAAAATTAACAAATTTCAATACACCCGTGTATAAAGTCTTTAAAAATTGACTTTCACTTCTCAGCAATGCTGTTTTAGAAATATTGGTAATTTTGACCGCTCGGTAGCTGAGTGGACTAACGCATCGGATTCCCACCCGGGCATCGTGCGTTCAATTCCTCTACTGGCTAAATCCTCCATCATTGCACAAACAACATCTTCCGCTTCTAATGATGGCGGTAGGAGTTTTTCAAATATTGTCAGGTTATTCGTAACCCTAGAATGTTTGTCTTTCTTTAAAAATAATAATAATAATAATTAAATATGTTTGTACAAAAGTAATAAAGTTTAGTTAAGTAGTATTTTGAGCTTTAATTAATGAATGTTCATTTAATACTCCGAAATAATATTTGTTGTTGCCATTTCTGTAGAGCCTTATTGACCGTAGATAAAATAAAGGTCAATTAGACCTTATGAAAACCCTATCTAGCATCATAGGTAAAAACATAAGGATGCCAGGGATATTGTCGAAAGCAATTTAAAAACTATAGGCTTTATTTCATGTCTACGCATCCTTGCAAATGGTTTTGGTAACAAAAATACCATGTAAATATTAGAAAAAGTATATAAGAATAATATCGTCGCTGGAAAGGCAAAAGGGCTTAAGCGGCACTTTGGTAGAAAATGAGTAAAATGTGCAGTTTTGATCAGTTCTTTTTTCTGCATCGAATACTCTCTTGTTTGATTCTGAAGACTTGTGGCCCTTCAGCCATCTAAAATATATTTACCATTTGGGAGAAGGCTTGACTCAAGCGATACAAGTTTGGAACTTTTAAACTTTTTGTTCCTTCAGGTAACTCAGTAAGAGCATTGAATTACCTAAGTTGGCTTTTTTTTTTTAATCCAAGCAGGTACTGAAGACTTATGAATTTTATTGTTAAAGAAGTGCTCTGGTGCAAACTTCCCAAAATGGCGTTTCAGCCCTTTTGCCTTTCCGGCGACGATATACGTAATAATAATAAGTTTTTGTTAAAGATCCGTTTGTACGGAAATTGGATGACACGACTTCATTAATCAACTACAAAACTCGTTTGGAGAGGATTTTAAAAGTTTCAAGATTTCCTCAAAACTTATCTAACCAATTTAAGAAATGCTCGTACCTATTTAAAATGAGTACAAGGTGCGTACCTTTGTAAATTTACAAGGGGTTCGTCATGTTTTAAGCTTTTGAAAGAATAGTTATTTTTGATATGTAGCTTTATCATTAATATACTAGCATAATTTTTCTTAAAGATCACATTGGCTGGATTCAACTCCGCGTGAACATTCAACAGCAAATGAAATAATTCCATCAGTTCCATCCATGAAATCAAAACTGAAGAACAAAAATAAACTAATATCAAAAGAATAGAATATTTTGTTATGAAACAACCAAGGGAGCAAAAGAATAGAATATTTTGTTATGAAACAACCAAGGGAGGTACAACGCTATGGAGGGAGGATGAAAGTTTTGGAAGATGACGAAAGCCTAGAGGGCCTAACTTTCAAGGCCGATTGGGTAAACTTCGGAATGTAGGAGTAGACGCATCCTCAAAATAAACTGGACAGACAGGACGACCAACATTCCTTGCTTTTTTTTAATGACCAGACTTGCCAAAAGTGTATTAGATATATTATTTAAAGGTAGTTTTTTTTCAATAAGATATAAGATATTTGTCAAAAAATATTGCACAGTGTATTACAAAATAAACATATGAACTGTTTCACACCATAAAGAATAAGGTTCTTGTGTATGGTGAGGGAATTTCACTCAAATAATAAAATAGTGTTTAGTTTTTACAATACAGCAGAGAAGAATACTAAGTACTTGTGTAAAATTTGTTATAGTAATAAATGTAAATAATGATAAAACAAGGTTTGTAGAAAAAGAAGAAAATTTTTTTTTTTTAAATAGAAAAATTATAATAACAATAACAATTATTAAGGACTTTTAAAGTTGTTTGATGTAATATTTCAATTAAAGTTATTCATGAATATTATCTATAGTTTTTAAATTTACAGGAAGATTGTTAAAGTAAGTTATTCGTAGATAGGGGTAGGTTTTTTCAAATGCTTGCTGTTCAATTTTGGGATTAAAATGTTATTATGATATCTAGCAGATATATTATGTTGTAAGTTGTTGTTTTTCTTTTTAATTTTTATAATCGATTTTTTTCATATATCCTCGTCAACGGGAAAATACCTCCCATGTGGTAAACTTTACAAAAATGAGTTAAATATGACAATGCGTAGAGTTTCAATTTGTATTTCAAGTTTCAATGTTTTTTTATTGGTAAAAATGCATTATTGCATCTATAACTGTGAAGCGTATTTTTGATGTGTCAAAAAACAATCTGTAACACTCAAAAATCAGTTTTTAATTTCCTCCTGAACAATCACGTTTTTGACACATGTGAAGTATTTTCGCGTTGACGACGATATATTATCTATTGTAGGTACATTGAATATTGTACAAATATATGAAATAAGAAAGCTTCAAGATCACACAAATAATACCGGAGAAGATTGCTATAAGGTGAAACAGAAGAAGAGGCCGCATATTAACTATTTTGGTTTCTTACTGTATTTTATTGTATATTGTGTTCTATCTTTATATGTTAGAGTATATATTTAACAACACACTAAGTGTTTTTTTGTTTAGTTTAATTTTGTACCCTGATGATGCTTAGGCTAAGCGAAACCGATCGGTCATAAAAATTAAAATTAAATCTGAGGTCTTGTACAAAGTTATTATTTCATTTTCATTAATTTTTATGACTTAAATTAATATTTGACCAGCACGAAGTAGTTTCGCATAGTTGTTCTAGGCAGCAGTGTTCAGAATGAAGATTGTCTTCGTGATACGTAATTATAGGTAAAAGAAATTTTAGTAAATGACCGATGTTTTGATAGTTCATGGGAATATCTTCAAAGAAAAGGGAATCTGCTAGAACGGTTCTTACGGCGAATCAATCGGCGAATGGGTTTCGTATACCATTCAGCAGATAATCTCGAACGGTGGGATCTGGCGTCATGAAATCTGTTCAATCTTATTGGATGCACTTTAAAGGTTAATGCGATTATTTTCAGCTCGCATTTCTGTCTGCATCATGAGCTAAGTAGCTTTAAATCTATTTGTTTATTTACGCCCGTTTAAAGCTTTTTACACAAATATTTACATTTTTTTAAACAATAAACTCATAAACAGTGCAAAAAATATTGTGAAAGAAAAGAAAAAATAGTATTGAATAACAGGTAAATCCAGAGTTAAACAGTTTCAACAATTAATTTAGCTCTACTAGATCAAAAAAACTATACTAAGGTATACTTATACTGTGATATTGACGTACTAAATATATCAAAAACGTCGGAGCATTTGTTTCCTAGATGTTGAATTAGTCACATAGGAGTGTAATATTGTAACAAATAAAAATATTTTTAATGTCATATTGTTAATTCATAAATTATTTCAATCCAAATCTCTGGCGAACCCGGGTAGTTAAATCAGTGTTTATTTATTTTTTAAAGTTTCTTTGTTTTTAAAATTGGAAGATGCTTTCAAACTTTGGCTAGATTCTAGAGTACCTACCAAAATGAACAAAATAATGATCAATTTAAAAACCCAGCATCCATATAAGCTGGAAACAAAGTCATTATTTTCGGTTTCTTCTTTTGTATTGCAAAGATGTGTTTGTGTTGTACAACCCTTCAAAAGTAAAAGATTTATTTGCTGTTATTCATCACAATATAAATCTCCAGAAAGCGAAAAACGTTTGTCTCCTTTTGAAGGTAAAAGAAATATTTCAGGATCACATATTTTTTCAGGATTTAAGGTTCAAAGACTGTTATTTATCGCGCTCGTAAGAATTTTTGTAGGTTTTTGTGGAAATAGAAACGACGAGACTGGTATTTGATGCACTCAAAAGGACTCTAGCCCTGGTTTAGGATACCCAGTGATTATATTGCCATCCCGTTCGCTGCACCGCTCGCTCGCTATCGACCTGTTAGTACTGTGCGGGAAATGTACATTAAGCGAGGGAAAATAACGGAGGCTGTTTTGCCAGAGAAAAATAATATATAAATTTAACGTACTTTTGAGTGGTAATAACGGCTAATTTACGTCCCCGTGTTGTAAGAGAAATTAATACCTAAATAATCTTCTCTGTTCTTCTTTTCTGTTAACTACTACATAAAAAACATGTTTGTTTTATATTACAACACGTACAACAGTGTCGACCTAGCGCTCATTTTTACAAACAACGTTAAAAATGTATTGTATATCAAACTGACACACGCCGGCCCAATAATTTAATTTCACATTAAATCATTGCATATGCCCGCATGCTATATCTAAGTCAAAATAAAAGGAGACCATTTGCATACCAAATTAGTTTTTCGCCTACTTAAGTTTCGGCAGTTAGTTCACTTGACTAAATTAAACGTACAGCTATGCTTTAGAACTTCGTGTATAAAATTAAGTATTAATAAGTTGTAGATTTTATTGTTATTACTTTATATAAGTTTAACAATATCACTAGACACACATATAAAAAATAAATATAAATTATTTCGAAATTCGTAGACCTCTTTGACTTATTTATCTATAAACTAACAGACATTGTCTAATTACAACAAAAAAATACGTAACACGAAATGGGAAAAAGGATTAACAGAGAAAAAACAGCACATACATAATATTAAATGAAGCAACGACAAAATATACATAAGAAAGAACATTCAAATCAAAGCCAAGGTCAAGACAAAGTTTTGGTTGTTATGAATGACAAAAATCATTTAGACTGGTACCAAAAATTTAAACACCATGGCTTGAGTTAGCAAGTCTCGACATTCTAGACAGTGGAGAATGATACCCATAATTAGTAGAGTTGATGATTGAGGAACAGCAATTCATTATTTCTAAGTCTACGGCAAGGAATGTTGAACTGGATGAGTTGCAACAAATGTCTTGAATGTTTTTGAAGAATGATATTACATGTGCTGGTCAAGGTGATTCTTTTGTTATTTTTGGTTTATGACGTTTTGCGGTGACCATTCGGAATGTGCACTACAAAAAACTTGGGCTAAAATGGCTGGACCTATGTAAGTTTGTGTTCAAGAAAGAATATAAAATTGCAGATACAGAAATAATATATATGTATATATAAACAGCAATTCATTGTTTCTGAGTCTACAGCAAGGAACTGGATGAGTTGCTACAAAGAAGGTGAGTCAATTATACAATTAATAATTTTGAAAATGAAAATTAAATCAAAGTCTTTCCAACGATTTTTTAATGAAGAGATTTGTTTGATTTGTAATGGGACATATCTAGTCTCGTTTAAATAAAATAATTTAGTTTTAGTATAACGTGAAATTAGAATACTCAATACTAGAAAACTACGAAATATATGTGTTTGAGAAACAATAAGAAACTTTTGGATAGGGCACTAATAAAAATATATTATAAAGGTGGACATAACTAAGGGAGGGGGGGGATCATAAAAAATCGTGCGAAGAATAAATTAAGGGATTCAGAGCAGACCATTTTTTCTCTGCTCTGATTTAAAAATACCAACATCAGTTCCGCGACTGCCCTACTTACTCTACGCTCTGGGTATTTTTTTATAATTCGAATTATCAATGTTGATTTACTGATAATTGAATCGTCGAGTTCAATTAAGTAATTTCCGGAAAACTATGGGAGAGACGCAGTATTGTCAAACGTCAAAAATGTATAGGTTGAAGAAAGGTAATTTGGTGAAAAAGTAATTTGGAGATAGGATTTTAAGATCAGTATTTCTAAATAACAGAAGAAGACAGAAGTTTTACGATAACGTCACTTACCGGGGGTACTAGTTACGTATTCATTTATTCAACGCATTTGTCATGAATCTAACAAGATATCGTTAGAGCGAAATAAATTCTCGCGTTGTGTGGCGTTTTTGAAAGTTTAAATTTCAATGTTACTCTCTTCGGGATCTCGTATTATTTGTAGTTTTAACAAAGTGTTACATCTGTAAATGTTTCCATTTATATTTCTATAATAGTGATGGCAGTAATAAAACTTTGAAGGAGAAGGAGATGGTCCGATAACGTATAAAAGCACTACAGGTACGCGCTGGTTGCAGTGCTCGTTTTGTCTTTGTACATATCATGAATTTAAGAATTAATCAATATTTTGAATAATGAACTAGATAATGTGTCAAGATAGCTTAAAATGAACGAACTTAAACTGAATACAAAAAAGACAAAATGTATGATGATTGGATTTAAGAAAATATGCAGTAAAAGCAAAAATAAAATTGGTGGTGACATTATTGAAAATGTAAATGATATGAAATACTTCGGAGTTATATTAGATGCAAAGCTAACCTTTAAAAAGCATGCTGAGTATATACAACAGAAATTTAAGAAAAAGATCTATTTTTTGGGAAGATACGTCAAAAAAAAAATCCAGAAAAATCGCAATTACAATATAGAACTCCATTATTGCTCCACATTTTTATTGCTGTTCAACGATTCTTTTTTTGTGTAACGACAAATAACGACAAATAACAAAACAGGTTTCAAATTCTCCAAAATAGAGCAATGAGAATTATACTTAGGCGAAATAGATACTCAAAAGTAACTAAAATGTCAGAGGAACTAAATTGGCTAACAGTGAATATATGCTAATATTAAACACATTAATATACATAAAATGAAGAACAAATTGTTACCAAAATATTTTTCTGACAAAATTATCTATAATGTTGATATTCACAAATATAATACAGGGGCATGCAAAGAAATTAGACTACCAGAAAAGAATAAAGCCAACACACAAAATAGCTTACTATATAAAGCAAACCATAAAAATTATGCCTATCAATAAATTCAAAATAGCCGGTAAAAATATTTAAAATGCATATAAATCAAAATAATAAGTAGCATACAAGTTAAAATATTATAAAGTCAAAAGGAAAATAAAATAATTATCTACTTGTAAACTTGGACTTACACAGTAACTAATTTTTTTTTTTAAATAAAAAAATGAGGGTAGTCAAAACGACGCAGTCTATTATATTTGACATTAGTTCAATTCAGACTGATAACGATTCAGAATGAATTTTCTAGTAAATCTCTACAAAATCTATATAAGTTCTACTTGATAGGTACTTCACAACCTAGTTTGAATATACTAGCGATGGGAAAAGCTTCACAGATTTGTGAATGCTTCACGAATTGCTAGTTCTTCAAAATGAACCCTTCACGGTGAACAGTTCAATCGAAGTAACAGATCAATCGCAGAATTCCTCGTCGGGGGGAGGGAGGGTTTGCTTGCGATAAATGTACCAAATAATAGTCACGTTTTTTTCGTAATAGTTTTATTCGGGACAGCTCTCCCAACCGCATAACCCACTCCTCCATTATTATACAGCAAAAATTATACCGTGTAGAAAACTACTTCTTTCTTTCTTCTATGTGTGTGTTGATGAATTGTCTATAACTAGTTTCTTGTTTATTGTTTCTAGATGACAGCTGCCCATATGTTTGAATTGTTGGCGGTATCATGCCTTAAAAGGAATGATGTACAATAAGTATGCATAGCCTTACAGAGAACTTACAAAAAGCAAATGTAGTAATTGCGAAATTTCCAGTTTCTGTAACGCGATGTGAACGTTTTTCAGGGCTTGAGGTACAATTTGAATATTTCTTACTGTACACAGTTTAACAGTTTGGTTAGCAATAGGGTGAATATTTCGCAAATGAATATTCATATTACAGGCATTGCCTCCCTTTATGGATATAACTTTAGAACAAAAGATGCATTTGGCCTGGTAAACCCCAACTTCTTTAAAATAAGCCCATATTTCACTTTTCTTTCTCGTTGAACGGCCAGCCATAATTTAAGGTAGAGATTGAAAGGTATAGGTAAAAAAGTTAAACAAAATAATTCGTTCACAATTCAAAATCAAAAAAAAAACACTCGTAAAAACTAGTGCCATATGTCAAAACAAGCGAAGAAATCAAAAGCAACTGTCACGTGTACGTGCGAGGGAACGGATAACTAAAAATATACTTCTTGGTTTCATTCATTCATTCATACTACGAACAACAATCGAAGTAAAGAAGTAAAAGAACAATTGAATTTTAGATGATGCGATACTTCAATCGTTCGAACGAATGAAAGGCTAACATTGAAATTCGAAATAGATGCCATACATCGGGCAAGGGGAATTACCAACTTAACCAAGTTCAATTGAAGCATTTGTTCAATGAAAAATGAATGAAGTTGGGACTGCCGCAAAAAGAAGTCGTTCTTTGAAGGAGTTCCTGCGAAGCGGTCACAACGCTAGAATACACCCATGATTCAAAATAAATCAAATTTGTTCATTTTAGACAGATTAAGATCACCAAATTAAATACCCAATCTAACCAAATTACACTATTTAAAATACAATACCAAGAAACCAATTCTTACTAAGTATTTTTTTTTTTAAACTTAATTTTAAAACCTTAAATATTTCGAAACATGACTTAACTACGCCTAGAAAAAAGACTGACTTTTTAAGTAATGTATTCGATATACAAATATAATTGTTAGTATATCTTGCACAGAGAAATAACAAAAAATATCACCAAATTACCTACTTGCTCCCTTACCCTACCCTACCTACAGGGTGACTGATACTTGGGGAGAAATATTAAGTACGTACAAAACATGTACAAGCAAACAAGATGATATGAATGTATAAAATATAGTGTCAATTTACAACAGTAATTTATTAATTCCTCAATCATCACTCTACTAATTATGGGTATCATTCTCCACCGTCCAGAAGGTCGAGACTTGTTAACTCAAGCCATGTTCTTGATTTTTTTGGTAGCAGTCTAAATGATTTTTGTCATTCTTTACAACTCTACCAAAACTTTGTCTTGACCTTGGCGTTGATTTGAATGTTCTTTCTAATATATATTTGGTCCCATTTTTGTCATTGCTCTCTGTTTTTTTTTCATCGCTCCAAACGTGATAGATGACAGATAATAATGTGATATGTGTTGTTTATGGCCCAGCCTAGAAATACCCGCAAACTGCACGTACACGTACAGTGGCTTCGACTAGGTATGCACCTAGCATGTACAGAATAGAGATGGTCGATATTCCTGTCCCGGTTTCAAGGAACCGGTTCCCAGCCGGTCACTGGAACCGTCGATATTATTTCTCCGAGGAACCGGTTCCAAATTTTCGCAAATAAAAATATCGATATCCTTTGTCCGTTCGTTTCGTGTTTTTTCTTTGGGCCAATTCCAACCAGTTCCAGTTATTTTCGTTTTCAAATCTCTACCGACTTGTACTTTTTTTTTAGAGGAACTTTTGTCGATGTGCTAGTACTTTTCGAAAAAAAATTCCTTCGTGGAACTTTTCTGGCACCAGGAACCGGTTCCAAAAAGAACTGGATAAGTCACCGGTAACTACTCGTAGAACCGCAGGTACACCCAATTCTGATATCGACCATCTCTAGTACAAAACATTATTATCAAAGAATACGTATTATTTACTAAAAATACATTCCTAGCTCACGGCGGTCTGGTAGCTACTGACGACCACGGAGACTGACCGGATATCGCTTCTTTCATAGCAATACGGGAGGGGAGGACCATTAAATTATCTTGCCGATCTTAGCTATTTGACTAAATGTATGTATGAACATGTATTTTCTTTTACTTTATTAAGTTCTTGTGTATTTCGCATACATCCGTGAATATTTTAATCAAATTGTGTATCAAGCAAACCTTCAAATGCTATTACTAAATATGCATAAAAACGTGTATTAATTTAAAAAACTGGAGCAATGGAACACTGAAAGATTTCCTTACTCCGACTCGATTTCAGCTCCAGGCAAACACAAATTACTTCACTGCTACGCGCTCTGTTTTAAAGTTCTACAAAAAATATTAAAAAAATTGAGACGAAAGGCCAACATACTTTTTTTGAACATTTTCATCTGTAATAATGTTCTTTCTAGTATGAATAGAAGGCCAGTTCTTTCATAAGATATCATTATTTGTCATGGAGATATTTTATAAGCGATCGAAATCTTCTTTTCCGTCACATTCTGGCCCTAAGTTTCTCTCGGGGCCGATGTCATCTGCGCTGAATGCTTGGCCTTAAAGAGGCTTTTGTTGTTGGGGGAAACAACTCACTGCCACCAAACCCGAGCTGTTGTGCAAAATGAAAAATGCTAAACTGAAATGAAAAACAAAAAATTAAAACTGCTAATGGAAAATGTAAACCGCGTACGGAAGATAGGCGCATGTTTGACGTGTCTCTCGACTGTCCATAATCTGTAAATCCCAACTCATTACCCTAACCTAGGCATAATTGGACGTAGTTATGCAGAAAGCATCCAACCCCAAAAAGATGAAACCGAGAAAAAGGCGTGTGAAAATATGACGTTACAAAAACATCAAGATGCATAATCGGCATCTGTCAAGTCAGTGTTTTTTTATGATTAATATTATGTTTATAATCTATCAATGAATTTATTAAATAAAAGTTGTTTCTATGTTACCCTTCATTTCATTGTTTTTAAACTTCAATTTAAGTCAAATGTCTACAATGTGCGTTAGAATTTTTTTTTCCAAGAATCTATTACATTTAGAGCTTGGGTGTTTTGAGCAGAAAGAAATCTCGTATTTATCTATTGGAAAACATGTAAAACTCGATTATGGCAAATTGTGAGTTGAACGCTTTCTGCATAACTACGTCCAATTATGCTCAAAGTAAGCAAGTTCATCGCAGTACCCGGTAACCCACTGTGACGGGCAAACATTTTATGGATATGCTGACATTAGTTAGTTGTTTGTGTCACACAACAGTGTTCACCTAACTAGGTCAAAAGTCATCATGGGGAACTATTCTAAGGTGGAAATAAGCAATCAAATGAAATTATTTCATTTAAGCGTTGATATACAATACATCTAAAAAATATACACGTGTAATAATTAAATTTTAAATATTTAAATAATATCAATAATACAAAACACAAATATGAAAAAAAAAAAACAGAAAATAAAAAGACAATGGTCACAACCGAGACTCGAACTCAGATTATTGTGATCCTTGATCGGTTGTGACCATTGTATTTAATTTTTCTGGCATAGTCTGTTTCATACTTGTGTTTTAGATTATTGATATTATTTAAATATTTAAAAACATTAATGCTTAAAAGTTATTTCTAATTTCGATTCAACCCAATAATAATAACAGTGAACTTATATATCGCAGTTTTGTGATATTTCAACTCAAGTGCGCTTTATACTAAATTAATTACGCTAATAAGACTAACTTACAAGGATAAAATAATATGTAACATGTGTCTATCTAAAATCATGATCTTTATCATAAATCATGAGAGAAAGGTTCAGATATGGGTATTACAGTGCATGTGTACATCAACAGATTAAAAAAACAATTTACCAGAAGCTAAGGGTATAAAAATATAAACATAACGCTAATCTGCATAAGCTGCCCTACAAGTAGAACACCTGTCCACTGATGAATGTTCCTAAGCTACGGAAATCTCTACGTCCTATACCCACAGGCCTACCGCTCCTGCTTTCATGATCAATTTGGGTATGTAACACTTGTTGCTTCGTAGCAAGTGTATTTATGGCTATACATGTATAATGTACCCTTAGCACCTACTTGTGATCCACGGTGTCCATGCTGTTTTCAGCAATTTCCTGTAGTTACAGGTACTGTACTGGACGTCAAAACTTGCACATAAGTATATCAACGTATATCTTTAAAGTATAAACTATAACGATAATATATTTAAATTTTAAATAAAAAGTAACTTTGTTTTGACACCACTTTATTGGATACATATATACATAAACCAACCGGTTTCGGCTCTACCTGAACCTTCTTCAGGGCTCAACACGTCTTCACAACCTGATTGAATTTTGACAAAAAAAAAGTTAACTGAGGTAAGTCAATGCTCTTACTGATTTACCTGAAGCGACAAAAAGCTAAAAAAGTCCCAAACTTGTGTCGCTTGAGCCAAACTTTCTCTCAAATGGTGAATATATTTTAGATGGCTGAAGAACCACAAAAGTCTTCAGAATCAAACGAGAGTCAGAGCATTCGACGCAGAAAAAAGGACTGATCAAAACTGCTTATTCAACTCTTTTTTTTTACCAAAGTGTCGCTTTAGCCCTTTTGCCTTTCCAGCGACGATATTTTGTATTTGTGTTTGATTACGGTTTGTTTGACATCTAACACATCAGAGTGAATCATCAACGCAGAGGGGTGTACAAGAGGTTTGTACAGAAGAGGCCCACCCTGTGAACAGTCTAATCCCAGATTAAAATCCCGGGAAGAAACGTTAAATTAAAGAAAATCTCTTAATTTTAATTAGCCAACCCCGTTAGACATAATTGCTGGGCGAGTCTGGAGATTAGTTGGCATGACAACAGCCGCCGGAAACTGAGTGTAATGTTTGGGAAATACAAATCAGACAAAATCGTTAATTGAAAAAACTGAAATAACCAAGTATCCATGTAGTTGTGGCTTGTATTTTTGCGAAATATTACTAAAGATGTACACCGATAGAAGTGCTATCTACTCGTATATCGACTTGAAAGAAAACCTATATCGCCAGTTTACATCCAACCGTTCGACTCCTAGGCCCCAGACAGGACAATGAAAATCATAATCAACTAAGTATCAATTTTTTAAAACTCTACAAACTTTATGTAAGGCTTCCAAAAATATGAAAAAAATTCTAAAACATCAACGTGAAAAATAATAATGACCTTAAATTTTTACTATTTTCTTACTTTTGGAAGAAAGCAAAGAGCAACGGAACAACAGTTTAATTAACATTTTAATCACAATTGATTTGATTCAAAGAATTAAAATAATAATCTCAATATAAAATAAAACTATCTTTGTAAATATTCCTCTCGATGAAAATTGTATACCATTTTTCAAAGAATACAATAATTAATCGAAACATCATTATTATTTAGAAATATTTTTTAAAGATAAAAGCTTATAGACGGAAATTCTAATGTGAGTTATCATAAAGAGCAATCATACTTCAAAAATTCCACTTAACTGTAATATAATCTATATTTTTAATTTGCTCTCATGCCCCAAAAATAAAAATAAATAAATATAAAATAAAACTAAAAATATATGTAAAAATCAGCTAAATTTTAAGATATTATGATATAGTGGTTGTGTCCTGCCAGGTAAGTATGTTGCTGTATATTCATATAAACTAGGAATTAATATTAAGTAGAAATTAATACTTGTACAGCGCCCTGAGGTAGTTTTTCCCAAAAACGGCGCTATACAAATTATCCAAATATTATTATTATTATAATATGCCATATTATTTTTTCAAAATCTCCATAAGAAAATAAAAAGGCGGGTAGAACGGCACGAAGTGATTAGTTTTTAATAAATGAGATGCACAGATCATATGTTACCTTACAGGATTATTCACTTATTTTTTATTAATTATTTGAATGTATTTTTATATTTTAAAAAAAAAAAAAGGTTCTTACTGGGGCACCCTGTTTTAAGGTCAGATTTTACATGGTAATTGTTATAATAATGTATACATCAATTTATTTCGTACAAGTAAATTTATAAATATTTATTGTACGTAAAAAGATCAATAATAAATAGCTCATAAAAAATGCACAACATTTTTTTCTTTTTTATAAATGAAAATAAATTCACAAAGTAAGTTTACGTTTTCGTTAATGTCGTCGTATCTGTATGTGGGCAATAAGTTTTGTAACAAGATTTTATAATAACAAATAAATTTAATAGAATTCACAATCCAAAACTTTACTCGAAACCACCCACCCCGAGCAACGCCGGGCCTCGAGCCCGCGACCTCTGGATTCGTAACCGAGGATCCTAACCGCTCGGCATCGTCAAATCTCATAGCGATTATATAAATAGTGTATCTACAAAGCAACTTCATGAATGATCAGCAACAAATGCCTACCGACTCGATGCTAACGTACGTATGATAAAAGATAAGTACAAGCTGCAGCAGTGCATATATTATTCATTACGCTGTGAGTTGTCAGCTGTCAGCTGTTAGCTGTCAGCTGTCGGTTACTTGAATAGTGCAATCACTCAGCCTTGAAACGTGAGATAATTATACGATTAAAAGCAACTATCTACTTTTGATGTAGAAAATACTGAATCATGGTGTTATGATTCGTAGGCATTAGAAAGAGTGGAGCAGGTGTAATATAGGTATTCGAAGGAAATTAGCCAACTATTTGCAATTCTTTAATTAGATTGATGATATATGATATCCCTTTGGATGGCGATAGATAAAAAGCACCCTGGTGACCCAACATGATGCATTTTAACAACATACTCGTAGATGTATTTAATTAGATACGACACGTGGATAATGATTAATCGCTTAAAGTGGAACCACTATGTAAATTGGAGCCAGCTGTAGCCACAGCTATATTCACTACTTTGGTAGACTAAAGACCGTCGATGGTGTATGATATACAAAAACTGAATAAAATGTCAGTTTGTGTACTAATATATTGTAAGAAAATAAATATATATTCAAAAAAATATATATTTACATAGAAAGCAATTACTTTGTGTTTTGACAAATTTAATGAAAAATAAATATTTTATTATTTATCTCTTTCATTTTTATTGTTTTAATTTAAATGTTATTCTTTTTGTTTTCTTACTGTTCTCATATTTTATTTTATATTGTGTTCTCCCTCTGCATGTACGAATATATTTATATGGACTATGTATTTTTTGTTTTGTTTAATTTTGTACCCTGATGATGCTTGGGCTAAGCGAAAATAACATCTGTGGTCTTATACAGAGGTATTATTTCATTTTCACTAAATAAAATAAAGATATTGCAAATAAGAGTGGAAAGTGTGAAAAAACCGGCGAAATTTATTCATAAATAAAAATAAAAATATATGTAAGAATCAGCTAAATTTTAAGTTATTATGATATGGTGATTGTGTCCTGCCTGAAGTGACCTACCAGGTAAGTATATTGCTGTATATTTATTTTATTTTTTTACATGAATACCGCACAAGTCTCAACTGCTCCCAACCGTCTAGAGCCAGTGAGACTATGGCATCCCCAAATTGGGTATGTTGTGAGGCTGAAGGTAGTGGGGAGGGGAAATAGATCGGGAAGAGGAAGGTCGGGAAGTGCCTGGCTATTCAGATCTGATCACCAAACACGGCTTAAGCCATTTCAAGCAACGTTTCGATTCTTAATGGTGGTCTTTCACCAGGGCGATACTTAGAGTATCTACCACTAAAAAAATATATAAACTAAGAATTAATATTAAGTAGAAATTAAGATTTGTACAGCGCCCTTGAGGTGATTTTTCACAAAAAACGGCGCTATACAAATTATTATTATTATTATTAGTATTATTATTAGTCACAGGAAAGTAGTTTTATTATAATACATTCACAACACACCACGACATACAACTAAAGTGTGAGGTGACCTAAGAGCCAGCGGCGGTGATTTGGCGAACTAAGGCACCGAACTTGGATCTTAATCGATCTCTTTGTCAAAGCTTCCATCCCAGACATGTCTCCAGAAGCGTAGAATAGAACATGATTTGAACGTTTCCATCGGGACTGTCTACTGTATTATATTATATAAATGTCTCTGTATATATCTCAATGTATATTGCTAGCAGTCTCGAAGAGTGATCAATATGGATAAATCCGACAAACAAGAGCGGCAGATTACAGTAATAGCGGTGAGAGATCAAAAATGTCATAATGAAGATTGTTCGATTCAATGATTCTGAAAGATGATTCCGATTTTAATATTTGTAAGTCGCTACGTATTCGTTGGAAAGAAATCCACGCGATCTTTTTTTTTCGCCAACGTCTTTTTGACGGCCTCCATGGTCGAGTGGTAAGACGCTCGACTACGAATCCAAAGGTCGCGGGTTCAAACTCGGCGTGCGCCAATAACTTTATTCAATTAATATGTGTCATAACTTATTTTACTCTTATTTTACTTTTATTACTATCATTATTTTATTTTTATTTTGTTTTTTATGTTATCTTCATTGTTTTAAGTTTCTGATATGTATTTTTACTTATATGGCAGACAGAGTATTGCACCCACCGCTCTGTTCCGCTGAAATAAAAAGCTATTAT
This sequence comes from Drusus annulatus, assembly GCA_022651775.1. NCBI lineage: Eukaryota > Metazoa > Arthropoda > Insecta > Trichoptera > Limnephilidae > Drusus > Drusus annulatus. The sequence goes on from JAGWCC010000187.1 coordinate 905,362, forward strand.
TATTATGACACTTTTAATTCATATCAAAATAATAAAAAGTATATTTGCGGCACGTTCCAGAGTGGTAGATGCACGAAGTATCGCCCTGGTGAAAGACCACCATTCAGAATCGAAACGTTGCTTGAAATGGCTTTAGCCGTGTTTGGTGACCAGATCTGAATAGCCAGCTACTTTCTAACTTTCCTCTTCCCGATCTCCTTCTCCTCCCCACTACCCTTAGCCTCACAACATACCCCAATTGGGGATGCCATAATCTCACTAGTTCTAGACGGTTGGAAGCAGTTGAGACTATAGTTTATATCAATTAAATGTGTTATGACACAAATTAATTAAATAAATTTTATTTGCGTACGCCGGGTTGGAACCCGCGACCTCTGGATTGGTACTCGACCATGCAGGCCGTCAAATGATCGTGTCGTGTCTTCCTCGGGCGTCCCCGACTTCTTCTTCCATTCACTTTCGCACCTTGTATATTCCTTTCATACTCCTTTCTTCGTTCATTCGTTCTACATGCAAAAACCATCTAATCGTATCTTTCTTGATCCTATTCATTACGCTTACATCCTCAGAGTAACAATATAAAGAGACCGTACTAATTTGTGACAAATCGTTGACAAACTCGCAAAATATAGCTCTCTCTTTATGCTCGGTTCTATACGCATATGAGAAAAAGAGACAAACAATTGTTGAAACCAATACACGATTTGGGGCGGGCTAAATACCATGTCCGCGATATTTGATCTGCACGAACTTCATTCACGTTTGGAGTGTCAGGCGAACGGACTGTCAAAAGTGCGTAAATAGTTAAAAACTTGAGTTATTTTTTGTCCGATATCTAGCAAAACATCATGGCCATATGTGCTATACTTGGTTGCTTCAATCGAAGTACAAAAGGACCAAAAACAAACAGTTTTCACACGTATGTACCATAAAAATCGTCTTTTTTAGTTAGATCTCAAATATTTAACATTCTAACCTACAAAACAACTAGTAACTTACACCAATATGTAATTAATCTTTGGACTATTCGTTCCAATATAATAAACTTCCGTTTGAAATGAGTTTTAGTGGATTCGTAATATTTTTAACTTAGAGATATTTACTAGCTGTCACATAAGAAACCATTACAAGGGGAATCCCCATATTGTACGGCTTCTGAAAGTATCCCGGTCTCTTTCTTTCTCATGATACTAACGCTAAATTGTTGGCAAACAGATAAAGACAGAATAGTGTTTATCTCTTAGTTATATTTATAATTTTGGTTGCGTCCCCAGATTCAGGGCTATGCCAAAATTGGAATATTATTATTTATTTAATTATTTTTAGATTTCCAAAGGATGAAAAAAAGACGAGAAAAATCTAATTTCTTCTTCTTTTGATTTAACAAATATGTTAATATGAATTCATACGTTTCATCTGGATTTTTATACCCCTTAGCTTCTAGTTAATTGTTTTTTTTTAAATCTATTGATGTGCACATGCACTATTGTACCCATTTCTGAATCTGTTCTCTGATGATTTATGATAACGATATGCATCTAGATAGTTTTTAATTTTGTATACATATTATATATTATTTTCTCCTTGTTAGTTAGAATTATTAGCTTAATTAATTAGTGAAGCGCACTTGACGTGAAATATCACAAAAACTGTGCTATATAAGTTCACTGTTATTATTATCTGCATTCGAAATTTCCTTACAAAATAACGCGGGACGGAAAACATCCCTACAATACTTAAAAGCGGTGTCATGTTTTGTGAATTTTTTTTGTGTCTCTTTCTCTCTCATGGTGTACGACGTAAAAACGCAGAGAAAGTGATTTATCGCAAATATATATAGGTAAAAAAAAATTGATCTCTCTCCATATATTCTTGCTCCAAGGTTAAGAAAATGATTTAACATCTGTTATCACCGTACATTTTTTTTTTTATTTTACTTTTGTTTGTAAACTATTTTGTTGATGGAACTGAAGTTCATTTTATAATATGTATTATAAAATGTTCTGTACTAATAATTTAATTCGTTTATATTTTTATCTATAAATAAGATTTTAATAATCTTATTGATTAATGTATCTTTTGAATAAAACAAAAAAAATATACAACATTCATTCTTTTTTAATGATTTACAACTACCTACTCACAACAAAAATACCTAATTTACTTAATTTGTGACAACCCTGTTAGTGATTTTTCACTCCGAGTTTAGGCCACACCCTTTGGTCATTGCTTGGTCAAAAAGTGCGGACAAAATTTCGCAAAGTTAGGTCTCTAGGTTACTCTAAGCTTTACATTATTTCCTTACATCTTTAAATTAAGCCTGATTTACGTCCGGTTTTTATCAATAAGGAGTATGTTAAAAATAGTAATCCTTCTGCCCACCCTTGTGATATTTACCTACTTAGTTAGTTAAATAATTATTTTGAAGTGTAAAAATACTTACAACGCAATATTTTTTTTAAACCATTTTTTTATCACTAAATAATATTTTTAATAATTAATAATTAATAAAAATATTATTTAGTGATAAAAAAAAATGGTTCTTGATTAAAAAAAATCTGCGATGTTAGTATTTTTACACTTCAAAATAATTATTTAACTAAATAAGTAGTTAAATATCACAAGGGTGGGCCGAAGGATATACTGCCACACAAATTTGTCTTGGCACATACTCCTTGATTGATATTCATACCATATCAATAAGTTTTCTTGCGGAACAATATCGGCACTGAGCGGAACCGGACGTTGGTGTGAATCAGGCTTTAACAAGCGATCTTAGGAAGGCAGCAAGCTGTAGAATTCTACTTCAGACACAAGTTTTATAAATAAATCACGTTATATATGTAAGTCCTTGTTCGGTGCTACCATGAAGGAGCGACCTGTTAGGGTTTAAAATTCGCCCATTATATTTTGTTAGACATGTCTTCTCGTAGCCTGCCACCTAGTAGCTGCTTTTATCAGTTCACTAGTTGTTATCCGTGTATAATCACGCGACGAAACTTGACTTGCTAAGAAAAAATAACCACGGTTTTTCTTAATTCGCTAATCGTCTTATTGATAAAGATCATACCTTCAAAAGCACCGGTGCTCATATTCTTCACGATAATGATCATGGCATTAGATTAAATAATTTAGAAGCACTAGAAATAAAGAAAGCCATTAAAATTAATAGTCATATTCTCAAGAATCAGGCAAATTTTTCCAGTAGTAAAATATTAGGTATATTTCCGGTAAACTCGTAAAATTTATCATCATTCTTTAACCACCTTCTCAGTTTATCTCTTTCAATTCATATTATCTGTCTCTTTTTCTCTGTTTCTTTTTTATAATTTAAATGTAATTCTTCTGTTTCCTTACTGTTCATTTTTTTTATTTTTTATATTGTATTCTCCTTCTGTATGTATCTATAACCACACTATGTATTTTTTTGTTTAGTTTAATCTATTTTTTCTCATTGTTCTGTTATTTTATTATATATTTTGTTCTCCCTCTGTATGTATATATATGACCGCACACTTTGTATTTTTGTTTAGTTTAATTTTGTACCCTGATGATGCTTAGGCTAAGCAAAACCGGTCGTTCATAAAAATTAAAATAATATCCGTGGTCTTATACAAAGTTATTTTATCGTTTCTTTAAATATGTCAAACCACAAAGTGATTGCTTTCTACGAAAATAGAATATAATATATTAGTTTCGATTTCAAATACAGAATAATGTCTGCTAAAATAGATTACAATTGGACGTAATTATGCAGAAAGCATCCAACCCCAAAATATGAAACTAAGAATAAGTCGTTTGAAAATATGTTGATGCAAAAGCATATTACGGCGTTTGTAAAGTGAATATCTATATATTATGTATTTTCTTTGTGAGAATTTTTATAAATATGTCATTTATAATCTATCAATACATGTATTGAAAAATAAATGTATTTCCTATGTTATCCTACATTTTTATGTTTTTAAACTTCAATTTGAGTCAAATATCTGTCATGTGAGTTAGTAGAAAATTGATTTACCATAAACCTATTGCATTTGGAGCTTGGATGTTTTCGGTAGATAGAAATCTCGTATTAAACGATAGGAAAACATGTAAAACTCGATTTTGGAAAATTGTGGGTTGGACCCTTTCTGCACAATTATGTCCAATTGAAACAGAGCCTCTAATTCCGCTCTACTAATTCACGCATCTGGTACGCGAATATCGCACAACAAGAGGGCAATGGACCTCTCTACAAAAAAACTAAGAAGCGAAATTATACTTATACAGAATACAGATTAGAAATTATTATATTGACTTTACAAATGACGATTACAAGTATTAATACTTTTGTTTCGTCATATTTTTAAACGCCTTTTTCACGGTTTCATCTTTTTAGGGTTAGATGCTTTCTGTATAACAATGTCTAATCGTCTCTGTGTTTTAACTACCTTCGGTCTACCTCACTTGTAATTTAAGAAAATGAGGAAAAATCCAAAATAAAAATGATTCGAATTTCATGCAATAAATGTGACGGAAAACATAAAGTAACGATTTCATCAAGTATCTATGAATAGAACATCCTGTACAATGTAAACGTGTTAACATGTGTGCAGAACATTTGCCGAAAGTGTCGTGAATAATATTTGACATAGGTAAATACAGTTGCCCATAAAAACAGAGTCGTTGGCTACCGTTTGTTATTATATTATGGTTATTATTGTAGGTCAGCTGATAAGAGAAATAAAATAAACCTAACAACGGATGCTGGGTAATCTCTCTCTTCGCCTATCAGCAAACATTTTATATATTTTTTATTGCTAGTGTTAACGAGCGCTTGTTATTCTTATGTCATTTAAATAATAGTGTCAGATACGACAATTATGAATATCTAATGATGGTTTGTGTTAATATGTTTGTTATATAATACCAGCGAGTACCTGACATGCTTAGCACATACCACCGTCATGTTTGATTTATTTGTATAACCACTGCAAGTTTTTAAATCAACACAAATATAGGTTATAACCTCAAAACCCATTGACGTAAGTTATGCGACACGATGATGTGAAGTTAGCGCGGACGGTGAATATTCTTACAGACTTAGAAGTGCTGCAATATTATGTGAAGACTTTTCTTGTCTCTTTCTGTCTCGTGGTATGCGACGTAAAAACCCGGAGAAAGTGATTTATCGCAAATTTGTATAGGTTGGGTAAAAATATAGACAAAAACTAGCGGAACCTCGAAATTCTCTAGAGGAGGTCGTCGCAGGGAGCTTCCGTGGCTCTTTATGTGGTGGCCCTTTTCGTGACAACGTTTTTTGTTAGAGTCCATGTTTGCGTCCGAACGTCCATACTGGAAGTATACACTAGAGATGGTAGATATCAGAATTGGGTGTACCTGCGGTTCCAGTTGCCGGTGACCGGCGAGGAAGCGGTTATTTAACCAGTTCTTTTTGGGACCGGTTCCTGGTGTCAGAAAAGTTCCTCCAAGAAAATTGTTTTATTATATTGGAACAAAAATCTCACCTCAAAAAAAAAAAACTTTTATGGGGGAGGGGGGGGGGGGGTTGCTAGAGAAATTCTGATAACGAAAAGAACTGGAACTGGTCACTCGCTAAAAAAATTATTTCATTGGAGGGGGGGTTTGCTATCAATTTCCAAAAAGAAAAAAAAAACAATAAGAACGGACAAAGGATACAAGGACGGTTCCAGTGTGAACCGGTTCCTTTTTTGACCGGGACAGGAATATGGACCATCTCTAAAATACACGCATTCGAATGTGTTCATCTTCCATATCTTCATAATTCTGTTTTTTAGGAGATGACTAAGTTTGCTGAAGGTAGCCCATCTCAATCTTCTTCGTCTCCCCATTTCTCTGGGTTCTCTCGAGAAAGCGGACAGCGAAGAAAAGGCTAAGAAGATCTACGCCAGGGCGACGTCCTGCCTAACACCAAGGCAATTCTTAGTCGTTCAAGAGGTCCGAACTTTACCGTACGCTTTCACCAAAACATTCCTAATCTGTGAATTAGTATTCCCCCCCTCTTATATAAATTATCCCGAATACTGGGAAATATATTGTGTGATTTTACGACTTAAAATCAACGATCCCCGCAAATATGATCGAGATGACATCCCACTTCCTGAGATAGAGAGGCTAGGTTGCATTTGACTAAGCATTTGGATAATCATGTACTTCTCTTATTTTTCTCTTTCTTCTCCACCACTTCGTTAAGCCTCACAACATTCCTTAAGTGGGGATGCCATAGTTCCTACCCGGCTTCGCACAAGTTCCAACAATCCATTTACTTGATAAATTAATAAAAAAGTAAGGAACAAACAGTATGGCGCAATGCCTTTTTTGAGAATTGAATAGATATTTCAAAGCTCCCTGGCTCATGCTGGGAAAAGTACTTTTCCAGCTAAAAAAGTTCCATTATCCTATAAAATTCAGAGAGAAAAATTATGCGTATTTTATGACGCCAGATCTTACCGTTCCAAAGTATTTAGTGGGACACGAACATAATATGTTGTGTTTTATAGTTATTAATATTAATATTTTTTTTTTTTATAAAATGAATGTTAATATTTGTTATTGTTACGTCCTGTTGCCATATTCTAAAATATTCAAACGTAGCAGTCAACATAAGAAAATAATTGAAAATGATTATTGATTTCAGACATTCATAGATACTTAAGCATGACTAAGTTCCTGTACAAAACAAAGCTGTACTAATAATAAACATCGCATAAATAAGTCGGTTGTACCTGGCCAAGCCACAAATTAATAATTCAGATTGATATTGCAAACTAATAATAACTCCTTCGAGGCTGTCACGAGTAAAAGATGTATAAATATTGAATAAACTACCAAAACTTAACGAGTGGCTAGAAGTCTGATAGAGGCGAAGGAAAATAAGCTTAAATAAGGTTGGAAAATTAATCACAAGTCCAAAGTTTCGAATACGATTGTTGCTGGTGTTAAGCAAAAGAAAACTACTGAATTCGAGATGAAATGGATATTCGGTTACTAAATCCGGAATTTGGTGTTTTTTGTCACATAGTGTGTTTCTATATCAGAGGTTCCCAAACTTTTTGTCCCGTAGACCACTTGCCGATTTTCGTAGAGATTTCAAATCGAAAAGTGCTAGCAAATCAAGCAAAAATTACTCTCCGAAAAAAAGCACTAGTCGGTAGAAATTTGAAATCGAAAAGTACTAGCAAATTGACAAAAGTTCCTCCCCAAAAAAGTACTAGCAAATTGACAAAAAGGTGAAACTGAGGAAGAAGCAGTTCCTCGCCAAATCTTTGTAGTTCTTTGGTTGTTTGTAGTCTTTGAAGTCGAACTTCCATTGAAGTACTTCATTAAAGTCCGACTTCAATTGAAATATATGAACTACGGCAAAATGAAGTAGTTTGCACCAACGGAACTACCAACTTCAATTAAAGTATTTTTTCAATAAGAATTGAATGAAGTTGGAACTGCCGCAAAATGAAGTAGTTCTTTGGAGTTTGCGGGAAGTCAACATTTTGGTGACAGCCTACCTAAATGGAATCCACTCTCGTGGACCCCCATTTACGTCTCATGCACCCCCAATTTTTTTTTTCATTGACGTGGACCCCTTGCAGGTCGGAATCGACCCCTGAGGGGTCGATATAGACCACTTTGGAAATGACTGGTCTATATCATATCGTAGCCGGAGAGGCAAAAGGGTTGAAAACTAAACTTCTTAAAATGGGGCATTTCAAGAAGTTTACACCAGAACACTTTAAAGTTTTTTCTAAGTCTCCGTTACCTGGTGGGATTTTGAAAAATACACTCAGGTAACTCAATGCTCTCACTGAGTTACCTGAAACGACAAAAAGCTAAAAAGTCTCAAACTTGTGTCGCTTGGGTAAAGCCTTCTCCCAAATGGAAAATACATTTTGGATGGATGAAGGGCCACAAAAGTCTTCAGAATCAAACGAGATTCAAAGCATTCGATGCAAGAAAAAAACTGCATGTTTAATTCATTTTTGACTAAAGTGTCGCTTAAGCCATTCCTAAGCATTTCCAGCGACAATATAATCCTCAAGTAGGTAAGTATAATACTACTTAAATAGTGTGCGAACGTAACCCATATTATGAGCATTCTATTACCAAGAGTTAGAATAAAAATAATCGTTTGGGCGACATAACACTCCAAACACGGGGGCGTTGCCCAAGTTCACATTTGATTTAATTCAGATGAATCTGTGGCAAAAATATCAAATGGTTTCCGAGGATGCACTCGGTATGTAAGTAGTTTACATTTAGATTAATAAAAACTGACGCGAATCATTCACATTTTTACCGTAAAACGTTTGTAAAATTTCCAAATCGTCTTTCACCAATTACATAAGCGGTAAAGACTAGAGTTTATTTTGCCATGCGTTGAATTGGTTAATTTGGGAGAGATTCCTCGGAAAACATTTGAGATTATAGTAATATGTTTATCAGAATTAGTTTAAATTCAAACCTTAAAACGTTTGCTTTTCTGAACCTGATATAGCAAACTCAACCGTAATACCCCTTCTGCCGTGCTCTAAACATTCGTTTTGCCGTCCAGGGCTTCGAGTGTTATGTCCTCGAAATCCGGCCGGTAAAGACGTGGAAGCTGTGCATAACGTCACGGGGATTTATTTTAACCAATTCTTAGTGAAATTCAATATTTTTTTACTATATTGACTTCAACAACCTGTAAATAAAGTGTTACAGTATTTTGCGCAATTCAAAAGATCGTGAACGATGGAACATGAACGAATGCAAAAATTTGTTCTATTCTTGAGTCCCCGCCATTTTTTTGGGGAATGCCCCTCTCTGATTTATTTCTAAGGTAGTGTGTCCTCTTAAGCGAATATATTATATGAGTATACTCCTTAGAGCAATAATATACAAGAGGTATAGCTGTAGATCGATCTGTAGTCAGTTTTTACTAGCTTTTACCTTGAAGTAACTGACTCGGTTTGAAAAGGGCGTGGCTAAGAATGGGGCTACGGTATTTGTATATCCATTCACAGCACATGTCGACATAATGTTTTTGTTTATTCTTATAGCCACTTTTTCACAGTATGTTTATCAATAAAAATATAGCATATAAGCAAATAAACCGTTTAGTTGTGTCAAGTTCAGTGCCATAATAAAAAATGTGGGCGGAGTCCCGCGGTGGCCCAGTAGCTTAAGATCATTGCGTCACTACGTAAAAGCGGGGAATTAAATTTGTTGTCTCTTTCTCTCTTATGGTGTACGATGTAAAAACCCGGAGAAAGTGTTTTTTCGCAAGTTTGTGTAGGTTGGGTAAAAATAATTAGCTATCCCTCCATATATTGTTACTTCAAGGTATACTCTCTCTCCATATATATTCTTACCTTGGAGTAACAACAAGGTTTTTGAAGTTTTATTCTATATTTTTGTTGATAACAATACTGTGAAAAAGTGGTTATACAAATAAACAAAACATTATATCGACATGTGCAATGAATGGGTGTAAAAATGTGTGTCCATGAAAACCCTAGTCACCCCCGAGTCAGGTAAAAATCATCAATCCTGAGTACACTGTTTCGCAAAGCTATCCCTCCTGGTATATTATTGCTCTGGGAATTATACTTTATCACTTGACGGGATATGAACATCATAATGCCCTTGAACATATGCATATTATATTTAAATTGTATCGAGTTCGTGGTAAAGCCCGGTTCCCACGGATTGATGTTTACTATTTATATATTATATAATGGCATAATAAATAAGGAAGTTTGTGAATTCAAACTAACAATACAAATAATAATACCTAGCTTGAATATAATACCACTAAATGGCTTGTATTGACCGCGAAACAAATTAATAGCGATTCGATTCCAAATCACTTAAAGTTTTGCAGAAACGCGAATTTCCGGAAAATCCCGCGAATTTCCTTAAAATAGAATTGAATGTGACTACCAAATATAAGAATTTGGCGCAAAATAAATTAATATTCTTTAAAATTCTATGATTGATATTATAATTTTAGCGAATGCTATTTTTAAATACGTGTTGGCGTGCATTGACAAGCTCTGGTAATTAAAAAAATGATTGATATAATAAAAATGATTGCTTTTAAACATTAAATGCACGTGTATAAAACAAATAAAAAAATAATAAATAAATCAATAATTATCCTCGATTTCAACTCAATGTTATCGTGATCTTTGCGGCAAATGCAAATTCGTAAGTAGAAGCACGTGATAATAATAAATATGCACTACACAATCGATACGTTATAAATAAGTGTTTGCTATGTAGTCTATGTACCCACCTGTTGATTTGCATTAATGTATGGGTTTTATGCTGAGTGCATTATCACTGTGCAAATAAATCCATCAGTTATATGACTAGATAAGCCATCTGCTTGTCACCAATATTATATAACCTATATCTACATTTGGACAAGAACAAAGGTTTGATATATGTATTTCGTATTTTCGTACGGTAACTTGTAACCGATCCTTTCAAGTAAACACTACACCGTCCAATACAGGTGGTAATACATCGCTACTGGCTCGCTAAATGCGAAATCTGTTTGATCAACCGTAACCTAGTAACCATGTAACCGTACAATAATGACAGGCGAGCACGGGTGACTTTTGTCACGGCAACAGTTTCGTCACCATCTCCAAATCTATTGGAGTGTATGGAGGTCCGCGCATGCAGCGACGTGACATTAGGGTGACTTTTTAGGTCCACTGGCCGGCGACTTTTGAGTGACGAAACTGTCACCGTGTCTGTAGACAGTACTTTTGTATGGGGGCTCGCGCACGGGTGACAAAATGTCATTTAGTGACTCATCCGCCTGTTTGAAATCCATTGCCGGAATGAAAGGGTGGCGGGTGACAGTCACTCACCGTGTGCGTGCTCGATTTGGAAGACAGTGACAGTGACGAAAGTGTTGCCGTGACAAAAATCCACTATGCGCGCCTGACCTAAGACCACTTATTGTCGCTATATATACTGTAAATATGTCAAATCTTTTTTTAAAAAGAAACGTAAACTTACAAATAACCTGACAACATTTGCAAAACTCCTGCTATGTTGCTTGCGCAGTGATTGAGGACTTACTCGTAGAGGAATTAAACACATAACGCCTGAGTGGGAACACGACGCATTTGCCAACTCGGCTACTAACCGATCTTTGGTTTAGATTTTTTTAAAGTTCCTTGGTCTATTTTGTGGTAAAGTTATTTAAAACCATCGATCAATTTAATACAATATGACTAGTGCGTTTGACTAGTATACCATCTAATAAAAATAATCAAATAATATAGACATAATAAATAAATAAATCAAATTAAAACATTACATTTTATTGAGATAGCACCTCTATATTATGTCGAAAAATTGCTTTCCGAATAACAAAACCTCTGTCCTAGTATATAACCTAACTTACCCATATTAAGGTACTATATAACTATACTACCATATAACGATAATGTTATGATTCATGTATTTATGTCGGTATATCAATTATGTCAACATAACGGCGAGGACAGTATTGGCACCATAAAAAATAAAAATAAAACCTATCGATTCGATATCGCATTATTTTCCATAGCAGAGATAATTATTTTATTTTTTTAATTCTCGTTATTAGACATGTTTAGCTAATTACACAATAAATATTAACATTATCTTTCATCTCTTAAAACATTGTTTCGTTAGTTAATCTATTTTTATAACTATTATTTTTAATTTTATTAATTCCTACATGATATGTGACTACGTACGAGATAATACACTCAATTTGTATGTAAGTGTACTGTGTGCTTCTTTAATCAAAATTAAATCTCCAGAAGGCGTTTACACAAAGTTAATAAGAAAATAATAATATTACGTCAATAATAATAGTAAGAATAATTTTTGTATTATTCAAAATTGCTAAAATTACTAGGCGACACTTAAATTATTAATAGGATTAGTATTCCTATAAAGTGGTTAGCAAAATATTCGTAAATTAGCAGTTTCTTTGTATTTTCATTTTCCATTTGAATAGAAGCCTTTCGCGCTGCTTGCGTACCACTACGAGGTAATACAGACTAAACAGTATACTTTTCGTTGCCTATTGTTCTGATTTTCAAGTCTATAAAACAGAATCATAGTATAATATTTTTCTGGATATTAAAAACACATAAGGTTTAAATATATTACTTCACTCTTACTTACCAAGTTTATGTAATTAGTAGTCATCAATTAATTAACTTTTAGTGTATTTCGGGCGATGATTTATATTTAGAAATATATTATGTTGCGCTGTAATCAATGACGTTATAAATATTTGTAACGTCATTGACTGTAATACAAAATTCTACCGCCATAATATGGACACGCACCTACAAGTCCGGCGGTCGTAAGATTTCTTGATAACCTGTACTGAATTGCAAGAATTTCTTAATCAAAAAAATAACGTTTAACCATGAAGTTAATTTAACCATGATATGGTGCGAAATAAATATGTTATTACTACAAAAACTTCTTGTTTACATGTAAAAAATAAACATTCCGAAGCGGCTGTAGAGGTGTAATGATACCACGTTCATACAGGTAGGTAAATAATGTTTAGGGTGTCATAAATAATATTAAAGTAAATATAAATTACACTCACTTTCCGATAATTTCGCACAGCTCGTAAACGTCGTCGAACAACACTTCGTCGTCAGCCATTTTCACATTTATCACAAAACCGATTCACAAATATTCACACAACACCTTTTCACTGCAATATAATCATCAAACCAACAACAAACAAAAACACCGTCGCGTGATTATGGTTAGCCGAACACTTTGGAGGTTAGGTTACGCCCACGCAAATTCGGTCTAAAATTCAGCCGGGATATATTCCCATCAGTTTCTTATGAGAATATCATCAGTTTTATATTTACACTCAATGATTCGTGAATGGAGATATCAAGATGTGCATACAATCTAAGAAATGTGAACAAGCTAAGCGCAGAAATTATCTGTCAAAAGTATATTTTGACGTTTATGTAGGATACAAGCGGGAGGGGTGGGGCGTGTCGCTCTACGAGAAATTACTCTATTGCAGCTCGGGCATCGAGCCTAGTTCAATCGCGTACATGGCCGCGCTGTCACTGCACTGTGGGGCACTATATTCCTGGGTTTATGACACGAATTTATCACTCCGAGATTGTAATTCACAGGGTTGGTTTTCTGAAATCACATAGCCAGACCGAGGGGCCGGGAAAACACCGCGGCGAGTCATTTAATCGCGAAACTATGCGACACCGCCAGCAAGGTTTATCAGCAGGACCCGGCATACAACCTACTCTCATCTCGCTACAGCCTACAGCCTCCTTTTTATTGTACCAAGGACCTGTCCGTGTATTGTCTATCTAGGACGGGGTGGATGAATTCCGTTTGCTCCCGCTTATCATAAATATTATGATCAGTTCTAATTGATCATATTCGAAAATGAAATGATCCTTTCTTTTCTTTAAGATAAGATATTCTGAGGTATGCGTGTGAGAACTAATAATCAACAATTTCCCCTTTTTCAAATAATATGTCGGTAGCTTGCTTTCAAAATTAAGCAGTTATCAGAGGTTTTGTTTTCAATAGAATAATTTTCTGAAAATCTAATCACACATATATTTTTTTTGTTTGGATGTTTTTCCTTTTTAGAGACGTTTATTTTATTCATTGTTTTGTGAAATACTTTTTTGTTGTTGTTAAAAATCTTTCATTTCAGATAGGTACCAGCGAACTTCTTTTAGATTTTAAAAATTCCTTATTATTAAATAAATTTGCATTGTTATATTTTGCTCCCTCTACATTTTTCAGTCCATCTGTTTATTTATTTTGTAAAAGCGGTTATCCGTGGCGCAAACCATTATTTTCTTCCCCTCTTCAATTTATTTGTTCATTCTGAAAGTCGAAAATATTTTTAGGCATTAATACCAATTTAGTTATTATGTTTTTTTTATAATGAAGTAATTGTATAAAAGATCAGTTTATTATTATAAATATTACCTTCCGTGTCTTTGAATTATTTAAGATTTCAGGATTGAGGAGAAGAGTGTATTGAAACAAAATAAATCTTCGAGCAACGCTACTCTGTTTACATAAAGATATATTTTACAAAAAGATCTGAGTTAGAACGATAATGTCAATAGCAATTACAAACATTGGAATAGCCCAAGCATACTTACAAATAATTAATTACAGTAATCCACAAATCAACACTAAAATAACCATTGAGGTATATAACTAGAGACAGTGTTATATACAAGATAAACCAAAAATTGCGTTCTTCCTGTATAAAATGAAGGGAACTAGAAGGGGAAACTACTGATGTCGCCCAACTGCGAATAAACAAAGTTGAGTCAGCCAGTAAACCGGAATTCTCTTGGTACATAGTATGGTAACGGTCCAATTTGTCATGTAGTGTGGTATCACATTTTCGATTTAAGTAAGGTTCATCAAATTATTGTTTAACTGGCCGTATTTCGTGTTTTGTACTGAGAATAATGTTGCAACTTTGTCAAAAATTCCGATAACTTTGATATTTGAAATTAATCAGCTAACCTAAAATAAACAATATAAACTTCAAATAATATTTACCAACAAGGATCAATTAAAAAATCAACATTTATTATAGGTATGTAAAGCAGTAATCTTCGTGTTTTGGGGTGGGTGTCACCCTTTTGCATGCTTTTCATAATTTTATTTATTCTCTTTAAAACATAAAACTTTTCGTACAATTCTTTGCACATTAATATTTTGTACCAATGAATTCATTACACATTGATTTATTTGCACTTTACATAACACATAAGAATAAATTTTATAATTTATTGTCAGCAACCTTTTCAAAGTCACGGACTGCCACCGGGGCTCCAATCGCTTCAGTGGGATCACCTGAAGGGATACCCGAGAGACAGCTAACCGACCAGCGCTCGTAACCGACTGAAACCCATTCCATCTCCCTGATCCATCGCCATTTGGCTGCAAGTTGATACTCCACTTTTTAAACACTGGTCCGTACTCTAGTTATATACCTCAATGAAAATAACACATAATATTATGATACTTGTTGACTGCATGGACACATTGGATTTCGCCCGTCAATCAGGTTAGGGACAATTACTTTTATATTGGGAAGGTGATATTATGAAATGTTAAAAAATATCAACAGTAATACCTCATTCAATTAAATAAATAGTAATCACAAAGTATGCAAAATAATACCATAGATAGAAGCTAGTTAATGGATACAAGATATATTAATGCTGCTCTATGCTCTATTTGGCTCAGAGTCATGGCTGGAGTCACTATATCATTTTCTCTGTTCGCATATTTTAAACTTTTCATAAACTGAAGCTAATTTTTATAAAGTTCTGGTACAGCATACTTTTGATTTTTTGTAGAAAGAGCTAGAACGACAAAACACAATTTTACAATTGAAAGTTTTTACAACTTTTACATTCTTTTATGAGTTTACTGTGATTATAAGATGTTCATTGATGATTTTTTTAAGAATCATTTTTTTTCTAAATCATTTGTTTTGCATCATGTCAAAAATTTCACATTATTGTCTGATTTTCAGCGGCGAGCGTCAAGTAAATAATAATCATTTTATCATTGATTGTTCCATCGAATGAAATTTGTCAAGTCCGTGCAATCACAAGTACCCATAATATAAAACAACAAGTTAACAACATAAAACATTCAGGAGAGTTCAAGTGCATTTGATCTTTTCACTTTTGGATTTGACTTGAAGTTGCTGGCAGGACGGGGACTTGAAGGCTATCTCAGCAGCATAGGAATTATTGTTTTCTCCGATCCTGTTCACTTTCACCTGGTATTTGCAGCCAAAGTTGAGATCACTGAGTTTGAACCTGGGAAACTGGAATTTTTAAAAAATATTAGCACAAACTCATCATTCACATGTTGCAATTAATTATGGCCCTATTGCATTTTTTGCCGTATTCTTTGTAAAAGTGTGACAATTAGAGATGGTCGATATCAGAATTGGGTGTACCTGCGGTTCCAGTTACCGGTGACCGGCGAGGAACCGGATATTTATCCAGTTATTTTTGGAAGCGGTTTCTGGTGCCAGAAAAGTTCCACGGAGGAGATTTTTATATTCAAATCGAAAAGTACTAGCAAATCGATAAAAGTTCCTCCCACAAAAAGTACTAGCAAATCAACAATAAAAAATGTTTCCTTGGACAAATGATATTGATTTTTATTTTCCAAAAAAAGGAACCGGTTCCTCACGGAAATAATATCGACAGTTCCAGTGACCGGCTTGGAACCGGTTCCTTTTAATCGGGACAGGAATATCGACCATCTCTAGTAACAATGAATACACACATAGGTTTTTGTTAATGGCTCATCATTTTTTGGTAATAGAATTCAATACCACACCAAACAAATGTTTCAGTGTTTTATGTGAAGACAGTTTCCTAGATTGGAGTAGGTAATATATTATAATGTAAACTTTAATAAGATAAGCTACTCTCTTCTGCTAAGCTATGCTTTTGGTGGTTTTATGAAGAATTCATTTGAGTTTATCAATAAAAGTAAAAGGTATTATTGAAAATACTTACGTCAGTGGTTGCAGTTATATGTTTCCTGTTTTCATATATTTTATCTACGCCATAACATTTTCCAGTCCACCATTGCACAGAATACCTATTTAATAAATATGTAAGGTTTTAATATAACATCAATTAATGTATATTTTCTCAGTGCAATTAAGTAAATTGGATTGTCTACAAATAAAGAATACCATTTTAGTCTCTTCTCATAAATGAATGAGTCTCTATTTTTTGTGCATAATAAATTGTAAGCATCGACCAAAGATATACTTGGTCGATGATTGTTGTCTTTACAAGCTTAAAAGTATTTCAAGAGGCTTCTGGCAAAACCAAATCATTTTTCATGATTTTTTAGTAATAAGTAAATCTATTCATTCTAAACAGTTTAACAGTTACCGGCGTAGTTACGCAATCATTGAGAATTAATCTTATTTTGAGATCAACATGCATGGAAAGGAGTCTCCCTTTCTTTGACAAAAAAAAACCTACAAGAGTATTTAGGACTCACGTGATAGTCTGAAATGTTCCTTCTTCGATGATTTCTCTTTATTTTGAATAAGGTTTTGATAGAAAATATTTTCCGTTGCTTATTTAAAAACTTACCTAATAACTTTTCCTGGTCTCAAATGAGCTGGTTTCCAAGCTATACTGGCTAGTAACTGGTCCCCACTCCAGTACAACTTCTGCAAATGAAGGCCTTCTATCCGGAGATCAGCACTTCGCTTCGAACTGTTGCCTTCCGTTGAAATAACTGAGTCTGAAATGTTAAAAAATGTTTTATGTTTCTAAGAACAATATGGTTTTTCAGAAATGACTTAGAATATATATATTTTTAAATCATCATTTATTGAGGAGCGAAATCTTTTTAGCTGTGCAGATTGCGGTTGTTTCACTAAGTTTGATCATTCAGCATACGTTAATGCGATTTAGATACTTGGCGTGATTCATCGATGTATGTTGGTGATATTCCGTAGAATACAATGTTGGATATTACTATTGCAAAATTGATAATCTTTTGGTCATAGACAATTTATTTCAAGGTTTTTTTAAACTGAAAAAAATACTGTAAATATCAACTGGAAGTTTCTGTCTTCAGTTCCTGAATCCTCGTCAATCATTTTGAATACCGAAGTGTTTTTTCCTTAATATCTTTCAAGGATATCTTAAATGTAATCATAATTATCTACTAATTCAATAATTATCACTTACCATTGGAATAGTTGGTTGTGTTAAGGACGATGGCAGACTTCTCACTCTTCAATCTTGTTGTACCAAACTGTGCCAGTGCCTCCACTTGCAGGAAGTACTGGGAGAACGGCTGAAGGTCTTTGATGTTGAACATAGTCTGGTTCTGCAATGACAATATCGACCACTCAATTTTTAAAAGTAGTAGATTATCATCAATATTTTTTCAACTCTTCATCTTAGATGGAATTTCATTACAATAATGTTTGTATGTATACTTTATGGGGTGTGTTGTATTGAACTAACCTCACCACTTTTCAGAATAAAGAAGAGGTAAAGTTTTTTTGAGGTGCAATATCATTTTTAATGAATGTTGAAATTGTGTATTTAACACACCTCCGACTACAACTTGCAACGACCAGTTGGTCAGACTGACAAGTGTTTTGAAGGGCATGTTTTATTGGTGATTGGTAAATGTGCCTTAGACGTTGTAGTAATAATCGATATGATGCCAAGTGGACCTATCATTGTATAATTTATGTTACGTATGTATGTAGCAATATTTTAACACTTATCAATCGAGATTATTTTGTTCTTTAACAAGTTTGTTTTATAGTTGTAATTCAGGTATGAATCTTGTAAAAACAAACCTTCCCAACAATATGATGATGCACCAGTACTGAATCCACTCCTTCCAGCCTCCTGCTCCAGTACACCTTGTATTTTTGCACTGGAAGATCCGGCGAGCCGGGGGCTTTCCACCTCAGGGTTCCTTCTAGGGACCCGTTGCTGTATCTCAACGTATCCACCGCCAGTTCTTGAGGGCTGTTGGGGTCCCGGGGGCCGTGGGAGGTAGTAAAGGCAGCCGACGGTCTGGAAAAGCCTCGAGTTCCATTCTCGTTGATGGCTGCGACGCGGAACTGATACCATCGGCCGGGTTTCGCAACGTTTTTCAACAAAATGTCTGACCTGTAATGATTTTGAATATGGTTTATAAAAAATAAAGTGGATTGACTCTTATGAATATATTTCTATAATCATAGATATATGTCCTACAAGTCGATAAGTCTGTTGGGGCTCTATGCACCAATAAACTTTTCTTATTGACTAACAATCAAATTCATATGCCTATACTATTTGGTAAGTATTACGTACTATACATTGAAAATCCTTGAAATTTGACTGTCTTAAATGGTAAAATCTTCTTTGTTGGTTAGTAATAATAATAATAATAAAGTTTTATTCCGGAAGGTATGCAGGAGTAGTGCAATACAATACCTTCCATAATTAATATCAATACACAGTAATAATAAAAAATAATAATAAATAAAATCATTATTTATTAAAAATGTAGTATGTTATGTATTCTGAACTAAATAAACCTATAGTACTCGATAAAAGAGGAAAAGCCCCATAAAAAGCATGAAATATGCACAAAAAATAAAACAAGAATTAATTTTCATTTTTAATTTCTGTTACCAAAAAGAACATGTACAGTCAGCGAAAATCAGTTATTCAATGTTTTTGGAGATAAATTTTACCTTATGTTGGCTGGGATTAATTTGAATGCTGAAAATGAACCGCTCCAAGTCAATAGATGTGACAGGACAGTATTTGAAATATGGGCACACATGTTAGTTTAGCTCTTAGTTAGTTTAGTTCTCTATTAAACTACTGGTAAGTGAGTTGGTACTGTAAGTTGGTGGTGATTTCTTGGTTCGATGAAGTAAGTATTTTCCTCTACCAGTATGGCATTTTGTAATTATTGAAACAGTTTTAATATTATTTCATATTACCTTAGTGAGCGTTGCCTCATTGTCCACACCCCCAGCCTGGACTCGGTGAACCACTTGCCCACGTGATGCCTCTCTTCCAGGATAAACAGAAGTGGGGTAGACTCCGAGGCAGATTTAAAGGACCATCGAACTCTGATAGCTCGCCCCCTCCGTCTCTCCTTGACTGTTATATTCTGAGGAATTCCAGGTAAGCCTGTAAAATGATAGATTTCGTTAGCAATTTAATGTTGTGTATCTGTTCGTATTTTTATAAACCTATTATTACTAAAATTCATATTCCAGATTTATTCTAAAAAAAAAACAAACATTGATATATTTATTGGCTAACCTCAATAGAACATGGCGGGTTCAATGTTTTTCACACAAATTTTAAAACGTCACAGCAACAGTTTTACATGTTGGATTTCATTCAAACTACTTTCTAAACCTACCCGTCATTAATAAGAAGAAACTGTGCTATTTTTAGCGAAATCAGTCCAGTGATTTTCGAGAAAATCGAAAACAGACACATTCATTTTTGTATATAGGGAAGAAGATTATCGAATTTGATTAATGCGCCACTAATGCCGCTTCCTATCGAAATATTTTTAACTATTTCATAAAATATTACAGATATTTGAATTCCGTTATTTTACGTGTACTGTCATCTATCAGTATTTTTGCTAACTGTTTCGTGTTAAATTACAGATTTTCAAATTGCTACGTCGTTTTACGGATACTGCCATCTATTTGAATTTTTATATGGTTTCGTAGGAAATTAGGAATACATATTTGAAACAAAACTTAGGTAGGTAGGTAACTATCGAACTGGAGTCAGAAACAAAAATACATTTTTATTAGGTGACACACACTAACCTATTTTGGTAATCTGTAAGATTTCACAAAATAGTTGACGAAAAAACTGATAGATGGCAGTGTACGTAGAATAGCGAGATAATAAATAAAGCTCTAATATTTGAGGAAGTAGTTAAAGTTGATAATTGACACTATTCGAACAATGAAGACATAATTAAATAATTTGTAATATTGTACGAAATACTTGACAAATATATAAATAGACAGCAGTACTCGTAGAATAGCGAAATAATGAAATAAGCGGCATTTTTCTGGAAATGGTTTGTAAAAATATTGATAGATGACAATGCACGCTCAATTATAAATATGTACTACTTCTGAAAAAATGTTTATATAAATATTGATAGATGGCAGTACCCACGACATCATTATTTAATCTGTAATTATCTATGAACTATTTACCAAAAAACGTTACCAAATTCCAAAAAAGTCATATTTCAGGAAACAGTTTACAAAAATATCGATACTATGACAAAATTATTAATTCATATATAATATTTCCTGAAATAATTCACAAATATTTCGATAACTGGCAGTATTAAAAGCACGGCAATGTATTTCTATTTTCTGTAATATTCTACAAAATGGTTTACTAACAGAATACAATATAAATAAGAACAAATTTAGTAAATTCCTCAATAAAATGCCCGTATTCAAATTAAATATCTGATGAAGATTGTTATTTTGAAAATATTTTTCAAAAGCTGTTTTTTTCTTTTCAAATTTTCAAGTCTATGTACCTATATTCTATTCAGATTACATAACTGCACCCATGGGCGTATATAAGGGGGGGTTAAAGGGTCTCAGTATTCCGTAGGAAAAAGGAGGATTTTCCTGAATTTGTTCACGTTGAGGATGTTTCAGCACAAGCTTTGGCAACAAAAAATATAACACATCTGTTGTCCCCTTAGATATGGATAATTTGGTTGGCCAAGGTTATGATGGTGCCGCGGTCATAAACGATCGACTAAGAGGTGAGAGAACAAAAATTGCAGACCTAAGGTCCGATATGAATTTTATGGACAATGTCGACAATTTGAAATTGTTCCCGAGTCCGACTGCACATCGCCAACGAACAAATGACAGTTCACGTCGACTAAATTAAGCATGTTTAGTCGACATGCTAATGAAGATTGTTATGATCAGCATAACAATTAGGCATGTTTAGTCGACGTGATTTTTAGTTTGTTCGTTTTTTAATCCCCCCCCCATTTAAATGCTGTAGCTCCGCCCTTGGATGCGCCAATATGTTCATAGTATAGGTACAAGCACTTTCTCACAAATACCCTGGATAGATAAGATAACTGATTTAAAAGTTCTTCATCAAAGCAGGAAATTAGGAAGACGTTGAAGCAGCCTGTAGGATGGAGATTGCCCTGATGATAGCCAACCTTCGATGCGAAAGGGCACAACGAGAATCAAGTTTTCAGCTCCATGAGTTCTAATAAGTATATTGCGAATCCAAATATTATTATTTTTATTATTATTACGAGACTCGTGGAAGGTTTGTAGGTTAGTATTTTCCAAAATGCGTTCTTCGACAACTTAGAAGAAGATAACATTGAATGTACCTGATATGCGATAATTTCTCACCTTGCACCTCGTGGAGTCCGCGCGGCAGCTGGCACGTGGCCCCGCAGTCGTGCTTACAGCATTTGAGCACGCCCGGGCACCCCGAGTCGCGCTTGCACGCGCGCACGCACACCGCGTCCCACGCGCTCAGCTCCCCGGCGCGCGCGCACCAGCCCGCCTTCCGTTGACTCGACAGGCAGCGGGAGACGCACTGGAAATGAGGAAAACGAACCAAAGTAATAAAGTTTTCTAATCATTATCATCGTTGATCTGACGACCTATTTTTCCCAAATGATGTCACATCGCTGTCAATCTCCCTGTCCGATGATGTACCGAACGGTAACTGTGACGTCTGAACTCGAACGAAACTTTCGACAACGATTTTTCAATTGTACGAATAACTATACAAAATTAAACTGTGGTGATCAGAATCGATGTTTGTTGTTAGTCAAGTCATGTAGTTAAGTCATAATATTCTTTATTTAAACTCCTCATTTTAGCTGTTTTTGGTAGCCAACCTTCAAATAATATGCCCAAGAAAAAGTTTTCAACACCTATGCATTTACGTGACATTGAAAATTAGCAATGAAACCAATAGGTTTTTTATAGTTTTTGTGTTTAATTTGTAGAACTCCATTTTAATTTTTATATAATTCAATTGAATTAAATTTAATATTATTATTATTGAGTTCTGCTATTTTAAATTTTTTATTTTAGTTTTTAGTGACAGCTGTTTCGGCGTTTAAGGCAGTTTGACAATGGCCTTAAACGCCGAAACAGCTGTCACTAAAAACTAAAATAAAAAACTTAAAATAGCAGAACTCAATAATAATAATATTAAATTTAATTCAATTGAATTATATAAAAACCAATAGGTAATATAGCTGTAACAGCAAAAAAAAACATACTCGGCAGTGTTGGACACCGCCACAGTTATGTCCATTAAACGAAATCCGTCTGAGTTTTCAGAGTGCGCTTACGTTACCTATATTCACGGCAGTACTGCGCGTTGATTTTGGGCCCTGGCCTCTTTGGAATGTTGTGCACTACGCATTCGGGCCCGATTTTTGTAATTATACACTCTTCTTTAAAATAACACTCGATTGGCAAAAGAGCTGGCACCTATGAACGTCAAATGTTGATTGTGTCTATTCTGATTAAGTAACATGTATTTATTTCATTTTCATATTTCACAAAAGTATTGATAGGTGACAGATAAAAAAATATAACACATTACGACCTTTTGGTCAAATAAAGCCGTATTATATTGGTCTGCATTTTACATAAAATCCGATGAAATATAGTATAGTTAAATAACAGACGTAAAATAACTATAGGTATAACAAATAATTACATAGTCTACTTATTTAAATGATATCTGATGAAGAGATTAATATTTCGCTATTTAGTATAGGTATATAATATAATATATATTATATAGGTATATAATAATATTACTGTTTCTTGAACCGTACGTACCTAAACAAAAAATGTAAAATTGGAGTCTTGAGATTATTTTCTTTAAAATAAAGATATGCTTATGCACATATTAAAATGCGCTGCAGTGAAGGGTTCGTACCTAAATAATATAATTTTAAATGGTTACTTAAATTGCATGTGTATTTGTACTCTGGCAACTTCTTGGGTCGGGTCTAAATTTAAACATTATCCGTCTTACTTATTAGATTTTTACGCGCTGACTTAGCGTTGGTTTAGTTACACCGGACGTAAGCCATTAAATAATAATAATAATAATATTTGGATGATTTGTATAGCGCCGTTTTTGTGAAAAATCACCTCAAGGGCGCTGTACAGATCTTACTTTCTATCATTACATACTAATTCCTAGTTTAAATAAGAAAATATACAGGAACATACTTACCTGGCAGGTCCCATCAGATAGACACAATTATTAGCTTATTATGATTAAATTATGAATAAAACAGATAAGCCGTGGTTGTAAAGCAAGTTTATCGCTATTCCGACTTTATAATACGCATAACATTTACACCTCGTTTATAAGTAAGGGGGTATGAAAGTTGTATTTCTACCATTTAATCGCGTTTATTTTGACCAACTAAAACATCTTCTAACCAAAGTAATATACCTAATATTTAGTATTTCAAATGAAATCGCATTGCCCGATTAACCATGAACTGCACTGTCTACGATTCAGAGAATGGCCAAACCTTTGAAAAGATTCCCCCTTCGCATGTCCAGTTGGCATAACTACTTTCTTAGGTATTCATTATTTTTTCGGTTCTAGGAAAATGCGGTACTCCCTCCCGCCTCCCACCACTTGCATATTAGAATCAGCCAAAACACGCATATCAAAATCACGCTAGCATCTATTAGGTGCAGGTTGTTGCTATGGTCCTACCGCTGAGAACCCTTCTGTAACCTCTCTTTCTGTTACACGCGTCGGTTACGAGTAAAAGGGAAAGGCTGCGACGGAATTATGAGTGGCACGCCCGTGTTGGCTGTGAACTTTAGTACCCTCGAACAAAGTACGCCCTTGTGAAACCGGTCAATATTTCACGCAAACGACATTCCCGTCTTAACGTGCAGTTTTCAATGCGAACATCAACTCGATTTTTTTTTCAACTGAATATCACCCCGTGCTATAAATTGAAAGAAAAAATATAATTTTTGATCTTTTCCCTAAGAAAACACTAATGTAAAATTAAACTCAGTCAATTAAATAAAACCATCAGATGGTGATAGTAATAAGGCCTAATGAGCCGCAGTACTAGTTAGATAGTCATTATGAGGGGTATTTGTATAAGCCCCAGCTATTAGTTAGTAGAGGATTACGAAAGAATCCATAAAATCAAAAAAAAAAAATATATTTACTGTCCTTTAAAATAAACTCCGCAAACAAACGCACTAACAAATTGATATTTTTTGCAGAACGTTGCTTCGAGTGTGATTAATTTGAAAAGTAAACGACCGGTTAAAAGCTGAGTGGACAAATATGTCGGATTTCGACCAGGGCGTCGTGGGTTCAATTCCTCTGCTGGATGAGTCCTCCATCATTGCACAAGCAACATTTTCCGCTTATTGTGATGGCGGTAGGAATTTCTCAAATATTGTCAGGTTACTCGTAGCCCGGGAATGCAGCTCTTTCATGCATCACGCGTAAGCGGTCAGTTGAAAACAAAACTTAAGACGAACAGTGAGATTTGTACGAAACGTCAGGGGTTTGAAAGTTTTCTAGAGACTACATTACACGGGTTAACCGAGAAAATTATATTACATCTTGCACCCGTGAAAACCGTAATCATAGCATATGTGTATTGTGTATACGTCCTCACGATTACTCCCGAAGGAAAAATCATTTAAAATCTCTGTTGAAAATAACAATTGGATAAGCTTTTTAAAATGTGATGAAAATATACTTAAAAGTAACAAGGTACGTATAATACGATTATGATACAACATGATACGATTATGATATGATTATGATCTATTATGATACGATTATGATACGATTATATTACGATTATGATACGATTATTTTACGAATATGATGCAATTATGATAAGATTATGCTACGATTATTATACGAATATAATGCAATTATGATAAGATTATGCTACGATTATTATACGAATATGGAGCAATTATGATAAGATCATGTACGATTATTATTCGAATATGATGCAATTATGATAAGATTATGCCATGATTATGATACGATTATGTAATGGTTATAATACGATTTTGTATGATTATTATACCATTTTGATTTATTTAAGAATTGTGACTTACAATTACAGTAATTACAAAAAGTTAATTTTCTAAAGATCAAAACAATTTGGTTTAAAAAATCGTTTTTTAAGGGTGCATTAAAAAAACGAATATCTAGCTTCAAAAAGAGTCGATTAAATCTGGTTACGTTTTGAGTTCGCTCGCTAACTTTATAACCATCATCTGTGATGGTATAATATAATACAGATTGTATGGTGGTATATAGAGTTGGTGACGTGTGTGGGGAATAGATGGAATTAATACTGAAAAAGCGCTAAATAAAGGGTTCGCTTACTAGCCTCATCAGATTCCTCATAAACGGACAGAGGCCAACAGAGGTTCTCATTTTTTTTTTTAATAAGTAGGTACATATACATATTTTTAATAAACTACAGGCAGAAGACCTGGTTCATCTTTAGGTATGCTTTGTGGGGGGTATTTTAATGATAAGGAGTGTATTGAACATAGCTATTTTGTGGTCGGGGCCGGTCTTGTGCAGGCGCAATTGGAGAAACATCTAATTATCCAAACAGATAATTTTGGTACAAATTTAAAGGGTTTATTTAATATAATTAATTCAAGATAACAGAAAAATAAGAAAAACTGCAGTGTTTAAACAGAGTAGCAGCAGATAAATTATTGGGTTATACGGAAAAAAATAAAAAGTACACAAAATATAATCACCCAGTTGCTTTTTTACATGAAAACAGTTTTCATTTTTCTACTAAAAGTACCGCATGAATCAAAGAATATGTCGGAATCCATTAAAGTTTGATTTTGATTAAATAAATCGCACATTCTTCCTATTAGATCCCTGGCACCAGCGTTTTTTGGCGCCCGGCTAATGTGGAATACTACTTGTTCTGGGTGGTATTTTAAATTAATTAGATTTACTAACGTAGGACCTCGAAGTAACAATATATGGAGAGAGAGCTAATTCTTTTTCCCAACCTATACAGATTTGGGATAAATCACTTTCTCCGGGTTTTTACGTCGTCACCTTGAGAAAGAAAGAGACAACAAATTTTCCCGAATTATCACACCGCTTTATAGTATTGTTAGAATGTTCTTCGTGTCCCGCGTCTCCGTTGACTCCGCCCACACGTTATGATACGCGAAATAAATTGACATAACTCAACGGTTTATTAGGTTACATGTACCTAGATTGCATGCAGTGAGTAATTCTATCGCTGAAATAGTAGATATGTTCAACTGCACTGAATCTAGTTACAAGAAGGCTATAATAACATACCTCTTTCTAAAATACTAGTGTTAATTTTCTTGGGCGTAATCAAATCGTCGCATCAAATGTTTTTGGGCGCATTGTTATTTTTTATGTCACTATTATTTTTTATGTCACTGTTATTTTATTTTATACCTATGTTATTTAAAAGCCCATGAGGGCGTATATAAATAAATAAATAAATAAATACATATTTTTTTAACAATACTGTGAAAAAGTGTTTATACGAATAAACAAAAACATTATTTCGACATGTACTATGAATGAATGTATAAATACCCTAGCCCCAGTTCTAGCCACTCACAGGCCTAGCCGAGTTCAGCAAACCTCGTAAAAACTGACTAAAGCTCTCTCTCTTGTATATTATTGCTCTGAGGGCAGGACATTCAATTATGTTATTGCAAACTTTAAACAGGGTCATGAAATCGAGATATATTCGCCGGTTAAAGCGAGTGGAGACATTATAGTTGGAGAGAATATCTATGTATGAATGAATGAATCAGGAAATGTATTTATATATTCATTAGATTAAGAAATACTCTAAAGTTAGAAAACTTAAAAAAAGTTTATTACGCATTAGTCCACAATTTAATCCACTATGGAATTATCGGATGGGGTGGTGCATATGATAACATTGTTAATCCTGTAAAGGTGGTTCAAAGATTGATTATTAAAGTAATACTAAAAAAGCCATCTATATTCTCAACAGAAACACTTTTCAAAATATTTAAAGTTCTTAAAATAGAGGACATCTATAAGAAACAGTCAATACTACAAACTATCAAAGACAATCTTTCTCTTAATCTAAAAGTAAATTCATCTTTAAGGTATAAATATAACATAAAAATTCATTTTTTTGCCACTCAAAAAATGCATAATAACTATCTTTTCAAGGGGATGAAGAATTTTAATAGCCTTCCCGACGAATAAAAAAAATTAAAAAAATTCACCAACTTTAAAAAAAAAACTAAAATCTTTTTTTTTCTAACAATTTATTAAACTAGAAAGCAATAACTTGTTTCTATTGGAAACTAATTACCAAGTTGAATTATTAACAATGTAACCTCCAACGACTATTAAAGACACATTTTTCTAAAAATATCCTATTTTTTTTTTTAAAACTCCTACGCCAAGCTCAAGAGCTAGTTCTCTTCTTTGGCGTAGTAATACAAAAAAAAAGAAGTTATAAACATATCAAATGTACTATCAACCTTTATATCGCTAAATTACAATATGTATTATGTTTAATATATATATATATATATGCTTTTATTATTTAATCGAATTACTTTTCTTCAATATTATTTTTTATATATTTAAGTAACTATCCATATTGTGTAACATTGATATAATTTCTATATATATGTAAACTTTTTTTTCTTATTTTGTAAATAAATAAATAAAAAATAATAAAAAAATCCCCGTCTAGGTGGGTTCATTCTCTAATTAAGGTAATGCAGAAATTTCCTTTCGATGTTTTCTATTTTATCTTTACTCGTATATGATATAAAATGAAAAAAACCATACCATTTATGGACGGTAATCAAACCCGTAACGCAAGTTCCCGACCCGACGGCACGGAAAAAAATCTTGCTTGTTGATACTTTCTTCTTAAATGTAATTACCTAAATTTCTTACCTTAATTCCCATTCTTTGAGGGATGAAGGAGTAAGCCTTCTCCAGGTTTTAGGAGAAAGGAAACACAAATTTCGGTAAGATATTCCACAGGCGAGCTGTGGAAAGATACGAAAATGGTTGTAAAAATGACCCTTTCTTATGGGACTAATGGCAACCGCCGGTATAGTTCTTCGGAGTATCTTACTTTGAAATGCTGGTAGAACATTTACAAAATCCTACACATCGTCCCGGTAAGGCAAAAGGGCTGAAGTGCCATTTTGAGAAGCTTACACCAGCGCACTTTAAAGTTTTTTTTTTCATTTACAAAAAAATCATAAGTCTTCACTGAGTTACCTGAAACTACAAAAAAATAAAAAAAGTCTCAAGCTTATGCTGCTTGAGTAAAGCCTAAATATATTTTAGATGGCTGAAGGGCCACAAGTCTTCAGAATCAACGAGAATCAGAGCATTCGATGCAGAAAAAAGAGCTGATCAAAACTTCATATTTAACTCATTTTTGAACAAAGTATCGCTTAAGCCTTTTTGCCTTTCCAGCGACAATGTGGTCTGTTATCCTACGATTGCTATCCGTCCGACCAAACGTTTCCCCATTTTGTGTCTAGTCCAAAATATTTGCAAATAGCATAGACGTCAACTACCGATTGTGAATCTTGAACACTCCTGACCTGTAACGGGATCCTGGCAATTGCTGGGGACCCGCCCTTTACCGCCCCGCCCAATTCCGCGGGCCGCAGTAATATTCTGAAGCTGAAGCCTAGAATAATGATTTAATTTCTCGAAAAGGACTAACGTCTTTAAGTTCTGATTTTCAATGGAAAATAGCAAATATAGAGCAACCATTCATGTCGCATTAAAGAAAGTATTGTAATGATTTGTGTGTGGTACCAGTGTGTTAGACTTTAGTGATTCGACGGTTGTCGCGAGCAGTCCAGCTTTGGCAATTACAAAATTCTACTAGCGTAACCACTAATCAGTTTTTCCTTCTTCATGTGACTGGAAGGGTATCTGGGTACCCTTTTCGATTTTCAAAATATTTTTTTTTAAAGTTTCAGTAAGTCTAACCGGCTGAAACTTCTTGATTTCTCCACAATAGTGGAAATGAACCATTGAACATAACCGTCGGATATATGGAGGGTGGTATGTTAGCGGAAAACGCATACTTACCCCTTCTGATTAGTGAAAGGGTACCCGGGTACCCTCATGTATTTTATATGGAATTTTAAGCTTGTCCGAATTTATTAATCATCTTATTTAAAATGATGAATATGATGAACTGTTGTGTTCAAAGTACATCACCTGTATCCTTAATACTATTTTTAATCACATATTTAATTAAAAATCTCAAGAAAAGATGGTACTGGGTAAAATTCCTATCCACTTCCCCAAGTATTAAACTGAGTCGAAATATATTACGTCATAAAAGTGGTCCAGCAAACTTCAGCAAATGATATACTGTAAAGGAAACTTTTATGTCAATTTTTAGTAGTTTTCTTCAGTCACATAAGGGTTAAGTGATAACCGCATCAGAGACCAGAGATCTAAATGTGCGGTGACCTTAGAGTATACAAGAGGTAGCCCAAGCCAAGGCAGTGAAGTCAGTTTTGAACTTGTTTTTGATGATTTTAACATGACTCGGCGCAAATGGGCGTGGCTAAGACCAAGGCTACGGTATTTATACATCCATTCATATCACATATCGACATAATGTTTTTGTGTGTTCGTATAGCCACTTTTTCACAGTATTTTTATCAACAAAAATATAGCATCTAACCTAAAAAACCGTTTAGTTGTGTCAAGTTTAGTGGCAAAATAAAAAATGTGGGCGGAGTCCCGCCGTTAACCAGCGAAAATAGCCAGCTTAAGATCATTACGACTGTACCCGACGTAATCAGGTACACAAATAAACTGTATAGGGGGCGGTCCCAATCTGTGAGGTGCTCCAAGGGGTCGTCTCGTTGTAAGGGAGACGACGGGTTCAGCTTGTAGGGCCTCGGCTTTCAAGTGAAGATGCTGCGGGTCTGGTCCAGAGAGAGGTGTAGTCAGGCGGTCCAGGGGGGCAGGCGATGGTCAAATAAAAGTCAGGAGTCAAGTTGAAGGCGATGTCAGGGCGAAGATGAGTCAAGATGAAGTGATGCTGGCGGAGGATGCTTGTGATCTGCCTTCCTCTGGTTTTTGCGCAATTTATATTGCGCTCCAGAGCGCGACCACGGATTTGGGAGATTTGTATGGGGGAATTTTGTCTCCCCCTTTCTCGCTCTTTCCGGGTCGCTGGTAATTTTGTGGGATAGATTTAAATAATCTATCCCCTTCTCCTAAGCATCACCTTTAACCTCAATTTCTCCACACTCTTCCATCATTTTTATTGAGTTCAGAAATACAGATTAAAAATACAATTCACAAATAATGCCCGGTTTTTGGGGCTAAAACTCTTAATAACTAACTTATACTAACATTTACATACATAATAACATGACAATTGTGTAGCTGGGGGCCGAGTTATCACCCCGGTATATTTTATTTGGCCGGGTGATTAACCTGGCCCCCGTGAAAGGGTTAAACAAATCAATTTTTCTCCGGGACCCGCTCGCGCAAGAATCGTTAGGTCGGCTGGAATCGGGCGCGCTACGCGCCCGTCATCCCGCTGGTTGCTGCCTCAGTCTGGCCGACCGAGCCCAAAGGGCTGATTCCTTCACGTCATTCGGGCTCTATCAAGCCGGGAGAAATATACATTACAATGATTAACATTTCTAAATAATATACAATAATCTTAATGCTACACATTTATCGTGGACCATGTACGTCCGACACAACGACAGTATATAGAAGCGATCCAAGAAATTTGTTGTCTCTTTCTCTCTCATGGTGTACGATGTAAAAACTCGGAAAAAGTGATTTATTACAATTTCGGATGGGTTGGGTAAAACAAATTAGCTATCCCTCCATATATTGTTACTTCAAGGCGGTGACTTAGCACTAGTCCGGTGAGTGTTTTGTAGGTTTTGGATGAAATGTCTTTGGAGATGGTAGTAGCAGCTGTTAGTTACCTCATTTTACCGACAAGATATTCTAACCAAATTATGAACATAAATATATATTTTCTATTATAACTTTATTATGAAATATATAATTATATCAAATCTATACTCCATAAGTATGTTAAATATAACCAATTTATTACTAGTTAATATGAACACAGTTAAATGATTGTTTAATACTTATAATTGGACGTAGTTGTGCAGAAGGCGTCCAACCCACAATTTGCCAAAATCGAGTTTTACATGTTTTCCTATAAATAAATACAAGATTTATATCTGCTGAAAACATCCAAGCTCCAAATGCAATATATTTATTTTTGGTAAATATTTTTTTTTAATATCGCATATTGCAGATATTTGACTTGACTGAACTTTAAAAATATTATAAAATGTAGGATAACATAAGAAATACATTTTTATTCAATAAACACATCGATAGGTTTTAAATGACCTATTTATAATAGTTAACATACAAAAAACACTGATATTCACTTTAAAAAATGCCGATTACGCAAAAATGCTTTTTTAACGTCGTATTTTCTAACGCCTTTTTCTTAGATTTAGGGGTTGGATGCTTTCTGCATAACTATGTCCAATTTATTCCACTGTCATTCATTCCACAAGATTGTAAACAATGTTACTGGTAGTTGACCATTATATTTTTCTTTACTCCTTGAATTCTGTATTATTATTTTACCTTTTCTTCTCCTGTGTACACACTTCTCACTATCTAACTATAGGCTACTTCTTCATTACTTTCTTGTATCTCAGTGGCACATATTTTGCCATTTAAATATGTCAAACAAATTATCTACAATACCCACATACATCACTTCTGTACAAAATATTTTTTTCTTGATGTACGAGTATGTGCACTGTGCTTTTTCTACACTAACATTTGCTTGAAATACCAACGTAGTATTTTTAAAATTTAAATAAGTAATTGTACGAGTACCTTATGTTTGCGGTAATGTATTATATTATTTGGCTAAGCGAAACCGGTCGGTCATAAAAAATAAATAAAATCTGTGGTCTTATAAAAAGTTATTATTCCATTTTCACTAAACGTGTTACACCACTAAGAGATTGCTTTCTACGAAAATATATTATAATTGTATTTCAATTTTAATAAGCAAAAAAAAATAAGTGTCCAAATTACAACATAATTAAAACGCATTGACAAGTATAAAAAGGGGTGTCTCTCGAACAGTGAGCTCTGCGTCATGAAATTCCCACAGCTTTTTACATCTGGATTTTTTACGCAATTGTTTTGAACTGGTCAGTTGGAATTATGCTGCGATCAGGATCGTGCGAAATCAAAGCCTTCCCATGTAAATGCCTATCGAAGCGAAAACGTGACAGCACCTCTAGCGGTAGATTCAAAAGCATTTTTTCTGCTCCTGCACAGTAAAAATGAATACTGATTTAATAAAACAAATTTATAACTTTATTCCACTTTTTTATTTTTTGACTGGACCAGTTTCAGCCTATAACGGCCATCTTCAGACTAGTACAGGTTGTTCTTATTCTATGGCTTATATACTATATTTGGGATGTCAGGAGTAGTAAACCATGATTTTACTTTAATTATAGTTATCAGTATTGCTGCATGATTTTACTAGTTACAAGTTACTTTGAGTTCATTATTTTATATATCTATCTGGTATGAATTTTTATTTAAGATGGGTTACAGCTGTATTTCTCTAAGTGTGATTATTAATGCCTAAAATAAACTCATTAATAGTCCAGTCAAAAAATAAAAAAAGTGGAATAAAGTTATAAATTTGTTTTATTAAATCATTAAAATGGAATTCCACCATGAATTAACAGTTACAAAATTAGAAATAATAAAAATGAATACACTCGTGATTTTTATGATTAAAGATGATTTTATTATGATTTCTGGTTTGTAGTTAAGAAAATTTCTTCTCAAACAGGGTCATCATTCAATGTAAAGTTTTCGCTCATGTCCCCTCGCAGAGATGCATTTTTACCTTTCATTCAACAACAAATCACTCTTTATTTACATTTTTATATTCTAATTGAGATTCCGCTAACAAGTCAATTAACCGAAATAAAATTGCTTTTAGGGCAGTCGACCCAAAATGGTTTTACATATAAATCACCAATATTTATAATCGTCTTTGTGAATGTTGCTAAGGATGCCACAAGGCTGCTTCTCCGCGGTTTCTTGTGTATCCAATTGCCACCCTTAGTGCACGTGAGGCTTAAGGTCATTTTGCTCGGCAAAACGTTCGCCTGTCTTGGAGACTGCGTTGATATCACGGAGGTATGATACTTTGGATTTGTGTAGTTTTAACGGATTGAAAAAAAATCGTTAAAAGTTAAAATCTTTCATCCTTATTGAGATAATAGGCCAATCATTTCGAAAGTAGCACTTTCTGTTTCTTTTGAGAAAACATTCAATTAAACTCTTCAAAAAAGCAATAATATGGTTAAATACATTATTTCACATGTATCCCGTCTACTGTATGTTTTATGTTTTCCTTAAAGGTTCTAAACTTTTCACAGCTCGAAGGACGGATAGCTATATTTTTACCCAACCTATACAAATTTGCGATAAATTAATTTCTCCTGGTTTTTACGTCGTATACCATGAGAGAGATAAAGACAAGAAAAGTCGTCACATAATATCGCAGCACTTCTAAGTATGTAAGGATGTTCTCCGTCCGCGCTAACTTCACATCTTCAAGTCGCATAACTTACGTCAACAGATTTTTAGGTTATTTCCTATATTTGTGTTAGTTAAATCCTTGCAGTGGTTTTACAAAACATGATAGTGATATGTGTTATGCGTGAATGTTCAAATTAGATCAAACAAAGACTATAAAACATCACTTTTTAGAGGTATTTCAACAGTTTTAAATATTTTTGATCGAATTTCAGAATTCTCACATTTTTAATGATATAATGACATAAAATCAACAAAAAGCTTCCATCATTATTTAGGCAAACCTTCTGCCATTAGTGTTTTTGTGATATTTTGACTTTATAAATCATTTTAATGGTGTACTGATATTGTTTTGTTTAATGTGTTCAAATATGGTTTTTTTTACTGTAAGAATTTCATATGGGCGGTAACTAATAAGCTATCCGACATCCTTTAACAGTTTAAAGTCAACAATACTGACTACAGCGTTGCGCAAAGGCACCTCTCCGTGTATTTCAAATTTTACAGCCCATCTAGTCTAGCCTAGCCTATATCAGAAAAAACTTTTTTGTTCTAAACGTATTGGCAAATTATTTCTCAGTAGGTCATTTTAAGCATAGTTTGAAGGTTTTTCTTGCATTGTGAATGCACATTTCAGGTGATATTTCACAAAAATGAACAATGTGGTATTCAAACATTATCTAATAATGTTAAGAAATGGAGTAGAATATTTCTTGCAGGTTTTAACTTTTTATTTTCATGAAATCACTTGTTATAATAAATAAAACATTCAAATGGATTTTTTATACATCTACTTACGAAACTTCAACGTTTTCACTCAAGCATAGGTTCGATACTTAGAGTATACTAGAGGTAGCCCAAGCCAAGGCAGTGAAGTCAGTTTTGGACTTGTTTTTGATGATTTTAACATGACTCGGCGCAAATGGGCGTAGCTAAGACTAAGGCTACGGTATTTATACATCCATTCATATCACATATTGACATAATGTTTTTGTGTATTCGTGTAGCCACTTTTTCACAGTATTTTTATCAACAAAAATATAGCATCTAACCTAAAAAACCGTTTAGTTGTGTCAAGTTTAGTGGCAAAATAAAAAATGTGGGCGGAGTCCCGCCGTTAACCAGCGAAGATAGCCAGTTTAAGATCATTGCGACAGTATATAGAAGCGGTCCAAAAAATTTGTTGTCTCTTTCTCTCTCATGGTGTACGATGTAAAAACTCGGAAAAAAATATTTATTACAATTTCGGATGGGTTGGGTAAAAAAAATTAGCTAGCCCTCCATATATTGTTACTTCAAGGTTCGATGCAACGTTTAGAAATCAAATCAATGATCAATCTTATTCAAGAGGCATCCGCTCTCGTTCCCAAATCCTCAACTGATCAATTATATATTCTCCCAACAGTTATTGTTCATACACGCATTATAAAGCCGGTTATACACAGCCCGCCCACATCGAGCCGTGGCCTAATTGCTTATTGCTCTATTTATTTGTTACTCGGGCGCAATTGCTCCGAGATGACCGGATTTGTAACCACTCCGTGTGTGGTACAGCGTGCAGCTTCTACTGGCTCGCAGATTCCTCTCAAGGATACTTCCGGAGGTTTTTTGCAGTTTGTCAGTGCAGGTAATTTATTGAAACACCCCTCGATTAATCAGTGTCAGCAATCAAAATATGATTATGCAAATAATGTTGTAGCTGCTACAGTGTGTAGCTACCAGCGGTGTACCACAAAGGCCAGATTTAGGCCCAGTTTTATTTATATTCTTTATTAATGATATCGTAAATATTTTTGACAAAAATGTTCATGTTTCACTTTTTGCCGACGATTTTTGAGCTCCTACAAAAATGATGAAGGCTGTATGTGCATTTAACGAAATCTAATTACACTACAAGATTGGTGTAACCTTAACAAACTTTATTTAAACATAAGTAAATGCCATATAATACGTTTTTTCAGAATAAATTGGACGTAGTTATGCAGAAAGCGTCCAACCCACAATTTGCCAAAATCGAGTTTTACCTGTTTTCCTATAGATAAATACAATATTTATATCTGCTGAAAACATTCAAGCTCTAAATTCAATAGATTTTTTGTAATTCATTTTTTAGTAACGCACATTGCAGATTATTGACTTAAATATAAGTTTTAAAACATTATGAAATTTATGTAGGATAAAATAAGACATGCATTTTCTTTTAATAAACACATTGATATATTAAAAATGACCTCTTTATAATAATGCTCATAAAGAAAAAAAACACTAATAATCACTTAACAAATGCCGATTACGCATATCAATGCTTTTTTATCGTCAAATTTTCAAACGCCTTTTTCACAGTTTTCTTTTTGGGGTTGGACGCTTTCTGCATAAATACCTCCAATCATCCTTTCAATTACCAATGTTATCTTTTTTCCGGGAAAAAAACTATTCTTTAAATTCATTTCTTTACCCTGTCAATAAAATTAACGATTTGGGCATAATTTTAAGTACCAAATTTAACTTTCTTTCGCACATTATTATCATGAAACAATTAAACATTTCAAAACTTTTAGATTGAAGAATTATTTGATTTAAAATAATAATAGTTCACTGAAAGCACTACTAAAGCTGGGTATCTTTAGCTCGAGCCAAATTGTGACTAAAGTTTAAAATGCACCAACCGAAAGGTGTTGTGATGTAGTTCCGTTCTAAGGAACCAAACACATTTGCTACGCGACGTGTCTCACCTGTGTTTGCATGAGGTTATAAAAAATAAATCCATAGCATTGAAGATTACGATAGTCGATAGATATTGCATACAGTAATCGAGTTGATAGGGACAAATTGTGGAAGGTATTATCCATGTATGGAGTTAACACAAATCTTATACAGGCAATCGCGTCCTTGTACGAGGGAAGCGTTGCATGTGTTAGAGTGAACGGTGATTTTACGAAGTGGTTTAACATCACAAAAGGTGTAAAACAAGGCTGTTTAATGTCACCGTGGTTGTTCAATTTGTACATGGATAATTGTATGCAAGAATTGAAAGGTGTGGGCTTGGGCGCGAAAATGAACAATGTGAAAGTATGTTGCCTATTGTATGCGGATGATGCGGTGCTGATTGCTGACAATATGGAAGATCTACAGTTTCTCGTGTCTAGGATGAACCAAGTATGTATGCAAAATGAGTTGATGATGAATGTAAGTAAGTGCAAAGTGATGGTGTTTGAAAGAGAAAGTACGAGAACAGCGTGCAATATAGTTGT
Organism: Drusus annulatus; assembly: GCA_022651775.1. Classification (NCBI taxonomy): domain Eukaryota; kingdom Metazoa; phylum Arthropoda; class Insecta; order Trichoptera; family Limnephilidae; genus Drusus; species Drusus annulatus. The sequence goes on from JAGWCC010000187.1 coordinate 942,971, forward strand.
GAATGATGAATACTTGGAGTAAGTGGATGAGTTTGTGTATTTAGGAAGTATGTTTACAAGAGACGGAAAGGCTGATAAGGATATTGAAAGAAGGGTGAATGCAGGAAACTCCATTAATGGAGGACTGAACGCTGTTGGGGCAAATAAGAAATTGTCCAAAGAAGCGAAGCTAGCAGTCCACAATGGACTGCTTATACCAACCCTGATGTATGGCAGTGAGGCATGGAACTGGCAGAGGAAGGATGAAAGTAGACTGAATGCTGTGGAAATGAGATCCTTGAGACGGATGTGCGGTAAAACCATGTATGACCGTATTACAAATGTGGATATCCGGAAAGAATGCAAGGCTGATATGAGCGTAATGGATAGGATTAAGAAAGGGACACTTAGATGGTTTGGGCATGTAGAGCGAATGAACGAAGAAAGGAGTGTGAAAAGAATATATGATGCGAAAGTGAATGGAAGAAGAAGTCGAGGACGCCCGAGAAAGACATGGCACGATCAAGTAAATCAAATACTTGAATCGGGTCGTGTGAAGAGTCAGAATAACAGAAGAGTATGTATGAGACGATGTATGAATGTAAATGAAGCAAGAAGTGTGTGCCAAGACAGAGTTGTATGGCGGTCCGTCCTCTCTGCCTACCCTTGCGGGGAAACGGCGTGATGGTTAGTTAGTTAGTTAGTTAATAGGGCAGGTAAAGAAAATTAAAAACGGTATTGAAGTTTTACTGCAGCTAATATTTTGGTAGGTACTTTACAGCCTGATTACAAAAGATATCATAAGCTACTGTAAATGTAAATAAGAGATTACATAATATATTTATGACTCCAATACACGCGCTGTTTATATTATAATATTGATCATTGGTTTTCTAGGCCGACAAATATAACGCACGCCTGAAGGGTATGTTTTATTAATATTATTATTTATATAATAAAGAAAGACAAACATTCCCGTGTTACAAATAACCCGACAATATTTGAAAAACTCCTACGGCCATCATAAGAAGCGGAAAATTTTGCTTGTGCAATGATGGAGGACCTAGCCAGCAGAGCAATTGAACGCACGACGCCCGGATGGGAATCCGACGCGTTTGTCCACTCAGCTACCGAGCGGTCAATTTCATTGGATATTTTTTATAGCACCGTTTAGTAATAAACAAAGGGACCTACCTTTTTTTCTATGTTAATTATATTTTCCATTTGCTGGAGAAAATGTTAAAATTTCACAAAACTTTCAAGAATGTTTACACAATTCATCACAATTTAATCTATCGCGTGGAGATTGTTCAATCAGGATTTCATGTTAAATAAATATTGACCATGATCAGATGGGTGAATTGCCAAAGAAAAAAGCAAGTCACGATACTAAAAAGTAACGTTATCTATTTATTTAACAAACGTATTCTTACAAATTTTCGGCAGTCATTAAGTCCACGGAAGCAGCGCGGACCCGGGCGGAATGAAGCCTCCTCAGGCAGTATACTGTCGGACCTCAGTGTGAGAAAACCCTAGCAAGTAGGTACCCACTGAATGTTATGATTACCAGTTTAAGATAATTGAAATGTTCCGAGCCTCTGATTGTTGTTCCACGAAATGTTTAATTCTTAATGTTTAACTGTGTGATCTGGTTAGCGACGGTGAATACACGGAAGAAATATGTTTAAGTGCTTTGTGAAGCGCTTCGGTTAGCGTTGGGAAAAACTTGAATGTTTTATGAATGCTTCACGAATTGTTAGTTCTTTAAAATTAACCCTTCGAAGTGGACACTTCAATTGAAGTCGAACTCGCAAAAAAGAGATTTGAATTTATCCGGTTATTTGTTCAGTTCTTTTTGGAACCGGTTCCTCGATATTTTTTCGAAAAGTACTAGCAAATCGACAAAAGTTCCTCGCCAAAACTAGTTGGTAGAGAATTAAAAACGAAAAGAACTGGAACTGGTTCCTCGCCAAAATAAAAAAGTACTAGTCGGTAGAGATTTTAAAACGAAAAGAACTCCCAAAAATTACGTTCCTTTAGATCGAACTACTTTGAAGTCGAACTTCAATTAAAGTACTTGAAATGAAGTACTTCTTTATATTCTTTGAAGTTCAACTTCACAAGTGAACGGCTGCAAATTGAAGTAGTTCTTTGTAATCTAACTTCCATTGAAGTATTTGTTCAATGAAATAAAATGAATGAAGTTTGAACTACCGCAAAATGAAATAGTTCACACGGAGCAGTCAGAACGCTAAAATGAACTACCAACTTCAATTGAAGTATTTGTTCAATGAAAAATGAATGAAGTAGGAACTGCTACCAAGAGAAGTAGTTCTTTGAAGTAGTTCTTTCAGAGCGGTCACAACGCTAGTTTCGGTTAATTTTATTGGAAATAGCAATATTCTTACTGCGGGCGAGTTCTTTAACAACTTCAAATTTATAATATTATGTGCTCATTATATTCTAGGTGTTATTGTAAATTTTCAATTAATGAAATGTTCACAAAAAAATCAAGTTAAACAGTTTTTAAACGAGATATCCAATAAAAATGTATTTGCCAGTTTTAATCCAAATTGTGTATCATAAATCAAAATGCTTAGCATGAAACTAAAGCAGCAAATTTCTTAAGTAAAATATATGAAGATAAGGAAAAACGTATTTTGAGTTAATTTATTTTTAAAAATTCATAGAGTTTTTAAAAGTACTTTTTTAGTAATTTCCAAACCCTGGCTGATATGGTGTACCATTATACCTAAAAAGTGCATAGGTGTTGGGGACGCCTTTGACGTAACTGCTGACCTTATATAGGCCAGCTATCAACCATGTTTGTCGTCAATGTTGATTAAACATCACATATTTCCAACGTGTTCATCTCTGCTCCGAAGATTGTAATCCGTCCTTGGATTCGTTTGGTTATCTAGCCACCTCTCGAAGTGTGTGCCGATGTCAAAAGTAGAACACACTCGTCGGTTTATGCAAAGTAAACAATACTGTCTACCGTATTGAAGTACCCGATACCAGACACAATACATGACTACTGAATTATTCAACTTTTTATTTATTTTCATTGTCATACGTAGTAGAATAGTAATACACGCTTAGTGCTTTCGAATAGGTTCTTAAAATATAACTCTTTTTTAAATTGTGCCAACTTATTCAGAGTACCTATTTGAAAATACATATATTTATAGCTGGCGCAACGAGAGTTGAAACAAACAATACATACACTGCGTTGAGTTTATTGTGTATCAGTATACGCTCCAGTGGCGATGTATTTACGATGTGTCATAAAGAAAGAGCCCTCTGTCTTGTTTACGCCTACTTATTGTCACTAGTGGAAAAGGGACAGCGAGTGTTTATGTTGATATTGTAAATGCGTGTCCTATTCATTCAGTTCGACACGCTGTACGTAAGCTATGCATCTGTGTGGGTATTGGCCGGCACCAACCTCGTAGTGAGACATAAAGTGATGTTTTAGTATAAACTACTTCGAGGGTACCTAAAGTTTAACGCTTAGTTTTGAAATCTCTATCTCGTTATCCCTTGTAACATTGTGTGTCATGCGTCATTCATATAAAAGAAGGATTTTTTTTATCCCGAATCAACAAATATTTACGTTTAAGAAAGCAGAAATATTACAAACGATAGTTGGTTTTCTTACGGCTTTCTATTTGTATCAAGGTGAGTGTTTTAACAAAGGTTTTCCACTGAACCCCACACTTGCAATATTTGACTTAAGTCGACTTACAAAGTTTAAAGGTGACCTGGCTACATATAAATAAAGTTGGGTTCTAGGAATTTATCAATGAAAATGTGTTCAGGGAGTGCTCGCTTTACCCCGAGCGAAGAGTTTTTCAGTTAATTGTACTCGTATTCAATAAATATCTGGCAGACGGTTTCTTGGTGAATTAACATTCTGCATTTATCTACGATTATTATTTTCGGTAGCTCGTGTCGAGCGCTTTTATTTTATTTTTTGCGCGTAATACAACGAATACTAAATATTAAGAATTCATTTTATTTTGTTAGTCCGTACTAATTTTCTAGAGAGTGGAACAAAAAACATTTTACCTTAGAACATTTTTTATTTTTAAAAAAATCTCGGTTTTTTGTAATAGCTAATAACAGTAATAACTGTCATTGTAGTAAAGTCTATTTTAGTAGAAGCAGTTTTAGAATGGAATTAAAATAAATACCTACTTAATTTCCAACTACAATTATTTCTATACTCGTGTGTCTTTACAAAAGCTTTTCATCTGTGGAAATATAAAACCAAGTATTATAAAATACACTTATTATCGTTTGTGGCCGTACGTAATATGTAGGTAGTTATGGTTTTCAATGTATACTATATAGGATTATTCAAAACGACAGTTAATGTTAAAAATAAGTATTTCAGCTTTCGGCATCATTTTTTTCTATTATGAGCTTTGAAATATTCATATTAAAAACATGCTATTTTGTTTATTTAATATTTTTCAATTGTTCGATAAGAATAAAGACTTTCTTAAAAATATTTTTTGTAATTTAATTAAGCACAAAATCTATAAATAAAGAAATAAGACCGTTGAAACTGGACCTTTTTATAATATTTGAAAAAATATATATGGCGCTGTTTATGTGAAAAATCACCTCAAGGGCACCTTAGATAAAAGAAAATTATTAAACGTTATTTGCTCTAAGATACATTAATGCTTTTTACCGCTTTCCTACGTTTCTTAGAAAGAACCGAATCCTCAGCCAAATTAATACTATTTTATTTATCAAAATCTGTATTGTAATGCTTTTTAATATTTCAACAATAGAGCGTGTAAATGTAATTTTCTTAACGAGGTGTTGGTGTTCTATTAAAAATATAATGCAAATCTTCAAAATAATAAATGATTATTAAATCATTTAATACAGGTGAATAAATAATGTGCATTTGCATTTCGTTGCAGAGGCCCCACCCCCCTTTTTCTAAAAAAACAAATTAAATGTATGGAAAGAAAAATACTATGTCGTGTCTTATTTTTTTTACAGCTAAGTGGAAGCTCCTACCTCATGAGGGTAATGAAGTTATAAGTAACTATATATTCCAGAAATAAACATGTTTTAATGAAAATAAAATAATTACTTTGTACAAGATTACAGATTTTATTTTTATTTTTATGACCGACCAGTTTCGCTTAGCCGCATCATCAGGGTAAAAAAATATATTTAAATTAATTAAATTACCCTGATGATGCCTCTCTCTACAGCGCTCTCTTTTGTAGACTAGGCTAAGCGAAACCGCTCGGTCATAAAAACATAAATTAAATCTGTGGTCGTACACAAAGTTATTAAATATTTCAAACCACAAAGTGATTGCTTTCTACGAAAAAAATCAATAATAATAATTATTCATTTCACGATTCTAATGCTCACCGTTCGAAGTGTTTTACTGCTTCAAACAAATAGATTTACTGCGTTATGGCTATAAATTTAAGCTAGTCATTTTACAAAATTTTACTATTAATTACATAATTTATTGACGATTTGGTTGGGGTTACCATTGTTATTGGACAATATATGTAATATTGGCATGTTGATATTCCGTCAGTATAATATTTATTATTAGTATCGTCTCTTGTTCACCTCTACTTTGCTCTACTCTCTACAATCAGATCTATTTCATGGTTTAAGATGCAGATAAGCTACGTTCTTTGCATCACCCGCGACTGGTATCTCAGGTAGAAGATGGAGAGCTCTAGGTCACCCGCATAGGTACAGGGAACTTACATGCCGTGAAGCCGTGCAGTAGCACGATTGTAATAAAAGATGTTTTTATAGTCAAGATGCCAATAGCCACAATTGAACATCTGATATCTCAGGTAGATATGGTAGTGCACCGAGTCACCGGCACGATGCACTATCCACTATGCAGTGTGCAGTGTGTTCGCAGGCAGTTACCCCAGCGAGCTAGGCCACAGCCCACAGTTTTATTTTAAAAAATCCTTATTCGTTATATTTAAAAAAATATATTAGATTAGACACATGCCCGTGTTGTGGCGGTCAAATTATTGTACAGTGCAATAAAAATAACATGGATGTTAAGGATGTATTATAGATTTACTTACGTGCTAGAAAACAGAGATAGAAAATTAAATAATAAGGTGAGACATTATATAGTATATAGACAGTTAGTATATCGGTGCCTAAGAAAATATTGTCACATTTACATTTTCAACAAAATGTACTAGAGCGTCTCTAAGGTAGATTAAACAAGCAGTGGTATCAAACAATTTTTAATATAAACATAATATTTTTTTGATTTTCAGTTTTCGACACCGGTAGCAAAAATAGTCACTGTTTAAGATCTTTTGGTGTCGTTATTTGGTGCGTTAAATATTTAAGTTGCGATATATGAGTATTGTGTATTTGCAAAGGAGCTTTTTTTTCTAGTAATGATGCATTTTCTGTGCCTCAAGTATCTGTTATGTTTTTTATAACTTAATTATTTCATTTAATTTTGCAAAAAAATTAAATGAAACAAATAAGTGATAAAAAAATACACATAATAAACACACAATATATTTACTATTATTAGGGATGAGTTTTTTTTAATGTTAAAGGGTGATAGCACTAATTTACTAATAAAGAAGGTTTGCTTTGGTGAAAACGTACTTTTTTTATATTCGGTCCTCTTGTACGATGAATAACGGTTGGAATTTTATGCAGAACATTTCCCTGGCAGTGGTAAAGCCACAGAGCAGTTTATGTTGCAGCGGCTGGCAATGCGGTATGGCATGACGCATAATGACGGAGAGTGATCTGAGGCTTCTCGTTGTCCCGGTGGTATTTCTGGTTGATTCGGGCACTTCCACGTACTTGGGTTCCTCAGCTATCCGTTTTCCATAAGATAATGCACATCTCTCACTTTAGAATCCCTCTGGAAAATTTGGGGTTCCGATCCCTTGGATCGAACCCGTTTATACTTCTCCCTCACCCCGTAAATCCGTCGGTAGTCGATCCCCGTGCTTGTAAAAAACTTCATGCAGTTCTCTTGTTTTTTCAACTCGACCAGATTCGGTCTTCTGCGCCGCTTCTATCTAGCGATGGCCATGCTTAATAGGGATGGGGTGCGTATAAAACTATAGTGCGGTAAGTACTCTGTCTCTCCTTATCTTAAATATCCTTTGGGTCGTCTGTCATAACGTTTCCCAGGTATTACCATCGGCATTTATATATGTCTACGCAATAGTAGGATGATTTAGTTGACTGAAAAATCAAGTTTTGATAACCCTTTTTGTATATAATAATGATATGAACTGACGTGATTATACTGATAAGGTATGGTTATATGAAGTACCAAGTACCAAACGGCTAATAGGCATCTCTTCAGTAAAGGTGCCAATAATCCATGAATTTATGTTCTACCTTGTTTAATATTATTCTTTTGATTTTGTTTGTTATTCATTTACTATTGCATTTTTCATAAACTTTTACTTGATTACTAACTATTGTTAAATATTCCAATCAAATAACCACTCATGTACACATGTCTTGGGCATCATGCCTGTTATATGAACTAAAATAAAATAAAATAAAAATAAATAAAAAGATATTCCGTTTTGGTGAAAAATCCCCTCAAGGTCGTCTCATTCAAATGTATTTTTAAATTAGAAAGGCTCGAACGAAATGTTTTGGTACAGAAAGCATCAAATCGTCGTAATTTGACGGCCTCCATGGTCGAGTGGTAAGACGCTCGACTATGAATCCAAAGGTCGCGGGTTCAAACCCGGCGTGCGCCAATAACTTTTATTCAATTTATATGTGTCATAACACATTTAATTCATGTAAAAATAATAAAAAGTATATTTGCGGCACGTTCCAGAGTGGTAGATACTCTAAGTATCGCCCTGGTGAAAGACCACCATTCAGAATCGAAACGTTGCTTGAAATGGCTTAAGCCGTATTTTGCGACCAGATCTGAATAGCCAGGTACTTCCCAACCTTCCTCTTTTCGATCTCCTCCCCCTCCCCACTACCTTTAGCCTCACAACATACCCTATTTGGGGATGCCATAGTCTCACTGGCTCTAGACGGTTGGGAGCACGTGGGACTCTTGTGCGGTATTCACGTAAAAAAAAAAAAAATCAGAGTTTCGTGTAATATGCACACTGGAGCCATCGAATCAAGAGCTGCATGGCCTCAGTGCCTCGTTACTCTTCGGTGGTAAGAGCGTTGGATGTGAACGTATAAAGCTCGAAAGCTTGATCCTGGCAGCCAGTAGCCCTGTTGCCCGGTAGCAAGATAGTTCGGTAGTCCGGCCCTGGCCGCACTCAGATAGCGAACCGCTCTCGCGGCGTGTCCCGGTCGCGGGCTGATTTATGCGCAGGTCCGCGCAGATAAATTTATCGAAAACAATGTTGTTCCCTCCTTTCATTCCAACTATATGAAGATTTATGGAACTCCATTAACGCTGGCTACCCGCCGCAGATGAGAACCCGAGACAGTGGCGTGGCAAGCCGCTACCCGCTACCCGGGGCTCTCTAATTTCTGCCTCTGCCTCTGCCTCCTGGCTGTTGCCAAGCGCCATCATGGACCTCCATTTACAGTGTGAACCGCCACGCAACGAAAACTTGCCATAAAGTAAAAAAATACTGTAAATATAAAACTACTTTCAGAATTAAGTGCACAGATTAGTATAGTACAACAATTTATAAGCAGCTTTCCCGAAGATCCTGAAAAAGAAAACTGCTGCCTCTCATCACATTAGCCTCGAAGTTCCTATGCGTAGTTAGGAAAATGTCCAAGGTTTCGAGTGAATAAAATTTCAAAACTGTTATCTTTTAAATTCGATGATAAACATCCTAAAACGTGAGATGTCAGAAAAAGGTGCTGTTTGAAAACCAGCAAAAGCATTTTTGAACGTTCTACCTCAAATTCCAGTAGGCACTTCATAAATAATTCAAAAGATAGCAGTTTAAAAATTGTATTTACTGAACACCTTAGACATTTTTCTAATCACCTGTATATAATAAGCAGATAAATCATTTGTAGTATTGCTTGTATTGGAAAGCCAAAAAGTGTGTATTTTTGGGTGCTGACCCGTAATACCAAGGCCACGAGAGTAGTTATGGTAGTTCTACGATAATTTATGAAACATTATTAATGAGCATGTAGGTTATCTTTTAATTTAAAAAGTGCAAACAGGTCGTACATTTTGTACAAAACCCCGACATGTTTATCGTCACCCCTGTTTTAAAGAAAAACAAACATTCCCGGGTTACGAGTTGATTGTACAATGATGGAGGACTTAGCTAGGGGAGGAATTGAACCCACGACGCCCGGGTGGGAATCTGACGCGTTTGTTCATTCAGCTACTAACCAGTCATGATACATAGGAGCTTGAACAATTCCGATTCCAATTTCAATAGGTCCTACTCAAAGGCGTGCACTCTATATATGGTAGACACATAAGCACTGCTAACCCTGCCGTACCCGCATACAAAGTGAATTATATTGGTTTAAATAATATGAAATTATTGCAAAAAAATAAATCTACTCTTTCAAAAATTTCACCGATCGACCTACTATAACGCAGTAACTTTACTCGTATATCTATGTCCAAACGCCGTCAACGTCACAGAATATTATTCTATATTCACTAGACTACACAAAATATGTATGTATGTATACAGCATCTGTAAGCTGTGTGCGCGTTGAAAAGGCTCGTTTGTGTTAGTGTCCAAGGCAGTGCTTTTACAGAACAAATGCAATCACAATCAGTGACACCTGTTAGTGTTTTATCAATTAATTAATAATCTTTACTATCAATTAATCCGCTGTTTTTCCTACTGCCCACCTTGATCGAAAACTCTGTACACGCTTCTGGTCACACAGAAGGTTGCAAATAGGTTTAATTTGTGGCACTGGCTGTCACTAAACCTTACACTGTACCTGACCAAAAAATATTGAAACTGTAATCACGTGTTTCATGGCATGACGTGTTATCAGCGTAAAAACCTCTGAGTAAAAAATGTCGTTGTATTTATTATAAATGCGCACTTTTATTAAGGCTCTCCCAAAAAAGCCTGGCAAGTGTTGTTGAATGTCGCCGTAATTATTGCAAAATTACGAAAATCACGGATATATATAATTGACGTCATACACCACTCGTTTATTTAACACCCAATGAAAAAAACTAAATATTTTGTTGGAAGTTTCAAAACTCTTGAAGGTTTTCAGTCAATCCAATTTCGGGAAAATGTAATTTTATTCGTTTTGATGGTTGTTTTTTTACTTACCCTCCAAGGTTGTTTTTTTTACTTTTTAAATAAAATATGTGATATAATAGTGATATAACAATTAAAGTCTACATTTTCATATTTTTTATATGTAGATGTATTGCCGAGTGGAAAACTCTTCTAATCGACCCAGATAAAATGGGAATATCATTTATTTTTCCATACTGTGGGAGTATTTTTTTAATTGAAGATAAATATTAAAATAATGTCACTGAGCAAGGAAGGGCTTGGAAGGAGTGAGGTTGGGAAGTGAATAAAGATGAAAAAGAAATTGCCTCTCACAATGTTATCTTATAAAAGAAAAAACGCTGCCAAAAACCTGTACATTAATAAATAAAGAGTTTCCTTTCCCTTGATAGTGCATATCGGGTCCGAGGAAGGTTTTATTGGCCATTTTTATTTTTATAATATCACTAAATATCGATCACAGATCTCGTGAAAGTGAAAGGGTTATTTGAACAGACGCCTGGCTTTGGGCATACTACACAATTTCCTATAAAACGTTTCCACGTGAGGCTGGGATGTCCAGCTTCAACACCTTGAGCCCGTTGGTTCCTGATCTCTTGTCCTTGGTAACCGGTCACTGGTCACTGATCACTGGTCACTTGTCACTGGTCACCAGTCACTGTGTACTCTCCACTCTCTTGCACATTGTCCCCCCGTGACCCATTAACAATTACAATGACCTCCGCTGCTTAGAAAAGCTGTTGCCCTGTTACTGTCACAGGTGAAATGTTGCCCTCACCAAATTCTGCTTAGCACGACTAACTTAGCGACATTTCTTGTCAGCTTGTGGAATAGAAAAGTTATTAATTTCACCAATATTAAATAATATTATCCTTGGCGAATATGGTTATCTATAAAGCGAGATCTGTTTGTATGTCTCATTAAAAACTTGCTTACGGTGAGCTAAGGGTCATAAAATTTGCATTGTTTTTTTTACGTTAGATTACAGTCAAAACTGTGCTTTTAATCTGATATGAAGAGTTGTCGATAGCATGGTGGGTTCGACACTCGGCTAGGCTTCTAAGTAGTAGGGTGGACCTAGATCTTCTCTTACAACGGCTAGGTATAAACTTAGGCCTAAAGGCGGCTCGTGACTTTTTAGTGTGGTAGAGGGTGCTGAGATTGAAAAATACGACGTTTTTTAAGTTTTTGTAGCCGAAAATGATTTTGTTTTTTAAATTCAATTAAGGATTTTTCAGTTTTGGTGGGACAATGACCTGAAAAATCTTGAAAATCCTCATAAAAAGAAAAATCGTTTTCGTCTACAACAACATCATCAATCATGACGTTTTTTTTTTAATCTTAGCACTCTAGCACACTAAAGAGACACGAGCCGCCCTTGCTTATACCCTTATAATAATAAAAATAAAAGCAAAATAAACATATCAAATATATAGGGTGTATGAAGGTGTAGGTACATTTATATATTTTAGCAAGAGATAGCTATACATTGTTCACAGTATATATGTATATATATACTCGTATATATTACAGAAACATTAATTCAATAGATTAATGGACCATTATCCGTATTTTCTTAATATTTATAAACTTAGTTTTTGTAAATAGTTATTACTTTTGTTTTTTCGTAATCTGCCTCACTAGGCTAGCCTGTGTTGAGGCAGTAATTTTCGCCGATTGTTTTAGTTACTTTAAATTAAATTAATCTATGGTTAATGTTACTTGAAAGTGTGAATTTAATATGAATATAGAAATAGTAACTTAAAATAGTACATATGAATAGTTAAATATTTGTTCTGTGATTGGTTTATTCAATGGCTTAGAATTTGGGTGAGTGCACCGGTAAATGCTCTGTCTTTGTTATTAATCCAAATTTTTATGTTATGTTTGAAATTATTTAACGTTTGACTTCGTTTTAAATTTTCTGGAAGAATGTTAAAGATTTTTGTCGCAATGTACCTAAAACTCCGTTGACCAAAGGTGGTAGAGATAACAGGATATTGGAGTAAATCTTTGTTAGTATTACGAGTAAATCGAGTGTGTGGTCTTTTTTCGTAATATTTTTGTATTTGTTTGTTACAGTTTGTTTGTAAAAAGATGAGTGAGAATTGATATTAAATATATTTGTCGAACGTCAAAGATTCTTATTATGTGATAAATTGAGTTAGAACTTGCAAATAGGGGTAGCTCAAACCCGACGTTTGCCAATAACTTTTATTTAATTAATATGTGTCATAACACATTTAATTCATGTAAAAATAATAAAAGTACGTTCCAGAGTAGTAGATACTCTAAGTAAGTATCGCCCTGGTGAAAGACCACCATTCAGAATCAAAACGTTGCTTGAAATGGCTTTAGCCGTATTTGGTGACCAGATCTGAACAGCCAGGTACCTCCCAATCTTCGTCTTTCTATTCTCCTTCCCCTCCCCATCACCTTCAGCCTTATAACATACCCTATTTGGGGATGCCATAGTCTCACTGGCTCTATACGGTTTGGAGTAGTTGAGACTCTTGTGCGGTATTCATATGATTTTTTTTTTTTTTAATAAGTGCAGAAATTCTCTCACCAATGTGAAGGGTATTCAAGCCAGTGAATGACCGACGACTAGATCTCAAGCAAACAATTAAACGATTTTATTAAGGTCTACAGAATGTTTGATGTAGATAATTTTATCTCCTTCTTTTTTTTAATCATAATTTTGTTGTCTTTGAACCAAACAAATTTATATCCCATTTATTTTGCCTTCGACTTGGACCTCCAAAAAAGATCTTTGTAGAAGGGGCAAAGTAATTCGCTAACATTAATCGAGTGTTGTCGTGTTTTTCGAGAGTTGGTCAATCTTACGTGCAGTTTGTGTGGGGCTCCTGGTCATCCATCCGGAATCCTCCTTACCTCCAGAATATCTTCCTCTTTTAATACAACGCCTGCGCCCGCAGCTACCCGTTTTATTATTTCTGCAGGTTGGTCACCATCTTTTTCTTTTATCCCTGAGAATTCCAGGGAGTCTTCACGAGAAGATTGTTCTACTTCGGCCAGTCTGACTTCGAGGCTCTTGGTGACTCTGACCTTTTCCGTGAGCTCTTTCCTCATTGTTTCTACTTCGGAAACCAGTTGTATGATGGTCTCCATCTTAAGGTGGAGAACATCATACTGCCGACTGGTAAACTCTCTTGAAGTTCTCGTTTCCAAGTTTTTTTTATCGATTTTTTTTATTATTGCGACTTTAAACGCTTCTAGCTTTTTTTCCATATTTGTTTCTATTTTCTCGAGTAAAGAATCAATGTTGAAAGTATGTGCTTCGGGTATTAGCGTAGTCGGTGTTCCTTTGCTTCTAAGGTTTTTTTCGGACATTTTTTTAAAAAGTCAAACATCACTCTTTCCAATTGACAACTTGACAATACGATACAAGATAGATTTTTTGTACAAGACGTGTACACGCACTAACTGTTATTAATTAAACTGTCACTTCCAAAGAAACTGTTCACTTGTTTAGATTAAGTTACTCTCATGTTTAATTACCACTTTATCACTATTTAATTTGGACCTGTCAGAATCAGTCTTTTGTTAATCGTGTATTAAAGTTAATAGGAAGGCCATGTGGAGTGGGTTTTTGTTAATTGAACTAAATAGCTAAGTACCTGCATCCAAACGATTTACCATTCCCTCTTGTTTCTCTAACCAACCCCCTTCGTGTGGTAACATTCGCCTTTTTGAAACCATCTGTCGAGTATTTGGCTCGATAATATTCCGCTGTCTCAGTTATCGTCCAAATCATGCGGTAACATTTCCCTAACCTTACTTGCTCCCCTAACCTGGTTGCGCGTAATCTTGTATTTGTTTCTAGCGAGCTTTCTACGCCATTGTCCGACCTAATCTGTCGAGTATTTGGCTCGATAATATTCCGCTTTGTCAGTTCTCGTCCAAATCGTGCGGTAACATTTCCCTAACCTTACTTGCTCCCCTTACCAGGTTGCGCGTAATCTCTTATTTGTTTCTAGCGAGCTTTTTACGCTTTCGTCCGACCTAACTCTTTTTACTTAAATCCCTGCCCTTCGTAACGCCAAATCTTCTCTGAAAGAGCGGCGCCTGTTGTGTTTCGAGGAACATTCTTTCCAATGTGGTTTCCTACATTTGTGTCGCTTCTTACCGCTATATCACTAGGCCTGTTGAGACGTCAGAGCAAGATGAGTTGGTTAGGTTGATTTTACGTCGAGCAGAGGCGTCTCATGGACCTCTCGACCGACTTCGATATATTACACAATAACAAAAAGTTATAATGGCATAGTACAAAATAAACAGTTTTCCACCACATTGAAATCAAAACCTTGCTCCATACTTATAATATACTAAACTAAGGCCAAAATACAATATATAACATAGTAAGTAACACAAGAACCTTGTTCTTTATAGTGTGGAACAGTTAATATATTTATTTTGTAATACACTGTGCAAAAATTTGTAACAATTATCTTATGTATTATTGTAAAAAAAAAACTTATATCAAATAATAAAAAAATTAAATCTGCCAATTTTTAACTAAATATCTATGTTTATCGTACGCTTTATATAGGTATACTGGAAAAACAATGTAAAACGTAAAAAATTAAGTCGCTTAAATGTACGAGTATATATTATATATTTTTTTTAATTATCTGTTACTAAAGGGCCATGTTTTTTACAACGATTAAAGGGTAGATCTTCTTAAATTGTATTAATAAATGCATAATTGAAATCAATTATCAAGTAGATTTAACATAAAATTTTACACTAATTCGTTCCGTATTTGATTACAACTTTTGTCCAAACGGATCGTAAATGCACTATGGCTCGAATCAGAGTATTTGATATTTTTTTTTCCAGAATGAAACTTTTTATTGCAAACATGAAAAATGCTTTTTTTATACATGATGATTTCACTGGAAAAAGTTTTCAGATTTCAAGAAAAATATGAAAACTTTTTTAAAGAAAATTCACCTGTAAATTAATAAAAAATAAAACCTTTAAAACGTTTTGTTTTGAAAAAAGAATGCTTCGGCTTTATTATGGTTCATCAGCAAAAAAAAAGTCAAGACCCGCTCCTGGGGTTCAAAATTTCAGGTCTGCTTAACTTGCGCCGGAAACCAAAGCTCTGATTTATAGCCAAAAGCAAAGCAGATTAAACTTGAATTTAATTACATATAGATTCAATCAGTTTTTATGGCGCCAATATGGGAGGCATTATAATTTATTACGTTTTGATTTCAAGATCAATATCTTAATTAGCAAGAGAAACAATGTATATCAAATTATCCATTCGGTTGATTTCGTTGCACTCTTCTTCTCGGGCACCTAATCGCGACCCAACCAGGCGAAATAACAACACTAAAGGGAACCGAATTGGAAAATATTATGTTACCTGCTTCATATCAAACTTACAACATATTTTTTAAGCACTTCCGTTTATGGACCCAAATAATTTTGAGGTGGATATAATCTTAAATCTGCAGATTTTAAACCTACATTTGACATCGCCACAATTCAGTGATTTGCGTCATTTTTTTTTACCTCTGAACGGTCCCCGTTAAACGCAAATTATCGGTCAGTGTACGCTTGTCAGCGGATCACAATTTATTCAAAATCTCTAACGGGCCTTTTGACGTTCAACGGGAACCATTCAAATAGAGCTAATGTTAGCTAGCGCACAAAATTAAACTGATAAGTTACCCTGATGATGTTTAAGCTAAGCGAAACCGGCCGGTCATAAAAAATATAAATAAAATCTGTGATCTTATAGAAAGTTATTATTTCATTTTCATGAAATATGTCAAACCACAAAGTGATAGCTTTCTATAAAAAGTGTTTGTATGTAAGACTTTTAGTGGTCCATGGTAATAATATTTCCTGTTTTATAAACAAACAAACATTTGCAAAACTGGTAATATATTTTTTTAGGTTATGGTTTTTGCGTTAAACGCTTCATTTGATTTTCTTCCAGTTTACTCATCCTTTTTCTCGCACCACAGCATGATATGCGCTCCAAACGTAACTTTTGGTGTTACACGTTCGTTGAATGAGCACATGCGTTTGTAATCCTCTCGTGTTGGAGATCGTGCTTCAGTTTGCTGAAGGCAGCTATCTTTGGATTTAAATAATTATTTACTGTAACCTTTTATGATAACTTCAATATATTATAAATAAAACAAATATATAAAATTTGTATAAAATCCATTTTCGATTAATTAATTAATTACATTAAAATTGGAATTAATTTCAAAGCATAGATGCTTATTTATTATTAACTATTTAAATAATATTATTAATAATAATAAAACACGAATATGAAACAGATAAAAGCTATAAACTAAAAAGAACAATGGTCATGACCGAGATTCGAACTCTGCCAATGAGTATCACTCTCGGATAGAGTAGAGGTTCCGAGTTCGAGTCTCGGTCATGACCATTGTTCTTTTTAGTTTCTGACTTTTTTCTGTTTCATATTTGTGTTTTAGATTAATAATATTATTCAAATAAAATCATTACATCATTTAATGGTTTGTTTTATCATTGATTATAATTTTCATTATTATACATAATAACTAACCAATTAATATTAACGAGCTTAACTTACAGAGAGCAAAATTAGTATTTAAAAAAAAACTATTATTATAAATTAATAATTTTATAAAAAATGAATCTTTGTTTTAAATTGGGTAGGTATATTTATATATATTTTTTAAATATTAACTCATAAAATACATTTAGGGAATCGTCGATTTGCATTACTCACGTGAACGAGCATTTATAATGCAGTTAATACGGAGGTTCACAAAAGGCCGACAAGACATCGAACACTCGGTTACACGTTAACAGTCGCCGCACCTCCCGGCCTCTCCGCCCTTCCGCTCTCCGCCCCTCCACCTCTCTACCTCTCCGACCGCGGACAAGAGATGAATTATTTGCTTGCACAGATTTAGTAAAGGGGCATTTAAATAAATCACGTTAATGCCATCTCCTCGTGTTGCTTTTCGCTTCATTTGTACAAAAATAAAGACGAAAGATTTCGTAAAGTTATTTATGTGTCTTACGATGAAGAAACCTGCAATACCATTGTGAAGGTAACCACCAGAGGTCGCCAGCTCAATACTCGGAGAAGTACAAATCAAAATAAAAACATGTGTAAATGTTAAATTAACATATAAAAAGTAATAAAATCAAAAGCATTACTCATATTACCGCACTTCGTTCTAGAGTGGAATATACTATCAAAAACGCATTGTTATGTGACGTTGCAGAAGAGTCCCAACTTTTCGAAGCCAATGGGACTATGGCATCTCCATTTGGGGAATATTCTTAGGTTGAACTAAGTGGAGGACGAAAAGGTTAAAAAAAGCAGAAAGAATAAAAGTTTGATTAATCATTCAAGGCTCCATAGCTTTTGTACTTAGAGTTATGACGTTGAAAACTAACAATGGTTGTGGTAAACTTTCATGAACATACATTTTTCTTACAAACATATTTTACACTTCATACAAAATATTGAAGTGTATGTTAAAGTGTATAGTTCCTAATTTCAACGCCGCACCGCGCCGGCAGTCTGATCGAATACAAAGCTGTAGTATATTTGGAATAATCCCTTATAACCTTTCTTATTAGCCAGTTAAAAGTAAAATGAAAATGAAATAATAACTTTGTAAAAGACTGCAGATTTTATTTGAATTTTAATGACCGACCGGTTTCGCTCAGCCTCAGCATCATCAGGGCACAAAATGAAACTGAAATCGGTAGGTCATAAAAATGAAAATAAAATCTGTAATCTTATACAAAGTTATTATTTCATTTCCATCAAATATATCAAACCACAAAGATTAATGAACCACTACGAAAATATAAAACTAAAATACTAATTACATTAATGGCTGACTTGAAAAGTCCCGATGTTCTTTAGATAAATATTTTTTTTGTTTGTCTACTAAAAACGTGCATTTATTAAATATTATTAATAATTTAAAACACAAATGAATACTGGAATTAATTAAGGCTCTAAGTACCAAAAAAAAAACTGTTTTTTTTTAAAGAATCGTATTTTATTTACATCATAAAATACGATTCTGTAAAAAAAAAAGTTGTCAATTTTTTGGCACTTAGAGCCTTAATTAATTCCAGTATTCAAATATGAAACAGAAAAAAGCCAGAAACTAAAAAGAACAATCATCCTGACCGAGACTCGAACTCGGAACCTCTACTCTATCCGGGAGTAACACTCTACCAATTAAGCCATCTAGACCATTAAGACCATCATATTTTTTCTGTTTCGTTTTTGTGTTTTAGATTATTAATATTATTCAAATATTTAATAATAAATAAACTTCAATGTTTTAAAGTGAATTCTAATTTTTGTGTGTATTTATTAATTTTCAGAAACCATTTATCTTGTATGTTAAGAGATCACTCCAAAGGTTACGTGATTCATGTACTAGTCAAATCTTTACAATAGCTTATTAGAAGTACAATTCAGTTATTGTTATGCTTTACGCAATAAGCTCGTATTACGTAAATGTTTCGGTAGTTTTACGCTTTTACGACGTAACTTACTCCTATCTAAAACCTTTGATGATTTTTTACTGCTAATTACACTTAAATCTCGAAGGACCGCATTCGTTAAAATAGAAGGAGACCATTCCGAGAATCCAGTGACAAGTAACAAACAGTTGCTAGATTTTCCAGTGTGTCTTTCATTTCATTTGAACTTTTATAAGTAGTAGTTTAGACGTTGACTTCACATTGAAATTAACTTTCTAATCACCTGAACACAATACGAGAACAGACGTTTTAACAATGAACTCATTTTCTGATGTAATAGTAGGAATTTGAGTAACGTAAACAGGTTTTTTTTACATTTACACAGTTCAGGAGTCACACATTTGTTCACAGCAATATCAAAAACTTTACTAAGGCCTCTTCGTATAAATCTTTATTTTTAAATATTTTAATAATATTGATAATTTAAAACACAAATATGAAATAGAAAAAGGCCAGAAACTAAAAATAACAATGGTCATGACCGAGACAATAATAAACATACAATAGTGTATCGGTCATGACCATTGTTCTTTATAGTTTCTGACTTTTTTATATTTCATATCTGTATTTTAGATTCTAAATATTATTTAAATATTTGATAATAAATAAACATTAATGCCTTAAAGTTAATTTTAATTTTAATACTCTTTATTTAGCTTACTTTTCGTATTTTTTAATGTTTTATATGTATCATAAAATTTGATTAGTGTATGTATTATTTACTGATGGCTTACTACAAGAATAGAAGCTTTTTCAAACATTTTTCCATATTTCTTGCTAATATTTCACAATCCTTTCTAATCGAAACAATTTTTCCGTTATTCAAAAATAATAAATCGTTTTTCACTCACAAATACACACGTACTTTATAATATCATAATAAGTCGGTAAGACGTTGTATTCTAACTTTTTTGGTTAAATAAATACAGGACACGAAAAATCTTTTCTTGTTTTGGACTTTTTTCAGTAAATAAGTGGCGTCAAGAAATTGATGCGCGTGGGAGCGATTTTGAGTAAAGTGCGCATCGCATCGAAGACAATCTGCGACCGTTTGTTTTAACGGAAGTCACTAGAAAGAGTCAATAAAAAATTGTCCAGCACGTGCCACCATAAATAATAATAATGAAAGTTACTTAAATTGCGTTTCGCGCGGAGCTCTAGTCCAATGTAATTTTTTTGTGTTTTTTTTAAGTTTGAGGTTAAGCGCGCAACCTGAAGATATTATTGCAGGTCAGTAAAAAAATATGTTTTTGTCTTATATAGTATGGGATCAATGATTCAACATATCGTCGCTGGAATGGCAAAGGGGCTAAAGCGACACTTTGGTCAAAAATGAGTTCAATAAACAGTTTTGATCAGTTCTTTTTTCTGCAACGAATGCTCTGAATGACTCTCGTTTGATTCTGAAGACTTTTGTGGCCCTTCAGCCATCTCAAATATATTTGCCATTTGGGGAGGGCTTGATTCAAGCGATACAAACATGGGAAGAAAGACTTTCTTTGAATTTTACTGTAAACCAAAAAGTGCTCCGGTCTAAACTTACCAAAATGGCGTTTCAGCCCTTTTGCCTTTCCAGTGATAAAATAGTGATACCTACCTGAATGTAGAGTACCTACTTCAATACTATTTAAATAAATTTTTTTGGTTTATTGTGAAATTTCTCAGTTCCGCTGAGTTTTTAGACATTTCTAATAGTAGTCAACCTCTGATATGAAAGGGTACCGGTCAAGGAAGGAGAATAATTTTATAAAGAACACCCTCCTTTACAATGAATTATTTTGACAATCATCCATCGACTTTTGTTAAGATAATGTATTCTTCATATATTTTTGGTCTTTTCCACGGTGGCTGGTTGGCATAAATAAGTAATGTTTTAGTAATCAAATACGATTTTGTCACCAGACGTCAGTTCCGATAATGTAGGGCGCAGGCCTGCCGAAAGGCCGGCAGATGGGGCCAGATGTGTCGGCGTTACGACACAGCAGTAAGAATGTTAAGTGGGTACTTTCAGCGTGTGTTGATAACGACTTCCGTACGGCCGCTGGAGAAATGACTCGCCGACAAAAAGCTGCCACCGTCAAGCTAACAACTCAAGTCGTGCCCCGGCCAGACAAAACTTCGTCAGATTATTGCGACTCATCTTGGTCCATGTTGCGACTGCGATACAATTTATTGACGAGTAGGTAGGCGTGCGTATTCTTCTCCGTCGGAGTACCGCGCTCGGCTTGGAGGTAGTGGAATCTTCCCGGTCATTATCTTGTTGGACATTTGGGGCACTGAGTTTTGTTGGGCTTTCTCCTTCTACTTGAACAAACGCTTGAGACAGCATTACAATATCTATCATAAGGGAAAACTTATACACGATACGGAAATATAAGGAAGATCAGCGCTTGGACAAGTCTATATCAAGCATTTATTTAGGCACCTATCGGCTTTGCAATGTGAACTTTTCAGAATATATTATATAAAACTGAAGCATGTACAAACTATACATATGCTTATGTTTGAAAATATTTATTCAGACAGCAAAACATCTGATTGTCTGAAGCAGTACAAACACTCGAGCGGTGTAAACGTAAGACTTTTTGAAGCAGCTTTTCCTATTTGGATTTTCTAGGTAAATGCAACTTTTTTCAGCTCGCTGCGTAATTTTGAACACAATCTATAATTTTTTGGTACATCCAATTAACGTTAAAAAATAAGACGAAAAGCCACATCGTCTGAAGCAGTAAAAACACTCTAGCGGTGAAAACGTAAAACTTTTTGGAGCACTTTTCCTATTTGGATTTTCTAGATAAATGCAACTATTTTCAGCTCGCTGCGTAATTATGAACACAATCTATAATTTTTTGACACATCCAATTAATATTAAAAAAAATAAGACGAAAAGCCACATCGTCTGAAGCAGTAAAAACACTCGAGCGGTGAAAACGTAAGACTTTTTGGAGCACTTTTCCTATTTGAATTTTCTAGGTAAATGCAACTATTTTCAGCTCGCTGCGTAATTTTTAACACAATCTATAATTTTTTGATACATACAATTAATGTTTAAAAAAATAAGCTGGCGAGGCAAAAGGGCTTAAGCGATACACTGTTCAAAAGTGAGTTGAATGTGCAGTTTTGATCAGCTTCTTTTTCTACTTCGAAAGCTATGACTCTCGTTTGATCTGAATACTTTTGTGATCCTTCAGCCATCTAAAATATATTTACCATTTTGGAGAGAGCTTGACTCAAGCGACACAAGTTTTGGACTTTTTAAGCTTTTTATTGCTTCAGGTAACTCAATGAAAGCATTGGGTTGCTTGATTGGTTGGTTGTTGCTTTATTCAAATTTCAACCAGGTACTGAAGACTTATGAAGTTCATTGTAAAACAAAAACAAAAACTTTAAATTGCACTGCTGTAATTTTCCAACAAGGCGCCTCAGCCCTTTTGCCTTTCCGGCGACGATATGATCTATTCCATGGAAAGTATTTTAATAAGAAAAAAATATATTGTTGAAAGTCCCGACTTCACATGAAGTATGCACATCTTCTGTGTCTAGGTCAAGGTAACTATTTCTTTTAAGTACACAATGTTATATTCATCTTCAGCAATTAAGCTTTTAAGACACCATGTTGTATGTTCCTACTTTTTAAATGATTCGAAACTTTGGCGAAGTCGAGTAGTAAATACTAACATATTGAAGCTTGCCTACCGCCTGCAAGTGCAAGTATACACCCGAGTCACCGCAGCCCAGGTCATGGGGGTGTTTAGAACGGTAAGGTTACTGAGTGAGTGTATTAGTCCGGTCTGGTAATGTACCGGTTCAAAAGGTTTCCGGTGAAATTTTCTCCACATTTTACGTATCGTGTGACTGTCACGCTCATAATCACCGGCGAATCCCCACGTACTGAGGGGATCAACCCTCGAGTTCCCGAAGAGCTTTTAAATGTTTAAGAAAAAAAACTTTGTTGACTTAACTCATAGCATTTATTTCAAATTTTAAAGACATTCTATGAACGACGTCATGAAGATATTTGCGTCACTTTGTATACAGGATTGCTTTTTTTAAACAGTAAATACCGCACAAGAGTCCCATCTACTTCCAACCGTCTAGAACTAGTAGGAATATGGCATCCCCAATCGGGGTAGTTTGTGAGACTGAATGTAGTGGGAAAGGGAAGGAGATACGGGAAGTACCTTGTTATTCAGATCTGGTCACCAAACACGGCAAAAGCCACTTCAAGCCACTTCTTAATTCTGAATGGCGGTCTTTCAGCAGAGCGATGCTATTTATTATTTTAAATTAATTAAATGTGCCACGACACATATTAATTAAATAAAAATGTATTCGCGCCCGCCGGGCTTGACCTGCGACCTCTGGATTCGTAGTCTAGTGTCTTACCACTTGACCACGGAGGCCGTCAAAATGGACAAAAATACATGGAAAATATAGTCAGACAATATAACATTAGCATCCACACTGTACAAAAGTAGTAAGTAATCTCCTGAATAATTAACATATTCGCGAATTTAAAATGCCCCTTTTTCTTTGTGTGGGTCTTGGTTATCTCGTAAATTGACCAAGTAGTTATTATTTTTTCGAATTGACGAATTATTTCGTGATGTGTTCATATTTTTATAAACCTAAGAAGCGGCTTGGTATTTCCACACTCGAAAACTAAAGGAGGGAAAAACTTAAAACTCTTGCTATTTCACGACGGAGAATATTTTTATCGGTTTTCTCAAAAATCGCAATTTGACAACAAAAAATTGTTTCATTCGCAATATTTCGGACGTAATCTAATCCACCTTAACCCAACCTCAAACATATTGTTCTGGAAAAACATGGTAGACAGAAAAAAGTCTCTGAACGTCACTTTTTCCATAACTCGCAATCAATATATATAACACAAGAATAATCAATGCATTAATTTGGCAATACCCTCGGCAGTTCTCTCCACGACAAATATCTAACCTAACCTAACCTACAATACCTCCGACATTTACCTAAGCCAAGTCAATCTTTATCTTCTTAGAAACCGAAAACGTTGAAACAAAACAAGTTTCAAATTCTTTAAAATAGAGCAATCTGAATTATGTTTAGGCGAAATAAATACTCAAAAGTAGCTAAAATGTCGGAGGAAGAAAATTGGTTAATAGTGATGCTAACATTATTAAACACATTCATTTTTTTTATTCATTAAATGAAGAACAACTTGCTACCAAAATATTTTTCTGACAAAAATATTTACAACGTGGATATTCACAGACATAATACTGGGACATGCAAAGAAATCAGACTCAAACCAAAAATGAGTAAAACCAAAACACAAAACAGCTTACTTTATAAAGAGATGAAATGTTATGATTCGCTGCCGGAAACCATCCAAATTATGTCAATTAATAAATTTAAAATAGCCTGTAAGTACCATTTAAAATACATTAGTAATATATTATAAGTTATAATATTATTATTAAGTCAAAAAGAATATGAATTATAATTAGATACTTTGTAAACTTCCATATACGGGTAACTAAAATAAAATAAATAAAACAGGTAAATGCATTAAATTGGCAATACTCCGGGCAGCCCTTCGCGTAACACTCTCCAGTGTTAAAAGGTTAAGCGTGTTAAAAGGACCCGATGACCACTTTTTCTCGATGCGGCGTTTCCGAGAAGAGAGAACCCCGCATCCCCCCCCCCTCCCTCTCCCCGCGTGTAATGAACAGACATTCACTTAAACCATTACGCTGCCGCCAACCGGTCAACTGAGTGCCGGCCGATTAACCCGCTCAGCGCCCAAAGTCAGCCGACCAATGTTTATTTATTTACCTTATAAATAATTTATGTTTTTTTGTTGCGAATCGATTGGCTCGGGCGCGTGTCTGAATATTGAATACGAATCAGCAAAATAGACCGATGAAAATGTGTCGATTCTTAAAGTTAAAAAAAAAACTTTTATGTCGAAAATTGACGTTCGACACTTTTTATTTAATGAAATGATGAATTGTTGTCTTTTGGCACAACTTGTAGAAACGCTTATGTGGATACACATCGACTAATAAATAATCAATGATGTGTGGTAGGTTCCTTGGCTCTGAGTTTAGAGGTCACTCGAGGGTATATATACACGCAGAAGGAGAACACAATATAAAATAAAATAAGAGAACAGTGAGAAAACGAAAAAAAAAACAAAAGCAAAGGAACAGAGAGAAAGAGACAGACAATATGAAATGAAAAAGACAAAACGTCAACTGAGAAGATGATTGAAGAAAATGAAATTTGTTTTCAATCTGCAGGAAATATACCTAATATTGGACTATTGGACAAATAGATTTCTTTGTTTCAATTGTTTTCTCACTATTCTCTTATTTTGTTTTATATTGTGTTCTCCCTGTGTATGTATAAATAACCGCACACTTTTTTTTATATTTTTGTTTAGTTTAATTTTGTACCCTGATGATGTGTAGGCTAATCGAAACCAGTCGGTCATAATTTATTTTTTTAAATCTGTGGTCTTATGCAAAGTTATTATTTAATTTTCATTAAATATTTCAAACCACAAAGTGATTGCTTTCTGCGAAAATATTATAAATGTATTTTATAGTAAATAAAACACATTAATTTTGTTTATAACCTCTTTATTATTTAATATAACTTCTACCGGTTTCGAAAGTACCCTTTAATCGTCAGGACAATATTAAAATAATATATATAAACAAAATGTATGTGTTTTATTTATAAATATGGCAAGCTACAAAGTAAATGCTTTTTACGAATATGTATTTTATAGTGTTCATTAACTGTCATTAATGAAATTTATTAAATTGCTCTACCCCTGCATACCTTCTGGAATTATTATTTTGTCATTCCAGAGCCCCTGGCACAATATCGGTTAAATGTTTAATACTCCCGAGCCAACAACAGTTCACGTCGGCTAAATTAAGCAGATATAGTACACGGGAACTGTTTGATCTTATCGATGTGTTTGTGCTAGTGGCCTGGGGTTGCTCGGTGAGAAATTAATTCTCATAATTAAAACGTTGTTTGAAATGGCTTTACCTATTTTTAGCCACTAGATCTGAATAACCAGGTACATTCAATCCGTCTTCTCCTTCTTACTCAATTCCTTCAACCCCACAACATATCCCAAAGATTGGGAGTGATATAGTTCCACATGCTCCGGGCAGTTAGAATTCATGGGCTGAAATTAAAAGGGCTGAAGCGCCATTTTGGGAAGTTTACACCAGAGCTCATTGGAGTTTTTTTGTTTGTTTTACAATAAAATTCATGTCTTCATTACCTGGTTGGATTTTGAAAAAAAAAGAATTTACTCAAGCAACTCAATGCTCTCACTGAGTTACCTGATGTGACAAAAAACATGCAATAATCATTTATGTGAAAGAAAAGAATAAAGCCAACACACAAAATAACTTAAAGGGATGAAATCTTATAATGCACTGCCGGAAACCATCAAAATTATGCCAATCAATAAATTCAAAATAGCCTGTGAGAACCATTTAAAATAAATATAAATCAGAATAATAAGTAGTATGTAAGTTAAAATATTATCAAGTAAAAAATAAAATGAAATTATTAGATACTTTGTATACTTTAATGTACAAGTAAAAACTATTATTATTTATTTATTTTTAAATTTGAGGCTACTTAATAATAATAATAAATTTTTATTCCGGAAGGTATGCAGGAGTGGTGCAATGCAATATCTTCCATAATTGATATCAATACATGGTAATTATAATGTTAACAAATAAAAATAAACAGAAATTCATGAGAAAAAATAAATAAATAAATTAAATAAAATAAAATTTATATTTTTAAATAATACAAGTAAAAAATATTAATGGAGGATATTAGGCCTCATTACTGCAAAACGCCATCAAGGGGGAGTCCATCCTGGCAGCGTCAAGATTAATGGGGGCAATAATTTACTCCAATGCGCTTTTATGCTTGAGTTAGGGATCTGACGGGATTCCATGATGAGGTCATTTCTGGAGTTGCTAATCCTTTCCCGCATTCCTGCTACCCTGGTTCTCATAAGAGCTGCAAATCCTGGAACTCGCCCCTCGGCGAACATACCGGAAGCACTGCAGTGCCTGGGAAGACTGAACATCATGCGGTAGGCGTTGTTGTACTGGACCCGAAGCCTTTCCATTCTACTCTTCTTAAAATTGGTCCAGAGCTCGCACGTGTATAGGGTAGTACAGAACGCCAGGAAGAGTGTCCTTTTCACTGGTGGACTACAGAGCCGAAATCTTCTACTGAGCATGTTTGATTTCACACTGAGTGCTCGCCTTTGCCTGTCAATGTCGTCTTATATTAATTATTACTTAAAACCTTATATTTTCTTTGATTGTTGTAAGGGTAGTTAGTACTTGACAAAATACATATTGATAGAATATACGGATAAAACAATACTGTATTTTCTTATTATTATACTGCCTCGAAGAAGGTATGTCGATCTGAATCTAGTTGCTGCAACAAAGTGGATTATGAATAGATTTTTTTAGATCAATATTGTATGCTTGAATTGAACTTTTATGTTCTTATGAACTTTTGATAAACATTCCTAATTGATGCATTGATGAATGAAGAATTTAAGAAGCTTTTGCTGAATTTCAAATGAAATATGTATGAAAATATCACACTTTGACATTTTTTAACAAGTAACAACACAGCACGCTTTATGCCTCGTATTTTTAAGTTGAAAAACTGAATCGATATAATACGTGAACAACGTAAAGGCTGATTCACACAAACGTCCGGTTCCGCTCAGTGACGATATTGTTCCGCGAGATAGCTTATTGATATGTTATGAATATCAATCAAGGAGTATGTGCCAAGACAAAGTTGTATGGCAGTATATCCTTCTGCCCACCCTTGTGATATTTAACTACTTAGTTAGTTAAATAATTATTTTGAAGTGTAAAAATACTTGCAACGCAGATTTTTTTTAAACCATTTTTATTATCACTAAATAATATTATTAGTAATTAATAATTAATAAAAATATTATTTAGTGATAAAAAAATGGTTTAAAAAAAAAAATCTGCGATTTTAGTATTTTTACACTTCAAAATAATTATTTAACTAACTAAGTAGTTAAATATAACAAGGGTGGGCATAAGGATATACTGCCATACAACTTTGTCTTGGCACATACTCCTTGATTGATATTCATACCGTATCAATAAGCTCTCTTGCGGAACAATATCGGCACTAAGCGGAACCGGACGTTGGTGTGAATCAGCCTTAAAGGTGAAAATCATAACACTTCAGTAATATTCAATAATATATCATTTTGAGCGTGGGTTGAGTACTACACGACACGGCTCTATTCATCAGTGACACCTGAATGGAAAAAATAAGAGCTATTTAGGGATTTTGTGTGACGATCTGTGCAATGGGTGGAAATGTCAAAAGAAGATACAGAATGGTGTTGACACAAAGTTTCAAAGCAAAGTAAAACTTAGCACCACATTCCTTAGATTGAACCCTGCAGCATCAAAAGTCTACCCGATTCCGAGCTCGATTTAAATTCGATGATCACAGGTTTTTAAAATGCACACATTCTAAACAATTTCACATTTACTCGTCTCTAAAGTCTCGCAAGTATAATATATCGAAAAAAAAAACGTTTTCGTTCAAAGCAATCACTTTGTGGTTTGACATATTTAAAGAAATGGAAAAATGACTTTAATAATAATAATAAATGGATTACTTTTATAGCGCCGTTTTTGTGGGAAAATCACCTCAAGTGACTTTAAGTGGGACTTTATGTGAGACCACGAATATAATTTTAATTTTTATGACCGACCGGTTTCGCTTAGCCTTAACATTATCATGGTACAAAATTTAACTAAACAAGAATAAAAAGTGTGCAGTTTAACGTATAGAGGGAGAACAAATTTTAAAATAAAATAACAAAACAATCGAATAACATTTAAATTATAACAAAGTAGTCCAATATTAGGAATATTTCATGTAAAATCATAAAATTTATCATTATTCTTTAATCACCTTCTCAGTTAAC
This sequence comes from Drusus annulatus, assembly GCA_022651775.1. Lineage (NCBI taxonomy): Eukaryota > Metazoa > Arthropoda > Insecta > Trichoptera > Limnephilidae > Drusus > Drusus annulatus. Next base: position 971,789 of record JAGWCC010000187.1, read on the forward strand.
GTTTTGTTTCTTTTAATTCATATTATCTGTATCTTTCTCTCTTTTCCTTTGTTATAATTTAAATGTTATTCTAATGTTTTCTCATAGTTTTGTTATTTTATTTTATAATGTGTTCTCCCTCTGTATGTATTTTTGTTTACTTCAATGTTATAACCTGATGATGTTTAGGCTAAGCGAAACCTGTCGGTTCTAACAGTTAATATAATATTCGTGGTCTTATACAAATTTTTTTTTTTAATTTAATAAAAAAACTCTTTATATGACATGGGTACATTTAAAAACCTATGTAAAGAAGGAACATTATTCTATGAAATACTTATTTCGTACATAATTTATAGTCGTGTTAAAGAGCCTTATATTTAATAACGGCATACTTTATATGCATATCAATGCAATTAAAGTTTCTGCTATTCTATCTGGAACAGGTTTACGTGCAGCTTTTTATCTTCGTCTCTTAGTTTGAATTTCCGATTAAAAATACTTAACTTACACTGTTCTTAATTATCATTCTCAGTAAGTTGTTCGGCCTTTTATTTCCTTAATAAACCACCAACTGTTCAGTCTGAATTGGAGGCATCTAAAATAATATCAAAACTAAAAAAAAACCTACGTAAACCCTTCAAAAACAAGTTTTTTGTTGTTCTCGTCTAGTCTATTCCACGCCATCGGTAAGAAGTTTGGCATAGGAATCTGACACGCGTTGGCGGAAGCTCCTTGAGCCTTTCCCTCGAAAGGCACATCAAAAGTTGGGCTTTCATCAATTTTATGGATTCTCTAATAAACGTGCAGTACGGGGAATGACATACTGACATCAAGGGAGGCAAACTTCCATTTCCTTATCGACGTCAAAGTAAAACAAATCGGAAAATATTCCCAATAATTTATTTTTGACATCGAACCTATGGTTGGTTTTTTGTGATGTAATTTTCAAATGTTATTTTGGGCTGTTATTTTCATTCGAGGAATTATAAATATCTTTATTGAATAAACAAGAAACTTTACGGAAAAGCTTAGATACGGAAATAGATATTTTCGTCGTATGTCTGACGGGATTACACTCGGACGCAATGAGATTTTGCATAAAGTATGGACTTACCTACAAAATAAAATCAAACCTATTTATCTTCCCTAAATCGACTTTTAGGGCCTAAAACTTACTGTAAAGATAGATAATGGGATATATAATATATTCCGTTATCGCAATCATATTTGATGCCAACTATTGAAGGACTTAAGGGGTTACACGGGTTTGAAAAATTCAAAAAATCATTTTGTTTATCTAAAAGTACAATATGTCAAAAATATTTTCCCAAAGTTTCAAGCCAGAGTAAAATTCTAGGAGAAAGAGCCATTGGAAGTTCCCCTTTCATTAGGTTAAACCGGTCGAGAGCGACGCAGTTATATTGACTTAAATGTATTTTTTCTACATATTTTTGAAGTCGGTGGACACGATTTCTCAAAAACTAATGCACCGATCTTATTGAAATTTCGCACACTTCTTAAAAATGGGATTGACTAGAGCTTGAACAAAGGTTTTTTTCAATTACAACTAATTTTACATGGCTATACGTACTGTAAATTGTACCAAATATTATACTGTTTTACATACAACTCTGTCAAAAAAAATAAATTTAAATCCTTTGTTCAAGCATGAGCCAACTAACCTACTTACAGATGAAAAAAAGTTTTTTTTTTAAATGAAGCTGCCATGAGTTATCCTGACCAGGTCCCACCAGTTGAATTTTCCAAATTTTTGGATGATAGTTTCATAAAATATTGTTTAAATGTTGCATTTCACATGCTTAAAATTTTGACTAATTTAATTAATTTATTATTTTTTTTTTTTAATCGAGAAAATATGTTTTTTTTTAACCTTCGAAACAAATGTAACCCCTTAATGGAGGAGACATTTAACAACAGTGAGGTTTGTCAGTCAGTTCTGTTTTGCAGCTGTCAGGAAGCCAATGGCCATTGCATATTTGCTGAAAACGTATTGTGTACTCTCTCAGAAATGGCGTTTAACGCACTTGTGGTAAAGGCTGCTCGCCGCAAACTTTATATTTTGCTGTTAATGCTTTCTGCCCAGTGCTCAGTGCTCACGCTCAGTTCCGAAGTACGCGGAGACGGCTTTGTGTACGTGAAGACCACGGATATTATTTCGACTTTTATGACCGACCGGTTTCGCTTAGCCTAAGCATCATCAGCGTACCAAATTAAACTAATCAAAAAATACAAAGTGTGCGGTTATATATAAATACAGAGGGAGAATAAAATATAAAATAAAATAACAAAACAATGAGAAAATAATAGAATAACATTCAAATTATAAGAATAATGATACACGTTACATAGTAGTATAAAGTTCAGCTTATTGGCAGGTGGCAATTTCTTCTAACCAACTCAGATTCAAAAATAAAAATTGAATAGCGTTTTCCGCACGATGTGAACTTTATATACCTACCTATATGAAGTTCACATCGTGCGGAAATCGTGCTCCATGACATTCAAAGGAAACCTCATTTTTGTTTATTAGAGTCACAAAAATAAAATAAAAAACATTTATAAAACAAACTCTTTCTTCCCATCAACTCTTTTTAACCGGGAAAGGAATATCGATCATCTCTAGAATAAGCCGTTCCCGCGTGTGTTGCATCCTTGAAGGAACAATATATGGAGGGATAGCTAATTTGTTTTACCCAACCCATCCGAAATTGTAATAAATCACTGTTTCCGTGTTTTTACATCGTACACCATGAGAGAGAAAGAGACAACAAATTTCTTGGACGGCTTCTATATACTGTCGTAATGTTCTTAAGCTGGTTATTTTCGCTGGTTAACGGCAGGACTCCGCCCACATTTTATATTTTGCCACTAAACTTGACACAACTAAACGGTTTTTTAGGTTAGATGCTATATTTTTGTTGATAAAAATACTGTGAAAAAGTGGCTATACGAATACTCAAAAACATTATGTCGATATGTGATATGAATGGATGTATAAATACCGTAGCCTTGGTCTTAGCCACGCCCATTTGCCCCGAGTCATGTTAAAATTATCAAAAACAAGTCCAATACTGACTTCACTGGCTTTGGCTTGGGCTACCTCTTGTATACTCTAAGGTTGCATCACTGCGTGTCTGTACATGACGCATGTGGCTCTATGGACGAAACAGTTTTATCAGCGATGTTAGTCTCGTAATTTTTATTATAAATGCATTTTTATAATAATTATTGAAATAGTGCTTACCATACAAAAAATATTTTCTAAACATATACTAACTTTCCTTTACAAAAATATAAATACGTTTGTCACCTCACAAAATACTCGTAACACTAGATCAAGACATGCACATCAACTAAAAATACCTAAAACATACACATCCTTCGGACAAAAGCATTACAGATACCAGGCTATTAAACTTTATAATTCTCTTCCTACACAAATCAAAACATCTACACTTGCACAATACAATAAACATGTTTGGAACTGGTTAAAATCCTCCTAATTTTTAATTATACACTATTATAATAATAGTGCCACTAAGAAATTTATTTATTTGTAATTTTTTGTCTTAAAGTGGCTTTATTTTATTTTTTTTTTTGTATTTTCTTTTATATTTTAAATTGTTTTATTTTATTTTATCTTGTTTTATCTTATTATCTTCTTTTAGATTTTCTTTTATATTTCAAATTGTTTTAACATGCAATTCGAAAAATGTCCTCCACATCACAGGTGAACTCCTAGCGTGGAGGACAATGTATGTACTATTTTGTAAATAAACATGAAGTTAAGAAATAATAAAAAAAATATATATATATCAATAATCTTCAACGTTAATATGAAACAGAAAAAATGACGGTCGCGACCGAAACTCGAACTCGGAATCTCTACCCTATCCGGGAGTAACGCTTCTGTAAATTGAGCCAAAGAGAAAAATAAGAAAAAAACACCATCTGGGTATATAATATGTGATCGGGTAGAGCTTTGTATGCCATTCAAAGGTGGCAGCCAGATCAGAAGAAAAATTAAAATATATAATATTAATAATTTTCAAATGAAGAATGAGATCGATTAAAAAAGCCGGTTTCTTATAAGGTCTCGATGGCTCAATTAGCAGAAACGTTACCTCCGAATATAGTAAAGGTTCCGAGTTCGAATCTCAGTCGCGACCGTAATTTTTCTGTTTCATATTTACATGAAGATTATTGATATTATTTCACTTCAACCCTTCGCTTTTCGCAATGTATCTGTCATAAACAAGGGACGTATGTTCCTAAGTTTAATCGACAAGTAATATTCTGGACCAGCTGCCGCTCCTTCCTAATATACCTTTAATTAAAATATACAAATTATCATATAAAATTCAGCTATCTGAATTGATACTATAAATTATGTAAAATTCAACTGTTATATGTTTTATTTAAGAGTATATATGCATAAACCTAAACTTTTTTTTTCTTCTTACAATTATGTTAACTCACTTGTTTATATTAGTAGTACGAAAATTGTATGTTTATCTAATGTTTATTTTTTATAGTATTATGTAGATATCTAGTTTGTTTGATTCATTTAATGGAACTTATGGTTAGATTATGTTCATTTTTACTATGTTTACACTTTTAATTTATAATGACTGTTTGTTTCCTAAATAATAATAAATAAATAAAAATACAGAATACCGATGTGTTTTTAAAAATGCTAAGCAAGCCTCATGTTTTCTATAATATGCCCAAAACTAAATGTATTCGTCGGATACATTGCGACAAATCACTACTCTATTTACATTGCGACAAGCGAATGTTTTAAAATCCGTTTTTGTATTATATAAACACAATTCGGTCATCAAACCACATTTTTGCCCGATTTTACGAGATCACAATCGCCAGATTTATTTTGGGGTATAATGCTGAATAGACTGAATAATAGACTGAAATTGAACCCTTCAAAGACAGAGTTTCTCTGGACCGCCACAAGCAGACGTCAGCATAACATCAATAACTCCCCAATAGCTGTCTCAGGAAGTGACATTATTCCAAAGACATCCATCAAACTTCTGGGCGTCAATTTGGATGCTGATTTCTCCCTTAAATCCCAAATTAACAAGACTGTGAGCACAGGGTTCTTTCAACTAAGACAAATAAAATCAGTGCGAAGAAACCTGCCAACAGAGGCAACCAAATTACTTGTAAACTCGTACGTCGTTTCGCGTTTAGATTACTGCAACGGAATATACGCTAGTCTTCCTAAATATCAAATTAACAAACTACAACTAGTCTTCAACGCCGCGGCAAGACTTATCACCGGCGTATCAAAATATTCCCATATCTCAGAGCACCTCAAAAATCTTCACTGGCTTAAATGTCCCGAAAGAATCCAGTTTAAGCTTTGCTGGATGGTTTTCAAATCAATTAACGGAATGGCTCCGGCTTATTTATCGGAATTGTATTCCTGAAGATTCCAATTCGCGACAGTCAACTCTTAGATCAGCAATGTCATCGGCTATCGGAAGGTTGAAAGAACCAAAGCGCACACCAGACACTAAGTTTGGAGAGCGCGCCTTCGGGAGTGTCAGGTCCTAAAACCTGGAATGGACTACCACATGATCTGAGAGTAATAAAAGACTCGGCAGAGTTCAGAGCCAAACTCAAAACTCATTTTTTCAGAAAATCATATCCATAATCAAGATGTAACAAGCCCAATAGAACCAAGAAAACTTTTCAGACTCTCATTCCTTAAATTCATTAGAAGATTATCACCATTATCTGTTCTTCACTACGAAAAGTTAAAAATACCTCCGATATACTTTATCTTAAATTTGCCTTCATGCCCTAAAAATGAAAAAAAAAATAAAAAATAAAATAAAAAATAAATAAATAAATAAATAAACAAAATAAAATAAAATAAAAAATAAAAATAAAAATTTAAGTAATTCTAAATTTTAGGTTATTATAATATGGTGATTGTGTCCTGCCAGAAGTGACCTACCAGGTAAGTATGTTGCTGTATATTTATATAAACTAAGAATTAATATTAAGTAGAAATTAAGATTTGTACAGCGCCCTTGAGGTGATTTTTCACAAAAACGGCGCTATACAAATTATCCAAATATTATTATTATTATTTATTAATGCAAATACCAAAATTCCATACTGCTTGTTACATAACTCTTCTTATAGTTGTTTTATAATCACGTGTTTGTATTCTTTCCAAATAGGAATAGTCAAGACAACCTTAAACAAATACCAACTAAAACTCTGAAGTTCTCAATATCCGACAACTCTATCAAAAAAACTCTACACTTAAAACCTTGTGTAATAAATACGAATATTCCACTGCAAAATGATCTCAATATCTCCAAATTAAGTATATATTTTAGTGAAGGAGGCTGTGAATAATAATAATATTTGGTTAATTTGTAAAGCGCCGTTTTGGTGAAAACTCATATACTGATATACGTAACGTCGCCGGAAAGGAAAAAGGGCTGAAGCGCCATTTTAGGAAGTTAACACAATAGCACTTTAAAGTTTTTATTGTTTTACAATAAACTTCACAAGTCTTTAGTTCCTAGTTGGATTTTGAAAAAAAAATTGACTGAGGTAATTTAATGCTCTCATTGAATTACCTAAAGTTTAAAAAGTCCCAAGCTTTTGTCGCTTGAGTCAAGCCTACTCCCAAATGGTAAATATATTTTCGATGGCTGAAGGGCCATAAAAGTCTTCAGAATCAAACGACAGTCAGAGCATTCGATGCAGAAAAAAGAAATGATCTACGTATTCGACTCATTTTTGACCAAAGTGTCGCTTAAGCCCTTTTGCCTTTCCAGCGAAGATATAATTCTAGTAAAAAGGGTAGATTTTCAAAAAAGACCGAAACGAAACGTTATTACTTACGAGTATATGTATGTATTGGCATTCTTAATTACTGTTCTTTTTTTTAACTACCGAAGGCATTAACAGTGAATTATAAAAAAATAACTACCGCATTGTTAGTTTGTTATCACCAGGTGGTGATTTTACTTTTCCCATCTAGATTGCATTCTTGAGACCAATTAGCAAAAAAAGAAAGTATTGTTGTATTTCTTATCTCGTGGACAGCAACATTAATCTTTGCGAGCCAAGGCGGTATAGTGTTTCACATTAGGTCCATTCAAGAGGTAATCTTTTAACTTGACAATATGCAACAGTATTAGCAACTTGTCATGCAAAGATGTTAGTAGGTTCGTCCTGGTGGGAGACCACCATTCGAAATCGTGATAATAATAGTCAAATCACAAAGTGATTGCTTTCCGCGAAAATATAATAATACTAATATTTGAATGATTTGAATGGCGTCGTTTTTTTTGTGAAATCATCTCAAGGGCGCTGATATTGCTTATTATATTGCTTGCTGTAATATTGCCTGAAATGACTTTGGCCGTACAATGTTACCGGATCCGAGTAATCAGGTACTCCACAACCTTCCATCATTTCCTTCCAATCTCAAGTGAATTCAGCCTCACAATCATAACCCCACTGACTCCGGACAGTTGTAACACTTGTGCGGAATCACATTTGAAAAAACTTGTAAATAACCACTGCAGTACATATTGAAAGACGATAAACCGTTTGGAGGAATAATGGTAAGAATGCATTTTATTAGAAAAAATGTATAACCAAAAAATGTCTACCTCCGCTTAACCCTTCGTTTGTCGTAATGTATCTGTCATATACCATGGGCGTATGTTCTTAAATTCCATCAACAAAGAATACTCTGGGCTAGCTGCCGCCTCCCTTATATAATTAATATAAACAGAAAGCCGATGTGTTTTTATGTAAATAAATTATATTACATTTATTGAAATTTATTGAAAAAATGCTACACAAGCCTCATGTTTCAGATAATATGCCTCAAAGTTTATGTATTTTTAAGATAAATTGCGACAAATCACTACTCTATTTACGTTGCGAAAATCGGAGGGTTAATAGCATTAAGATCTTTGGCTCTGAAGCCATTGATCTTATTAAATTTTATTTGATTTAATTTTCAATATACAATTTAAATGAACTTTTACAATGTATAATAGGTGAATTTGTGCCTCGTTCCAGAATGGAAATATTTAGTACCGCCCAGATGGATGTATTTTAATACATGAATACCTATCTCACATCTTTCCCTTCCCACATTCATCAAATGAGATAATCATAATTCCCGTATTTGAGATTGTTTATATTAGTTCAAAATAAAGTAAACATTGGTACCAACCTTATTATCGGCGTTGGTGATTTTTTGTTTATTTTGTTATCTTAACAGTTGGACATAATGGACCGTATTCATATTACGTCTTTGAAATGATAAGATGAATCTTTTATTGTGTTTTGAGTAGTGCACTTCTTAATTCGTTTACGTTGATTTTCATTAAGTATTCTCTATTCTTTTATCGTAATATTTTGTGGAAATTTAAATATATTTTGTTATGGCTCATACTAGAGATTTTTTTAAACATTAACTCCACACAGGAGGCCTTGATGGAAATAATTTCCCCCAGGGCCTGTGTCGTCTTTGGGAATGCTGTGTGGAGGGTAATTATATAATTTGTAATTAATTATTTAATAATGAAAGTATGTTCGGGAAAGATGATGCGATAGTGAACAGTGATTCAGAAGAAAATAACCGAGAGAGTGGATCGGATTCTGAAGTTGAATTATTGGTATTATTAGCTTGAAGTGGAACGAATGAGTCGAACGTGGATCCTCTACTTTATTTATTTATTTATTCACGCCCGTTACAGGCTTTTACATACATGTTAACATTTTTTTTTAAGCAATAACCTCATGTATGTAAAATAAAATAAAAAAAGAGTATTGAATGGCAGATACAAAAATAATTATTAATATTCAATAAATAACAGGTCCAAAATATTGTAAAAGATAAGAAAAAAAAATACTAAGTAACAGGTCTAACTATTAGTTTAGCTCTTCCAGATGATAACAACTGTACTAAACTAAACTTATAGTTTGATATTGACGTGTTAAATATATCAGCGACATAGGAGTATACGTTTCCTAAATGTTGTATTCGTCGCATAGGCGTGTTGAATTGTGAGTTTGAAGCAGAATTGCTAAAATAATACTTTATTCAGGGTAACGCCTTAATAAATTAGGCCATTGAGACCTTATTATAAAGTGGCATTTTAATCTATCTCATATTTTCATTGAAAATTATGAATATATTATATTTAATTTCTTCCGATTTATAGATAATAAAAATATTTGTGTTTTAGATTATTGATATTATTTAAATATTAAAAAGCATTAAGGCTTTAAAGTTATTTCCTATTTCAAATAAAATTTTATTGAAAAAAACCTAATTTTGAGAATGAAACAATGAAATGAAATGAATGAATGAAACACTGTTCCGCTCCGTTGACCATTGTACGAGTGCGTGATGCATTTACAGGGACATACTCGTATTTTTGTGTGCTGTTTACGCGAGGCTCTGTGCGTCTCGGCGAATGGCCGCTCTGTTGTGATATAACGGAAAAATGCACAAAGTCTTTATTATCCTGCGCGCTGGAGACTCATTTTCAAAACCAGCGCTAAATATAAAACGGTCATAAAAATCCACCTCTTTAAATAAATCACTTTGGAAACGTTAAAATCGATGCAGTGGCGGCGCTCCGCAAGGATCTGCTCCAAAACCACCCATGTTTTCAATTTAAATAAATTCAAATGTATCATTTTTCAACATAGAATAATATACAAGAAGAAAAGTAACATGAACTAAGCCATTTAGTATTTTGACAGGTAACCACTTGCTACGTGAATACACGAATATTGTAAAGGCCCACCCAGTTGCGCCCATGTGTAACTTACCCCCTGTCACTTACCATTCATACCAATGTCGTATCAATGAGCATCTGTCGAGTTTGTCAGCGAACATTACAATATCAAGATAATATAGGTAATTGTCCTTGTTTCGCGAACTAGGCTCTGAAACTTTTAATTATGGGGCCTTTTTTCTTAATAATTTTATTCGGAATCATTAAATAAATATATTTTATAGAAGTACTGCAAAGATACTTTACAAATCTATCCACAGTTTGATAAGATCTTCAAATGTTAAAACAGCTGTTAAGCATCAACCAATGCTAGAAGCAACATAATAATAAAGTAATAGTTATTAATTGTGTTTTATTTATTGTAATAATAAATACCAAAATATGCTTTATTTAATTACACCATATTTGACAAAACAAAATTCTTTCTCTTTGTCTGTTTTTTCTTCATAATGCTACACCATTGAATAACGACCACAAATAGAAAGTGATATTACTGGGCATTTTTTTTTTTAATGCTCGTTTCGACACAGGATAACTGGGAGGTGAAATTGCAGAGCATAAAAGATTTTTTTTAATAAATGGAATTTTTTTGTGGTCTCTTGCCAAAGCTTCCTTTACCGTGGAACATATTAATGCGAATCTGTGTGGCGATAGTTACCGAGGAGACCGTAGTCAGGTGACGCAATATCCCCCACCCAACTGCCCCACGTCCCGTAGTCCTCGCGGCAAAACAATGCAGGAGGCGTTTTGACACAAAAAGGTGGTGAAAAGCTGGCTTTAGCTCACCGCAAAAGTCGAAACATTCGTTTTACGGATTGAGGTTTAATAACGAGCTTCTGGGAAGCGGTTGGCTCAGGGCCGCAGACGATAAAGCTGCGGGGGACGGGCGAGCTGATTATACAAAGGGATCATATAAAATAATTTAAGAATAAGTAAGCTTTGTGGTGTGACGTTATTATAAAATAAAACGCCAAAAATATCGCCCAGATATTGATGTTTTTGATGCTGAAAGTTGCATTTTAATTTCATTATGGCCTGGAGTTGTCAGGCATAAATTTTAGGTGCATCGATTTAATTTTACCACAAAAATGCATATGCGAAAAATACCAACATTCGTTATCTGAAGTATATTTTGACAATAAGTAGATATTGGATGATATTTTTAGTGCTTTCAAATTATTTTGGTGTTTTGTATAAAGGCTTTTACCTTTCAGAGATGTTCTGGCCTATGATTTCAAGTTAGGACGAAGGGAGGGTGAATTTATATTTGTATTTAGGTACATCGAGTATATTTGAAAATTTGAGAGGAAGTTGAGACTAAGGAGGGAAGCAATATTGAAAGAGGGGAGGATATATTTTAGGTAAAATTAATACCGTGAAAAGTAAGGTATATAAAAGGAAAAATAAGTGATCTTTTGTTCCAAATAATTTTTTATACCAACATAAATACAATCCAGAGGCTCAACACTTGAAAATTAAAAAGGTGAGAAGGAACGGACCGATGTCAAATTTTCATGCAAATATGTAGCAATGGAATTTTTCGCTCTTTGAAGTAATGGGAATTAGCAGAACCATGGCTTTGGTGGAATATGTTTTTAAAATTAAGGCAAGGATACGCGTAGTTTTCGTTGATTATATGCTTGGAGGATATGGAGAGGTGCCTTAGCAAAACAGTGTAGTCAGGATTGTTGACGTTATACTGACTCGATAGAAATAGACAAAGATTTATTAATGGATATTGGATGGCCTGTTAGTTACCACCTACATGGAATTCGGACATTTTTAATAAACATATTTGATGAACATATTAAACAAAACAATATCAATAATCAATACACCATTAAAATTATTTATAAAGTCAAAATAACACACAAACACTAATAACAGAAAGTTTGTCTAAATTGTGATTGAAACTTTTGGTAGATTTTATGTATTTATATCATTAAAAATATGAAAAGTCTAAAGTTCGGTCAAAAATATTTAAAACTGTTTATACGTCAGACGTTTTGCAATCTTTGTTTGGTCTTATTTGAACATTCACGCACATCACATCATAATCAACACAAATTTATTGAATAACCTCAAAATCCGTTGACGCAAGTTATGCGACTAGATGGTGTGAAGTTTGTATAGGTTGGGTAAAAACATTAGCTATACCTCCTTTTATAATTACTCCAAGATTATTTGTTTAGTCTTAAGTGACACACTCAAACGCGACAACATTGGTACAGTCTGTTTTGCGAAAGCTAATAATATGTTCAGGTTTCATTGGGTCAATTTCCTAGGTTGCAATGAACGATTTTTTTAAAAGTCATCACAACGAAAAAGTGGCCGTAGTTACATATCGGTAGTAGATATTTTACCACCGCTCTGGGCCCAGGACTCGAATGCGGTACATGCGTGTCCCAGGTTCGTGGCTTTGATTCTACTCCATTCGCCGCTTCTCCATTCAATATAATGGCGCCAACCGGCAAAACCCTGCAATCGGAATTTTTACGATTTTTCAATGTGTTGTATACTTACTTTTTTAACTTTTTTTAAAGTAAGACAAACATTCCCGGGTTACGAATAACCTGACAATATTTGAAAACTCCTACTGCCATCATAAAAAGCGGAAGATGTTGCTTGTGCAATGATGGAGGACTTATCCAGCAGAGGAATTGAACGCACGACGCCCGGGTGGGAATCCGTCGCGTTCTCCACTCAGCTACCGACCGGTCATTCAAATAACTTCGTCATGAATCGTCACGAACCCAATGACGTTACAAATATAGACACGCTGTAGCGCTCTCAAAGTGGTAAGCGAAAACCACTCGTGTGCTCGTTGATTTAGCCGATTTAAAGCTAACCTGTCACGCGTCGCTTGAGGTCGTTTACTATACCTAAACAAATTACAAAAATAAGCGCCAAATGCCCTCGCGTGTGATGAGACAGTGTTTCAATTACGTAAGCGAGTAATCGAAGTGCTATCTCATTCTTATCCAAATGCATATATGATGATGATACATGACCGATATTTGAATGATGGATTTACTGGGAATGTAAGTGTGTTATTTGCTACATGTTGTGTTAATATTCTAAGGCTATAACGTGTCTATGGTATATATTTGTAACGTCATTGCACGAACCCATCACTGTAGGTTTGGCAGTTGTGCAAAGAGGAGGAATGTTAAACACGAACATCTGTAATTATTATAAACTTGGTTTTGTTAGGTGAGCTTAGGTTAGCATGGAAAGGTGTCATTGTGTTGGCTAACAGCTTATTTATATTGAAATTTCGGAACAAATATTTTAATAAGCATAGGTATATCTCATTTTACAACAATATAAAATCCCAATATAGTTGACGTAAAATATTTTGTTCACAACATAAATAATAAATTACGCAAAGTCAACCTCATCGCTTCTTTTGCATATACAAAGAAAACAAGGTATGAAAAGTTAAAAAATGGTGTAAAAACCTTTCTTCACATAGTAGAAATGTTTATTTTTATTTAAAATAGTTATAGGGTTTACAGGGTATTATACGGAAATCTATTGAACCCTTTCTATTGTTGTATTACAATCGAGAGTATTTTTAATTGGAAAGTCTTTTCAAAAATAACTAAAATTCCTTCAGCAAATTGGGTAATTAAGTGTCTTGCATCTATTAAGGCTGATTCACACCAACGTCCGGTTCCGCTAACCATTTTTTTGCCACTAAATAATATTTTTTATTAATTATTAATTATTAAAAATATTATTTAGTCATAAAAAAATGGTTTAAAAAAAATAAATCTGCATTGTAAGTATTTTTACACTTCAAAATAATTATTTAACAAAATAAGTAGTTAAGTATCACAAGGGTGGGCAGAAGGATATACTGCCACACAAATTTGTCTTGGCACATACTCCTTGATTGATATTCATACCATATCAATAAGTTTTCTTGCGGAACAATATCGGCACTGAGCGGAACCGGACGTTGGTGTGAATCAGCCATTATTAGCCAATACAATCCTCAAAAATTCCTCTGCACTGCATGGAAACCTGGACAAAAAACCAACATTAACATGTGATAGAATCCTTTGAAATGAGGTTATACTTATAGGCTCTTCCTCAAAATTTCCTGGACAGGTCGATCGATATTCCTGCTGATAGCCAACCTCCGATAAGGGAGGGCAACAGACGAAGAAGAAGAATGGTTGCTAGTTTTGCCATTGCAGTTGTCATTATCTCCAAAAAGACGCCGGGAGATTTTTCACTACGGGGCATTAGATCAGAGATTTTACGTGTTTCTGATCACCGCAGACCTTCTGATTGTGAGTGTGATTAAATATTATTATTATTTTATATTTTCTTAGAAAGCAATCACTTAGTGGTTTGACATATTTAATTAAAATCAAATAATAACTTTGTATAATAGCACAGATTTTATTTTAATTTTTATGACCGGCCGGTTTTGCTTAGCCTAAGAATGTCCAGGGTACAAATTTAAAGTAAACATCAAGAAAGAAGCGTGCAGTTATATATAAATACAGAGGGAGAACACAATATAAAATAAAAGAACAGAGAGAAAACAGTAGAAATAAAGAAAGCTATTAAAATTAATAGTCGCGTTTTTAATAATCACTTAAATTAGTCCAATAGTTTAATATTAGGTATATTTCCTGTTAACTCATATAATTTCTCATTATTCTTTAATCACTTTCTCAGTTGACGTTTTGTCTCTTTCATTTCATATTGTCTGTTTCTTTCTCTCCGTTCCTTTGTTATAATTTTAAGTGTTACTCTAATGTTTTCTCACTGTTCTCTTATTTTGTTTTATATTGTGTTCTATAACCGCACACTTTGTATTTTTTGTTTAGTTTAATTTTGTACCCTGATGACGCTTAGGTAAAGCAAAACCGGTCGGTCATAAACTTTTTAATAAAATCTGTGGTCTTATACAAAGTCATTATTTCATTTTCATTAAATATTATGTTCTAAAGAGCTAAGAATATTAAATATAAAGCGCGTGAATTATATGATCTTTTAAATAGTTTTATTATAAGAAGAATACAATTATTTCGGGATATTGCTAAAAATTCTCACCGTTTAAACCCGAAGGATAAACAAAAAGTCAATAAAAATAAACATATTTTAATGCAATGTTTTTTATGACCTGTAAAAGATATCGTTTCAGAAATTTATTGAGTGCTTCTTTTAGCATCATCAAGAAAAACAGCTCTCCAAAAGCTCGTAAAAAATAAATTAACATTTGAAAACAGCTTAAGCACGTTAAACGAAGCCCGACTTCAAAACACATACTAATATGAAGAGAACAAGGACTTGAAGAATTCTGAGACAGACCTGACGGTACGATCAAAGCCCAACTGTAACGGGTTATTTAAATTAATACTGTAACAAACCTCTTAAGTTAATATTCAATTTCCGAGAGTATTGATCAGTTCTTCGATCTCGAATACTTTCTCATTCTAGCATCGCGTCATCCCTTACTAATTAGGGAGATTAATACTATTGGTCTAAATTCACCCTCGCCGCTCTTAGTTCGCAGATGTGACCCCTGGAAAGGATATTCACAGCTGTGGCTGCCTATAAAAGGTCATGTTTTAGCTCCAGAGAGCAAGATTCCCAGCGCCTCTCACGCCCTTCAGCCTCTTCTGGGTGGACTGACACAAGCGACTGAGAAAGAGTATTCCTTAACACCCTATTGGTAGGACTGACACAGGTGTATCCTGGTTTTCAGTCAACCAAAAAGTAGAGGAAACCTGTATAGTTTCTTTGGGAGGATTGGAAGGATATGTTGTCTTATCAATGTTGATTAACTTGCAAATTAATTGAACCCAAATAAAGACCAATAATTGTGTTTATCGTTAAAATAACCCGTTACAAAGTGCAGCGGTGAGCTGATTTAATACGGTTACGGTGCTATTCGGTTTCTCTGTAAAAGGGCGGCATTAGAAATGCATTCGAACCTAAGATTCCAACAGTGATTGGCGAAAGGATTTATGGTGCGAACAAGAACTTCGGGCACTGGCGCTATGGCCTTACTACCAAGAGCTCCGTCGCAACCTTTCTATGTGTTACATGCGTCGTTTATGAGAAAGAAAGAGAGGTTACAATAGGAGCTATCAGCGAAAAGTCTATAACCAGCCAACAGCCAAATCGAACTGGTTAAATTTACTAAAATATAATCCTCGTTTTCTCCGTCAGGGTTATAAAAATACCGTTATTGTTGGGGTGAAGTTTCCGTTTTTTTTTTTTTATTTATCGAACTTTAAGATTTATCGAAATTACGTTTACTTACGCATATTACCGACCAGGATTCAAATATTCCTACAGCGGATATAATGCCACATTATGTACCGTATTTCTTTGATTTTATGATGCACTTATATTAAGACGACAAAAAAAACTTCATACTCCGATGTCGCTGATATATTTAACACGTCAATATCAAACTAAAAGTCTAATTTATTGTAAGTTATTGTTGTCATCTGGTAGAGCTAAACTAATAGTTGGACCTGTTATTTAATATTATTTTTTCTTTTCTTTTACAATATTTTTGAACCTTTTATTTATTACATATTATGAGTTCTTTTCCACTACAATATTTTTGTATTTGTTATTCAATGTTAATTTTATTTTATTTTACAATGTTTTTTGTACTACTCATGAGGTTATTGTTATAAAAAAAATGTTAACATTTGTGTAAAAGCCTATAACGGGCATAAATAAATAAATAAAGAGGTGGCGGGTTAGAAGCCCGGCGTGCGTAAATACATGTTATTTAATTTATGTGTATTATTTCACATACTTATACTATTCTTTCTATTTATTTATAATTCTATAAAATGGTTTGATCCTTCGTAAAGAAGAGAATTTTAAAAAAAGATTAAAAAAAACACAAAAATTGTGAAAAAATAATTTCGTGGTAAGTATTGCAAAGGGGAGAAACTTTGTGTATTAGATGATTTAATAATATTGTGTACTAATTGAAATCAGTGGTCAGAGGCATAATCTTTATCATTAATGCTAGTCGATGGCCTGCCCGATCGAGTGGTCAACACGCTTGATTACGAATCTAGAAATCGCGGGTTCCAATCCCGGTGTGCGCATAAAATGTATTTATTTATGGTTTTAAAGTTTATTTTGTAGAACTCCATTTTAATTTTTGGTTTTTTAATTTTATTTAAACAATAATTATTATTATTTTAATTTTTTTTTAAAACAATTTTTAGTTAAAAGTTCTGCGATGTAATTATTTTTACGCGTGACAGCTGTTTCGCCTTCTGAGGGCATTATCAAACTGAAAAAAAAAAAAATGTATTTAATTAACATACAATAGTATAAAGTTTATTTGCGGCACGTTCTAGAATGGTACAAAATCGTAGTATCACCCTGGTGAAAGACCACATTCAGAATCGAAGCCTTGTTTTAAATCGCAACAGTCGTGTTGAGTGACCAGATCCGAATTGTCAAGTATTACCCAACCTTCCTCTTCCCTTATTTCAATCCTCTTGTCACTTTGTTCGGCCTCACAGAATACGCGAATTGGGGATGTCATAGTTCCGCTGGCTCCGGACAGTTGGGACGTTTGGGCGGTATTCACATTAAAAAAGGAAAATTTAAAAATATACGGTACGTATTTTAATTTTATGATGATAGTAAGTTATGAAGAGCACTGATGCTAAACTGGTATTTTGCGAACGAACGGCGTTGATTCTAACCAAGGCCGGTCCTGTGCAGGCGCATTTGGAACAGTTCGCTTCAGACGGCGAATCGCAAAGGAGCTGAAAATACTAAATCACAGTGATATGATATAAATTTAAAATCGACGGTAGCGATGGGAAAAACTTCAAAGTTTTGTGAACGCTTCACGAACTGCAAATGCTTTCAAATGAACCCTTCACGTTGAACGCCTTAATTGAATTAGCAGTTCAATCGCTCAATTCGCACCGTAATAGGTAGTGTAGAAACTAGGAACTCGAGCGACTGCTACATCGCTAATTATTCATTGCTTTACTAACTGCACACTACAAACAAGTGCGGCGATTTGTCAGAAGAGTAAATTTGAAGTAGTACAATTGAAGCATTCGCGTAGTGAGAAATGTGTGAAGTGTGAACTGCCGCAAAATGAAGAAGTTCTTTAGTTTTAGATGTTCTTACAGTATAGAGCGGTTACATCGCTAATGGACGGCAATTAAAACCGTAAGTTCCCAGCCCGACGGCGCGGAAAAAAATCCCGCGCCTCTCATCTTCTACTTGATACGAGTTGGTACCAATCTTCTGTTCGAACGAAAATTTACCTGCTCCAGGCGCCGTTTGACTCAGGGCCGGGTCTGATTCTAACAAGCCATGATTCTTCCGCATAATTCAACGTAGTTATGCAGAAAGCATCCAGCCCCAATAAGATGAAACTGAGAAAAAGGCGTTTGAAAATATGACGAAAAAAGGGATTAATATGCGTAATCGACATTTGAAAAGTGAATATCACTGTTTTTTTTCTTTATGAGCATTATTATACATAGGTCATTTATAATCTATTTATTTATTTATAAATTTATTTATTTATACTGGGTTTTAACAGATGTTATCACTTTCGTGAAAAAATCCAGTTATAAAAAACCAGTTAGTGTACAATCATTGATAAATACAATACAAATAGACAAGATACATTAAATTTTTAAAAAATTGTTGTTTTTGTACTTATTACTACTAGATACATACAAAATATACTTAGGGAATTACTCTAACACCCTTTTAAGCAATAACATGACATTCCGTCTGAAACCGTACAGACCATCAACAAAAATGTCTACATCAGCACACTCTATTAGATTATATAGTCGGCACATTTGCGATAGAGGGCTAAAGTAGGCAATATTGTTTCTGAATGTATTCAGGTGGAATGTACTATGGCGTCTTAAACAATGAGCATTGGGTACATTAATTTCAATAGCGCTAAGACATATTGCAGTGTCGAGATGACCGTGAATTATTTTATGTAGACATATCAACTCAGTTAATTGCCTTCTAGTTTTCAGTGTATCCATGTTAAAGTATTCAAGGCGTGCATCATATGATCTAAGATGGTCATGTAGACCACATTTGAAAGATAACATTCTTAGCATTTTTTTTGAACAGATTCAACAGTGTTTACATACTTGTGGTAATGAGGATTCCAAATAGTGCTACCATATTCCAATTTACTTCTAACCAAGCTGTTGTAAAGGGTTAGAATTGATTGTGGGTCCTTGAATGGTTTACATATTCTGTGAATAAATCCCATCATTTTGAATGATTTACACTTAATGTCGTTAATGTGAACATCAAATATGAATTTAGAATCAAGAGTGATTCCTAGATCTTTTATCGAAGAAACTTTATTAAGGATAGTATTATTAATAACGTAGGAAAAGTTCTTTGTAATTCTATTTCGAGTGAAGTTTAAAGTGTAACATTTATCAACATTTAAGTGCATATCATTGTCAATACACCATTTATTGAGTGTGTTGAGGTCATTCTGAAGCAATTGATGATCGGAGATCGACTTAATTTTACGAAAAATTTTAAGGTCATCAGCAAAAAAGGCATAATCACAGTGTAATTTTGAACCAAGGTCATTTATGAATATGAGAAAAAGCAGGGGGCCAAGATTCGATCCCTGTGGTACACGGACTAAAGTCCAATTACAAAAAAGACATATAAAACACGAAATGGTAAAAAGAGCAACAGAGAAGGAATAGCACAAACATAATAATAAATGAAGCGATGACAAAAATAGGACAAAATAAACATAAGAGAGAACATTTAAGCCATGGTCTAGTCAAAGTTTTGGTGGAGTCGTAAAGAATGATATCGATGTTTTTATTAAAAAAAAATGTATTATGTTATCCTACGTTTTAAAATGTTTATAAACTTCAATTAAAGTAAAATATCTGCAATGTGCGTTAGTGAAAAATGAAATACCAAAAATCTATTGCATTTGGAGCTTGTATGTTTTCAGCAGATATAAATTTCGTATAAACTTGATTTTGGCAAATTGTGGGTTGGACGCTTTCTGCATAGCTACTTCCAATTTATTATTCCAGCGTTTTGGCATACCAACATATTCGTAATAAAAAAATCATTCTCAAAATAAGCTTCAATACAAACTGTAGATATTCTTAGCTTTGATCATCAATAACATTTTGTTCGTGACTTCGAAAGCTCGACCGATAAATATGCATTAAAAACTTCGCTCTATATTACTTTTTCAACGTTATTCTTTCTTCATACGGCTTCGTATTACACCTCTATGCGCGTTCGCATTTCTCCACATGTATTTCTCTCCGAGATCATTTTACACACTCGGCGCCCTACTACCAACTACCATAGGGCAAGGTGCTCGTACTATGTCGGGTCTCGAATTTCACCCTTTCCCATCAAATCTATTAGTAAAATGAATCAATACACCAGCACACTTTGTCAGAGAAACGACTAACCTGTTCCGCTGATGACATTATTGCTATGCCCTAGCTTATTTGATATGTTAAATGACGAACGGATATCTCTGTGTTAGTACAAAATTATTGATACGGGTGGTTTAATGATCGCTGATGCGATCGACAGAATGCTTCTTGGGTAAGGCGGGCATTGCTTCGCGGATGATGAATAAAATATAATCACTTTCTCTTGAATACTTTTTGTCGGGACAATGTATATAATATTATAATTAAACCTCTAACTAAACATGACTTACTGCACAGGAGTGCGATGAGAATTGCAATAGGATAAGAATGGAATGGGGCGCTTTTGCAGACATGCTCTGGTTTTATACTTGCATCATAGGCACGGTCAAACTAAAAGTATCATAGTCCAAACATGTGTCTATGGGATAATACATGTTATAATTAAACCTCTAACTAAACACGGTTTACTGCACAGGAGTGCGATGAGAATTGCAATAGGATAAGAATGGAATGGGGCGCTTTTGCAGACATGCTCTAATTATAGGCACGGTCAAACTAAAAGTATTATAGTCCAAACATGTGGTCTATGGGGTAATACATGTTAAAAGGAATTTCGGAAAGCGATATTAGGATATAATTTATTAGACAGAAAGACATTAAGGGATGCAATTAGGATACAATAGGAAATTGGTAGGAATGTTTAGTGACATGGGTAAGTTGCACATATGCTAAACTGGTTGGGTCATTACAGTAGTATTTTACGTATGAAATATGCGAGTTTACCTCGTTCATGCAGGTTCCTGACCATTAAGATGTGGTAACTAAGCAATGCGAAAACCATTTTCATTTATCAAGCACACCTTTAAGGTTTGCCTTCATGCATTCAAGTCGATTATGTCCATCAGAGTGGAATTTTTTTGCCGTTTTCCTATGAAAGGGTTAAAATCCTTACCATAACCAGAAAACAACAATAAGTTATGTTTCTTTAAGTGCTGCTTTACAACAGATAAGAATCACAAAATGATAAGTATGATAGTTATTTATGGTTTTAAAGTTTATTTTGTAGAACTCCATTTTAATTTTTAGGTTTTTTAAAATGGAATTATATCTCGTACATCCGTCTGTTACCTGATACAAAGTGTGTGTGATCGACGGCCTGCGTAGTCGAATGGTAAGACCCTCGACTACGAATCCAGAGGTCGCGGGTTAAAGCCCAGAGTGGGCAAATAATTTTTATTTGATTAATATGTGTCATAACACATTTAATTACTATGAAAATTATAAGTAGTATATTTGCGGCATGCTCCAGAGTGGTATATACTTTAAGCATCGCCCTGGCAAAAGACCAACATTCAGAATCGAAACTGTGCTTGAAATTACTTTATCCTTGTTTGGTGACCAGATCTGAATAGCCAGGTACTTTCCAACTTTACTCTTTCCGATCTCCTTCTCCTCCCTATTACCTTCAGCCTTACAACATACCCTGATTGGGGATTAGACTCTAGACGGTTGAGAGCAGTTGGGAC
Organism: Drusus annulatus; assembly: GCA_022651775.1. NCBI lineage: Eukaryota > Metazoa > Arthropoda > Insecta > Trichoptera > Limnephilidae > Drusus > Drusus annulatus. The sequence goes on from JAGWCC010000187.1 coordinate 993,569, forward strand.
TCTTGTGCGGTATTAACTATAAAAAAAAAAAACCAAAAAGTTCGAGAAAAATTGATAATTTTTTTTCGGACTTTTGTGTGTTGACTGTCAACAGCGAGGTCACTGCTAGCGATCGAGCATTTCACTATCTTCTCCGAAAAGCGATTACATCATTTGCACTGATTCCAACTGTGTTGACATTTTATTTCCGTCGTCTTCTCGCCTTCGAAGAAGTTGTGAATCCGTCCTACGACAGGTAGGCCATCCGCATCCACCTTAGCGGCAGATCCCCGTCCAGCTTCCAGGGGGTAACGGTGCAATGCCATCTCGTGCCACTGCTAACCTCTGCCTCCGTCATATATACCTCCCTGCACTCATGTTCTCCTGGTGACGGGACGGTAAAAGGCTATTAATCATACCGTATGAAATGTGTTTAGGTACGGAGAGAATGTTGCATTAACAAATGTGCAGTATTAATCGTCTCGACCGCGGAGCACTATCTATTTATTTATTTATTACTAACGGATTATTATTGTTCAATTACAAAAAAATACGTAAAACGAAATGGAAAAAAAAAGAGAAAGATCAGCACATACATAATATTATAATGAAGCAATGATAAAAATAGAAAAAAATATAAATTAGTAAGAACATTCTAGTCATTTTTTTGTTAGAGTCGTAAAGAATGACAGAAATCATTTAGACTGATCCAAAAATTTCAAGACCATGGCTTCAGTTAACAAGTCTCGACATTCTGGACAGTGGAGAATGATACCCATAATTAGTAGAGTGATGATTGAGGAACAGCAAGTTATTGTTTCTCATTGAGTCTACGGCAAGGAATGTTGAGAAAACTGGATGAGTTGCAACAAAGAAGGTGAAAAATAAAAGATATACTTCAATGTTTCTTTCAAATACTAGACTACCTAACTATGTTTAGATGTTAACGTTAATTATGGCGTTTAGTAACAATTATCTGAGGCTTTTTTTCAGCTAACTGTCATTTAATTGACGCCATATTGATATGGGTATGTGAGGTATAATACTCTGAGATGTTCTTGTGATCACATCATCCAAAAAGTGTATTTTTGCTTGTAGAAATGAAAAAATAACTTTGTATAAGACCACAGATATAATTTAAATCTTTTATGACCGACTGATTTTTCTTAGCTTCAGCATAATCAGGGTAAAAAATTAAACTTTACGGAATACAAAGTGTGCGGTTATATAATATACTTTTTTTTAATTTATTCTCTTACACAAAGTTATTTTTTCATTATTTATTATTAATTCAATTCCTCAGTTTTCCTTCAGTGTGAAGATATTACCCAACCCACGTTGTTAAATTTCGCGTTGGATTTAATCGATAGACTTGCTATTTCTTATTTAAACTAGGAATTAATATGTAGTGATAGAAAGTAAGATCTGTACAGCGCCCTTGAGGTGATTTTTCACAAAAACGGCGCTATACAAATCGTCCAAATATTATTATTATTATATTTATATGGAGGGAATATAACATTTCGTCTGTAGATTGGAATACATCTACATTAGTCGGGCGCAACCTGTTTCCTGCATCTATGACCATTTCACTAGTGGCGTAATAAGAAATAATTTTATGTTATAGCAAATGGACCCTCTAGTAAATCCCTCCCCTCGCCTGCCTCCTATACATTGAAACAAAAATATTATTAAATTAACTATTTGCAAAGTACGACTTATGCGAAAAATTACATCCGAAGAGCTATGCAAATAGCCAAATGAATCATAAAGCAATAATACCATGAAGTAATATTGAAAATAAAACTAAAACTAAAAACTTTATTATAAAATAACAACTAAATAAATAATTACAAAAATTTTGTAAACTGTACCCTTCCGATTAAAAAACGAATGAGAAATGCTGAGGGTGATTTTCAAAAAAAAGAGTGAAAAAAATTCAATATATTATTCCCCTGTAGTTTTGTTTATTTTTATTTATTATTATCGGAGTACCCAAATAAATTAAAAATATGTATTTTATCAAAATGCCTTAGATTATGCGCCAGTAGAAATGTTGATGGGACTTATTATTTTTTTTTATAGTGAATACCGCACAAAAGTCCCAACTGCTCCCAACCGTCTGTAGCCAGTGGAAACTGTGACATTCAAAATTATGATTCAATTAGGACGGCTGAAGGTAGTGAGAAGGGGAAGAAGATAAGAAAAATAAAGGTTAGGAAGTACCTGGCTATTCGGATCTGGTCACCAAACACAGCTAAAGCCATTTTCAAGCAACATTTTCGAACGCTAGTATTTCATCAGGGCGATACTTTGAGTATCTACCACTCTTGTAATATGACATTCTCAGAAAAAGCATATTTAAATAAATTTTATGGTGATTTGACTATAATAATTGATAGTTTGTATGCGCAATGTTGTATCGTGAAGTAATTTCGTTCAATACTTGGAGTAAGAACATATGGAGAGGTACCTTTACGAAACAGTGTAGTCAGGTCGGTTGACTTTATCCTGACTCGATAGATAGAGGCAAATATATGTTAAAGGATGTTGGATAGACCATTAGTTACCGCCCACATGGAATTCGGTCATTTTTAACAAACATATTTGAACACAATAAACAAAACAATATCAATACACCATTAAAATGATTTATACAGTCAAAATATCACACAGACACTAATAACAGAAGGTTTGCCCCAATAAGCTTTTTGTTGGTTTTATGTCTTTATATCATTAAAAATTTGAAAATTCTTAAGTTAAGATAAGTACTCTATCACTGCATATGCAAAAATTATGACGGGAGTAGGGAGAATTCAAATATCACTTGGTTATTGTAACCCGGGAGTGTTTAACATTCTTTAAGAAATTGTTAAATATATCATTTGATTAGACCACGCGCTCGGGTTCCCGTGCGAATGCCCAGAGTGCCCAGTGACCGGTACGCCACTGAATCCCGTGCATTCTACAACCAGTTAGCAAAGCCGCACGCTGCATCACGATGTAAACATTAATATTTATAATGTATATTAGTTTGATACGTCGATTACTGCCATATGATAACCCCTAGGAATTCCGAGTCAACGCTTAAAGCTGCATTCATCTCGCGTGATTTTAATGCTAAACTCAAACTACTGATGTTTATCGAGTAATCGTTAATCAAAATAATTATTTTATAACCGTTCAATATCTCATACTCATTTATAAATATAATTTTACCCTTATGTGACTGAAGAAAACTACGCATTTTAAAAATTGATATGAAGGTTTCTTTTACAGTATATCATTTGCTAAAGTTTGCTGGACCACGCTTATGACGTAATACATTTTGACTCAGTTCAATACTTGGGGAAGTGGGTGGATTTACTTTGAACACAACAGTTCATCATATTAATCATTAAAAATACGATAAAATGATTAATAAATACGGACAAGCTTCAAATTCCATATTAAAACACATGAGGGTACACGGGTACCCTTTCAGTCATCAGAAGGTGTAAATTATACTTAAGCATTTTCCGTTAACATACCACCCTCTACATATCCAACGGTTATGTTTAATTATTCATTTTTACTATTGTGGAGAAGTCAGGAAGTTTCAGCCGGTTAGAAATACTGGAACATTAAAAAATCTATGTTTAAAACCGAAAAGGGTACCTGGGTACCCTTTCAGTCACATAATGGTTAAAAAATACTCGTACTACAAATTTACCCACACCATTATGGTGATTGATAGTTTTTTATTGTTTCACCAAAAGACTGTTTTTTTGTTGTTGTTTTAAACTACCTAATAGTGTCCGAAGAAAGTGTTTCTGTAGCACCCTTTATTGAGAATATTGTAAATTAGCGATGGAAAGAAGATGTAGAAAAGGATGGCTGGACTGGATATTAAAATCTGGTTACTTTCGAATGGAGGTGTGCGTCGTGGAATTTGCAGTGTGTCTGCCTAGAATTGCTAGTTCAACGTATTTTATCTCTCAACCTCAATTTCATCGTGAGCTACGAAGCTTTAAAATAGCAATTTGCAACAGCAAAATTAAGACAATAAATATCGTCGCCGAAAAGGCAAAAGGGCTGAAGCGCCATTTTGGGAGGTTTCCACTAGAACACTTAAAAGTTTTTTTTGTTTTACAATAAAAGTCCTCAGTACCTGGTTGGATTTTGAATAAAAAAAATAACTCAGGTAATTTAATGCTCTCACTGAGTTACCTGAAGCGACAAAAAGCTTTTAAAAAAGTTCTAAACTTGTGTCGCTAGAGTCAAGCCTTTTCCCAAATGGTTAATATATTTAGATTGCTGAAGGGCTACAAAAGTAAAAAAAAAAACCTGGTCAAAACTGCATGTTAAACTCATTTTTGACCACAGTGTGGCTTAAGTCCCTTTGCCTCTCCAGCGTCGATGTGATTTGTTATTTTTTTTCAATCGAACAGTAATAAACAATATATCTAAAATAGAATATTGAAACATGAACGAAGTTGGAAAGTTACTATCAGTTGAACAAACTTTAAGCTTTGTAGCATATAAGGAAATCAGGATTGTTCACGGAAGAACGAAAAATAAAAGTAATGACCGAAACAACCGTAAGAACAGCAGTTTCCCCTTTACCGAAACACATAAAACCTTTAACAACCTCTGAAGCCTCACTTTCTCTACGTTACTTTAGAGCAGGGACTATACTCGTATAGTGGGATGAAAGTTCATTCAAACTTCTGCCCTGTGGCCTATACGCTATACGGCTCATTCATGGAGAGATAGAGCCCACATCCTTCCTGCTCCCCGCGCCTGCCGCAGGACCGGGGGCTGTTTTACTGACTGTCTGAGGATACTTCACTTGCTAAGTAACCAAGGGAGGGCTAAAAAATGTGGATTGTGGTGGATTAAAATGTAATAACAAAGAAAAGAAATAATCCTTATAATTGATAAAATTTTGTCTATTACTTTAATAAACAGAATTTAATACCAGTGTTTATGAATACATAGTTAGTTTCTTTGACGTAATGGTGTTCGTTGAAATCAGAATCTTTGCTTTCTGTTTTTTTTTTAGTACATTCAATGTAAAAAAAAAATACGATGCCCAAAACATAAATACGAGTGGTTATTTAATAAGAAAATTTGACAACATTAGGTAATTAAGTAAAAGTTTATGAAAAATCCAAAAGTAAATATATAATATTATACAAGGTAGAACATACATACAAATATTATTATTATACAAAGATAAAAGGTAAAAAATGAGAGAAAGTAGTTTAAAAACAAACAAAAAAATAGGTTTTAAGAAGTAAATGATTTAGTTGGAACTTATAGCTAGTTCGTGCTTAAACTTCTTAATATCATATGAAAATAATCCACATTTTCTGTGAGGCAGTTAATTAACCTAGTAAGAGTTGTGGAAGTCATAGGTAATTGTGGGTTGGCTGATGAGTAAGGATTTAAGGACTTTAAACTAGCTTTACTACCCAGCTTCACTTAAATATTTTGTAATACAAACAAATGTAAAATATGCAACACACGACGTTTAGTCTTATTTGTATACAGAAAATGTTCATTCCGAAAATTCATAGCTCATATTAGAAATGACTTTGTGAGCTGAAAATATTTACCTTAACCTGGGAATTCTAAACAGGAAAGCTGTAAAAATGTTTTATCGGTTTCTCTAAAAAGCATAAAATCTGTTTTCTAAAACGACATGACGCTCGTTCGGTAAACTTTACCTACAAGAAATACTGTTTATTGTTTGGGATTTCTTCTTTTTCAGTTCGAAACGTCACTTTTATCACCTTTGAGCTAAGGTGCTTTGAAATATCTTCGTAACTTTCAAGGATAGTATAGGACGCCATTTGTTTGTGTTTCTCAACTGTTTTGCAAAAACTATTGATTTATTTATTTATTTATTTATAAATTAACGGACTAAAGTCCAATTACAAAAATACATATAAAACACGAAATATAAAAAAGAGTAACAGAGAAGAAATAGCATATAAATTGAGATAAATGAAGCGATGACAAAAATAAGGCAAAATAAACATAAGAGAGAACATTCAAGCCATGGTCTTAGTCAAAGTTTTGGTAGAGTCGTAAAGAATGACGAAAATCATTTAGACTGCTACCAAAAATTTCAAGACCATGGCTTGAGTTAACAAGTCTTGACATTCTGGACATTGGAGAATTATACCCGTAATTAGTATTGTGATGATTGAGGAACAGCAATTCATTGTTTCTGAGTCTACGGCAAGGAATGTTGAACTGGATAAGTTGCAACAGAGAAGGTGAGTCAATAAAACAATTAATAATTTTGTAAAATGAAAATTAAATCGAAGTCTTTCCTGCGCTTTTCTAATGAAGACATTTTCAATAATTGTTCAATTTCATCATATGAATAATCGCCTCTTTCTCGCCCCAATCTCCATGCAATACCGCGTAAGAAGCGATGTTGTACGGATTCAATATGATGAATATGAACGGTATAGAAAGGGACCAAATTACACTAGCATATTCTAAATGAGGGCGAACTAATGAGCAGTAAAGGGTTTTTAGAGTCTTTATATTCTTAAAGTCACATGCAATTCTATTGATGAAGCCAAGAAGTTTTAATGATTTATTAACTACATTATTAATGTGATCACGAAAAAGAAAGATTATAGTCTATAGTGACACCAAGATCTTTTATAGATCTGACGGTAGATAAGGAGACACTATTTAATTTATAATTGAAGAGGATCGGTTTATGAGTTCTATGAAATTACATAATTTTACATTTATCAATGTTTAATTTTAGGCAGTTAGTTTCACACTATTCATTAAATGAATCAATATCACTTTGGAGAAGAATACAGTCATGAAAAGATTTTATTATTTTAAGGATCTTATTGTCATCTGCAAAAGCCAAAAACGCGAGGAAGAAAATACTTTAGCAATGTCGTTAATAAATATGTTAAAAAGGAGAGGAGCTAGATGGGCACCTTGGGGTACTCCAGACGTTACTTTAATATTAATAGATTCAAAGTTATTAATTTTGACTCTTTGTTGTCTATCATTTAAATAAGATTTGAAGAAAGATAATAAAGGATTTCTAATACCGATAGCATGAAGTTTGGCGATAAGAATTGAGTGATTAACTTTATCAAAGGCTTTAGAAAAATCAGTGTAGAGAACATCTGCCTGAGAGTTAACTTCCAGAGCGTTAACAATGGTATTAGTGAAGGAAAGTAAATTTGTTGTGGTAGACTTAGCAGATCTAAATCCATGCTGTTCCTCAATCAGAACATTTTTAAATACGGGGGTAATTTTCTTTGTAATGATGGACTCAAATATTTTTGGAATGTGGGATATAATCGAAATTGGTCTGTAGTTTTCAATGTTGGACTTGTTACCAGACTTAAAAATAGGCCTAATATATGAAATTTTCCATGAGTCAGAAATGAGCCAGATGAAAGTGATAGGTTAAATAAGATAGAAAGTGGCTTAGATAAGATGTATTTACATTCTTTCAATACAATTTCAGGAATTCCATCAGGGCCAGTGCTATTCTTACTAGATAGATTTTTTAACGAATTAAATACATCTAAAAGTGAGATTTGGCAATTATTCAAGTCAACATTTTCTGTATAGTTGTATGAAGGGGTGGTGCACGATATATTAGAATAAACAGAGGAGAAGTGTTTGGCAAAGAGGTTAGCTATGTCAAGTCCGTTTGTGGCATGAGTTTCATTATAAAACATACTTGAAGGGATATCATTTTCAGTCCGCTTTTGTGCTACAAATTGCCAAAATTGTTTTGGGTTTAGTTGTAATTTTGACTCAGTGACTTCTATGAAGGATTTGTAGCACTTAGCTGATTCAACTTTAGACAATTCCCTAAGATTACTAAATTTGATAATATGAAATATTCCTGAAACTCGGGTAAAGCCGGGAAAACTCCACCAGTTCGCAATAGCTTCATTGGGCAGCAACAGCTTGTAATCAATAAATAAATCAGTGTAACTATTATCAAACTCTAAAATAATTTATTATAAAAACATCTTTTGCACTTCCCTGTGCCCAAAATAACCGAGCCATCCCATTCACAAACCTTTTACAAACAAGGAATTTCGCTAATGAAACAAATGAAGGGATGCCTACACGGACGCTTTTCAAAATTTCGTTTCAATAAACTACCAAGGACTTCCGTGCACAACAACACACTTGGACCGAGGAGCTACCGCAGTGGAGGTGGGCAGAAAGTACGTAGAAACACGATTATTGTTATGAACACCCGGTAGGGGGAACTTTTACCCGATTGCCAACTTTAGGAGCACTGTGTGATGAGATCAGTGCTAACTTCAGCGCTATGTAAGGCAAGTCGCTGTTCTTGGGAGCGAAAGGGAAAATGCCGGGTGATACTTAGCCATGTTTTCATTTTACAAGTATGACATAAATACATGGTAATGTAATGACTTACAACCTTTCTTCTGAAAAAGATTTGCCGACGATAATCATAATTTCACTCAAGATTTAACCTTCTTCTACCGAAATTTTCTTTTCGATATTTGAAAAAGATGTGCCTTGTCTTATTTATTTATAAACTAACGGACTATTGTCCAATTAAAAAAATAAAATACATAACACGAAATAGGAAGAAAGAGCAACAGAGAAAGGAACAAATAGCACAAATACAATATTATAATGAAGCAGTGACAAAAATAGGACAAAATATACATAACAAAGAACATTCGAATCAAAGCCAAGGTCAAGTAAAAGTTTTGGTAGAGTCGTAAAGAATGACAAAAAATCATTGAGACTGGTAACAAATATTTCAAGATAATGGCTTGAGTTAACAAGTCTCGACATTCTAGACAGTGAAGAATGATATCCACAATTATTAGAGTGATGATTGAAGAACAGCAATTCATTGTTTTTATTGAGTCTAGGGCAAGAAATGTTGAACTGGATGAGTTGCAACAAAGAAGGTGAGTCAATTATTCAATATTTTTTTGTTACAGTTCAATGTGTATTTCAAAGCTCCATGCTCTTGATGGAAGTGATGATGTGGGCTGTAGATAGATATTTGCGTTGAATTTTTAAATTCCAAACAGAAACGGTTTGTGAATTTCATTAATTTCGGTAAAGCTTACGGTTCAAAAGTTTTTGCTACTTGAGCACACAGATTTGCACCTATATATTGTAGATGAAAACAAGATACTTATTTTTTTGCGTAAACTATCGTACTCAAGGTTGTGAAATATTTTTTTTAATAATACACCGAAAATCAGTCATAAAATATAAAACGTAATGAACATTAAAGACATCGTATTCTTCTTTTTATTTTTTTTACAGTGAATACCGCACAAGAGTCCCAACTGCTCCCAACCGTCTATAGAACCAGTGAGACTATGGCATCCCCAATTAGGGTATATTGTGATGCTGAAGATAGTGGGGAGGGGAAGGAGATGGAGAAGAGGAAGGTTGGGAAGTACCTGGCTATTCAGATCTGATCACCAAACAGAGCTAGAACCATTTCAAGCAACGTTTCGATTCTGAATGGTAGTTTTTCACCAGGGCGATACTATGAGTGTCTACCACTCTGGAACGTGCCGCAAATATACTATACATTATTTTATATGAATTAAATGTGTTGCGACACATATAAATTGAATCAAATGTGTTACGACACATATTAATTTAATAAATTATTTTTTTTGCGCACGTCGGGTTTGAACCCGCGACCTCTGGATGCGTAGTTGATTCTCTTACCACGGGACTACGACTAAAACTAAACCAATTGAAGGCTAAGTATTTTGGATATAAATCACAATGATCGAGGAAATTTTGAATGAATAATACTCGTATTTCCAGATATTACACAAGGTGGTTACGGTAGTGCCAAATAACAGTGGGTGAACTGTTCCCGCACAAATTACTTTTGTTTTCTTTCTTATAACTGTTATCAGTTTGCTGACGTCAGTGTAAGTACATGACCATACAACTGTTTTCCGGGGTTGTTTTCGAAAGGGCAAACTCAGGGATGTTTAATAATAATAATAATAATAATAAAGTTTTATTCCGGAAGGTATGCAGGAGTAGTGCAATGCAATACCTTCCATAATTGATATCAATACATTGTAATAATAATAGTAACAAAATAATAATGAACAGAAATTCATAAGAAATAAATAAATAAGTAAATAAAAAAATTAAAATATATGAAAATAAAATAATAATAATGATGATAAAAAGTAAAAATAAATAAAGAATGTAAGTAAGAAAATATTAATGGAGTATATTAGGCCTCATTTCTACAAAACGCCATCAAGAGGGAGTCCATCCTGGCAGCGTTAAGATTGATGGGGCCAATAATTTACTCCAATGCGCTTCTATGCTTGAGTTCGGGATCTGACGGGATTCCATGATGAGGTTATTTCTGGAGATGTAAATCCTTTCCCGCATTCCTGCTACCCTGGTTCTCATAAGGGCTGCAAATCCTGGAACTCGCCCCTCGGTGAACATACCGGAAGCACTGCAGTGCCTGGGAAGACTGAACATCATGCGGTAGGCGTTGTTGTACTGGACCCGAAGCCTTTCCATGCTACTCTTCTTAAAATTGGTCCAGAGCTCGCACGTGTATAGGGTAGTGCAGAACGCCAGGAAGAGTGTCCTTTTCACTGGTGGACTACAGAGCCGAAATCTTCTACTGAGCATGTTTGATTTCACACTGAGTGCTCGCCTTTGCCTGTCGATGTCGTCGTCATCCATTAGCTTGCTGGGTGATGATGTGCCCTAGATATTTGGTTTCTTCTACTACCTTTAGAACCTCACCGTTCAAGAAAGCTGGAGGAATGTTTTTCGGACCCTGCCCGTATCTGATAACCATCAATGCCGTTTTTAGCGGATTGTAAATCATGTTTGTTTCCCTGAGCAAACTCTTCGCAGATATTCAGGAGGATACGTAGCCCTCTTATAGACGGCGTCATGAGTACCATATCGTCTGCATAGCTCACATTATTAAAACACTGTCCTCCGATATGGCAGCCCACCTTAGCATTATTTAATCTATGGGTCAGTTCTTCCATATAAATGTTAAACAATAATGGGGACATGCATCCTCCTTTGTCTAACTCCGCTTTTCAGATGAAAAGGTTCGGAAAATCCATCTTTCCATTTTACCAGGTTTTCTTGTTGCCGGTGCCAAGTGTTGAGAATGTGGACGACCTTCGATGGTATACCCCTTTCAACGAGTTTAGTCCATAGTAAGGGGTGATGGACTCTGTCGAACGCCTTACTGAGATCAAGAAAGCACGCGTAAGTAGTTGTTTTCTTTTTTCGATAGTATTCCAACGTTCGTTTTACGCAAAATATCGCTGTGTCCGTGGAGCACTCCTTTTTAAAGCCCATCTGATTATCGCTCGTTTTCATGTGGGGTCCAACCTGGTCCAACAGAACACGTTCAAATATTCTGGCGATAGAGGTAGCGATGGAAATCGGTCTGTAATTTTCCTGTAGAGTTATGTCGGACAATTTCGATTTGATAATCGGTATGATTATTGTTTTGGTCATATCTTTAGGAAGGTATCCACTTTAAGGATGACAGTAAACAACGTTGCGAGTAGTTGCGAAATCGCTCCTCCTGCGTGTTTGACGTGTTCGATGCTCAATCCATCGTGCCCTGCTGATGTCCCAGCTTTCATGTTTCTGATGGCTGTGTTCACCATGTTCACTGTGACCTGGAGTTCAATATCATCGTATTCTGTCAGTGGGGTTTCGTTTGAAGAGACGGTAGCGGAAGGGGTTTTAGTGGCGAAGTGCAATTTAAAAATGTTGGCGATGTTTTCCGGATTCGTTTCTCCATTGATGTTATTCGGAACTTTACACCGTACATTTAACACTTTGTTTGACTTATTCCAAAAATTTTTAAAGTCCCGTTTATCGAAGTCCCCAGCGATTTTATCCATCTGGAGTTGTATGGAATTATTTCGGCATTTTTTCAATGCTGTTTTAAAGGCAGCACGCTTTGCCTTTCTATCCTCCGCGATAGGACCTTCGTGTGGTCTCCCATTGTTGATCCAAATATTCATCGCTTGTCTGGATTCTTCGTATTTACCCGCTACATAGTCATTCCATCCACAGACTTGCTTATATTTTTGGGTGACTCTTTCTCCGAATGCTGAAATAGCAGTGTTTCGTAGCGCGTCTACTATATTCTCGTATAGGTCTTCTATTTGGGCGTCTGTAAGAAGAGTCTATAATGTTAATCCCATTTAGCTTCGGTGGGAGGAAAAGTTACTGAATAGCCGAAGTCGGTATTATAAACTCGATAGGTATGGAAAAAATCAATTTGCATTACTTTTTCAAATGGGAGTTTTGGTAAATGAACTTTTGTTCATAATTCACAGTAATATCTTGTTAAACGTCTCTGTGTGCGAAAGAAAGAGAGGGATGAGTCAATAAAATCGGGTTTTGAGTTAAGCATTCAGAGTTGTTCCTTAGATAAATATCTACCGAGGAAAAATTAGTCAGAATATAAAATAATGTTCTATGTAATGTTCGCTGACGAACTCGACAGATGCTCCTCGGATCAGGCGCGCTTTTGTTCGGAGATGTAGAATAAAATATAATCACTTTACTTGCATATTTTTTATTAGAAGAATTTATACAATAGTTAAACAGTACAATAATTAAACCTTTAACTGTACATATTTATGTACGGCACGGCAGTGCGATTTGGATAGTAACGCCGAGATGAAATAGGTTGAGGGTAGAACAGAGTCGTAGCAAATGGTCATAGTCCAACATGTGGTATAAGGGATAATGCATGTTCAAAGGAATTTAGAAATCGGCCCTTACAATACAATTTAAGAGACAGAAACACATTAAAAGAAGCAATTAAGAAATACAAAAGGACGTTTGTATGAATGGTTTTTGACATGGGTTAAACTGCACAAGTGGCGCGAATGGGTGGGTCTCTTTACATCTATAACTTTTTTGGAAAAGGACATGCGATATATAACATACAAAAAACAAAATTCCTCAATTTTATTTTGGCTCTCCTGTATATCTGCGTTTATTGATTAATCCCTCTCTTAGTTGATCAGTTAAATTAAATTAGTTTTGTATTGATATTAAAAAAAAAGAAAAGTAAGAAGGAATGAAAACATCATATTTTAAAACATTGTGGGTGTTGAAGATTCAATGAAATTTTGTTTTTTTTTAGGTGTCAACTGAAAAAAATAAAGCTTCTTTTTAAATAGATAAAATACTTCTTAACCATTTATTTTTTTATAATTGCTCGTTTTCTCTCATAAGCCGTTTATCGCCTTGATAGTGGCTGAGGTAGCACCTGTACTAAATTAACTACAGTCAAAGATATTTTTAAAACTACGAGTTTCTTCCACTCTGGAGTGAGGAACGTGAGCCGCAGTTCAAGAACGAGGATGGTTGATTTTTAGGGATGTTGAGCCGCGTGATGTGTCAATTTCCCCTTTGGACCAAGAAACGCAGCAACGTGACGACAACCTCCGCAACCCAGAGGTTGAGTTGTTGAAAATCCATCAAAATTATTTTAAAAAAAAAATTTTTTTTAGGGTCTATTATTATTTCGGTTTTAAAATAATTTGAAGTATCGTATGTTTGCACCTCATTCAATAAAGGAAGATACTCTCAGTTTAGCTCTTTAAAAAAAAACCCACCTCATATCGACCCATCGTTATCAAAACGTTGCTTAAAATGGCTTTAGCTATGTATTTCACCAGGTCTGAATAACTAAGAGTCCAAGCTGCTTCCCAACCGTCTAGATCCAGCGAGACTATGGCATCCTCGATCTGGGTATGTTGTGAGGTTTAAGGTAGTGGGGAGGGGAAGGACATGAGGAAGAGGAAGAGGAAGAGGAAGGTTAAAAGTACCTGGCTTTTCAGATCCGGTCACCAAACATGGTTAAAGCCATTTCAAGTAACGTTTTGATTCTGAATGGTGGTCTTTCACCAGGGCGATGCTTGGAATATCTACCACTCTGGAACGGGCCGCAAATATACTTTTTATTATTTTATATGAATTAAATGTGTTATGACACACATTAATTAAATACAAGTAAATGGGGCACGCCAGGTTCGAACCCGCGACCTTTGGATTCGTAGTTGAGCGTCTTCCCACTCGAGCATGGAGGCCGTCAAAAGTACTTCCAAACCATCCTCTTTTCTTCCTCTAACCCTCTTCCTTTTTCCCAAAATTGAGAAAATCACAGTAATATTATGCGTTTTACAATCAAATTGATTACTACCTTGTTTTGAACCATTAAATAAAAATAACAAAACATCTACGAAGGGAATTTAAAAATAAAGAACATAAACTGTCACGAAAAAGCATAATTTCTTAACCTCTAAATACTGTGGGAAAATATCCTTTATAAGTATTTTGGCGGTATTTTCAATAGAATTGCAGAAATGATTTATATATTTTTATTGTAGTTATTAATACATTGACGTTTATAAGATACATAATATTAAGAACTTAGATAATTTATCGCATTCCTCGCGGCGCGGACGATGCTAATGGGCCTCCGTCAAGATAAAGGAATATCATACTTCGCAAAAGTTCGCCGCCAGAGGTCAGTGCGATACTTTACTATACATTAATATAAGAATGGAGGGTGTTCTCATTATATCACACATAATGTCCTCAGTCTTGTTATCAACGCAGACGCACCATTCATGGACCATCGCGTAAATGATACTGCCGCTGTAACTGTAACCTTCGTTGTAACATTATATTTTATTTTTTACGAGAGTTCCGATTGTCCGGAGGCAGTGGGAGCGTGGAAGGAGATGGAGAAGAGAAAGGTTGGAAAGTACCTGACTTTTTAGATATGGTCACTAAACACGGCTAAAGCTATTTCAAGCGACGTTTCTATTCTGAAAAGTGGTATTTCACTAGGGCGATACTGAGTGAATCTGCTTTTCTAGATCGTGGGACAAGCATGCTAAATATGAATATTATTTTTAATAAAAATTTATTCACCATTTCTGTCGCAGAGAGAACATCGCAAGCCCTACGTAATAAAGAATCTACACAGGTTATAATTTTCTTTTAAGACGGGTACAGATATTATCCACACAATATGTAATGAAACACGCAATTAAACGTTTGCAAATGCGTACGCATCGCGCGCACGAAACCAGCATCTACACGCATTAGTTTTTACCATCGAATATTTACACATAAAATTTGTGTTCGTCAAAAAAAACCTAAAATCGACGGATCACGGTTATCATTGTTCGTAGCGTGCTCGTGTGTTGCTGCTGCAATTTGTGTGCACTGCGACGAGCACAATATGTTAATTAGTTTCAGCCTTTGTTTCATTTCATGTTGTATTGCAAATATCTGTACTCGCCTTCATAGTAAGCAAATAAACAACGATGACCTCTCCATCGAGGTCGATCGAGGAAAAGTTTAACAAAAGCGTTTTTTTCATTTCTTTAATCTTAGACCACGGCCTACAGGCCAAACAGGTAGACTAATGCGACACCTTGCATTAGGCTACCCGATTTTATGTAATATGTAATAATATTTGGATAATTTGTATGGCGCCGATTTTGTGAAAAAATCACCTCAAGGGCGCCAACCAAGGGTTGCTTAAAGGTTCATCGTTACAACTATTTTGGCGACTGAGACCACTTTTTAATACGAATATATTTACCACTACTACTAGTGCAAAAAAACTAAGGTAAAAACTGGTTATTCTTGCTAAAACAGCTATCATGATTAAGTAATAACGGTCAACATCCAAAAATACACACTTTTTGGTTTTATAATACAAACAACACTACAAATTATTTATCTTTCAATTCTTTACCGGTAGTTAGAAAAATGTCGAAGGTTTCTAGTGAATACAATTCTTAAACAGTAATCTATTCAATTCTCTATGAAATTCATACTGGAATTTTAGGTAAAACGTTCTAAAAAGCCTTTGCTGGTTTTAAAACTGCACCTTTTACTGATATTTCAGTATGTTTTTCATAAAATTTAAAGGATCACAGTTAAAAAAATGTATTCACTGGAAACTTTAGACACTTTTCTAACTACCCATGGAAAATTACAGATAGAAAAATGTTATATTGCTTCTATTAGAATGCTTCAACGTTACTCTTGATTCTTGGGTGCTGGCCCTTAAGCAAATTACCAGAACTTAATAAAAACATTTATTAACCCATATGTGACTGAAGAAACTTACACCTTTACATGACTGAAAGGGTACCCGGGTACCCGCATGTGTTTTATATGGAATTTGAAGCTGGTACATATTAGTTACTATTTTATCTTGATTTTAATGACAAATTGTGTTCAAAGTACATCACCTGCATCTTTAATATTTTTTTAATCATCTACTCGAGTAGAAACCCCAAGATGGTACTGGGTGAAATTCTCATTCACTTCCCCAAATTCAAGCACTGAGTAGAAATGTATTACGTCAGAAAAGTGGTCCAGCAAACTTCACCAAATTATATACTGTAAAAGAAATCTTCAAATCTATTAATTTAATCAGGTGTGTGATATTTTTTTGTGCTGAACTAATTGAAAGGGACAAAAAGTTACTGATGAGTACAACAAAACGCTAACCAAAAATGTTCACGACCCAAAAAGATGCCCACAAGAATAAATAGTAAATCATTCCGTGAAGAGTTCCTAATCATGGCTGGTGTAAATGAATGAAATAAGGAGTAAATTGCTGAAGTGTGGAGGGCAGATTATTAGATGCCTTTATATGTACGTGCAAATATGAATTTAATATGTACGTTTCAACATTTTATAAGTACGTTAACGAGATCTCTTCAAGATGCTTCTAAAATTTATTCGTTTTTTCTATAATATCACTTGAACTGAACGTACAATAATTGAAAAAGCCGCTGGCAATCGAAATATATGGAATATATTGAACTAGAAAAGGTTTCAAACCATACAAATGCTTGACAGTAGATAAGTAACTAATCCTTCTTTTGTCTGGTTGAATGTTTACTGACTGAAATCTTTTGTTTTTTCTAATGGCTCTCAGGAGTTTCATGCCCCACAAGTCAAAAAAAATGGACCAGTTGCAAACTTGTGACAAAATTGTCTGTTATAACGTATCTCCCAAAGTTTTTTTTATGTACCTAATTTAGAACTATACGCTGTCCTACATTAGTTTGAAGGGTAACCATCAGCGGTTTTCCCGTATAAATTTTCCTTTGAAAAGGTATTATTATATTTGTATATTGCAGCACAATTCCCTTCATAGTTGGATTTTTGTATTATTCATACCGCTGTGGAAAATAACGTTAACGTAAAGTTCCTTGACCTTATAATTCGCCCGGCTGTAGACCCTTTTGAGAAAACAATAAGGGATTCTACTAAATACATTACCGTTGTTGGTAGCCGATATATTTGCTGAAACTTGAAACATAAGCGGCGAAAAAAGTCGAAAATCTTGTGATTTTTGTACAAAACCAGTCTGCGAAAAACGTTCTATCAGCAAATCAAAACGCCTTAATTGCGAAAAACTTCTAAATAATACTTTCAGACATTCGATGTAACTATTGCATTCATAAAAACCTAGTATAACTAAAACGTTATAACCAATATTCATATTTTAATTTTATCTTGTAAATAATTCAATACAAAACATATGAGGGTACCCGGCTACCCCTTCAGTCATTATAAGGTGTAAGTTTTACTTAAGCGTTTTCCACTTACATACCAACCTTCACATATCTAACGGTTATGTTCAATTGTGCATTTCTACTATTGTGGAGACGTCAGGAAGTTTCAGCTGATTAGACTAACTAGAACATAAAAAAAATCTATTTTGAAAACCGAAAAGGGTACCCGGGTACCCTTTCAGTCACATAAAGGTTAAGAAGAAAAAACTGATTAGTGGTTACGCTAGTCAAATAAAGGTTCAATTTGATTTTTTTTTTTTAATGGAGTTCTTCAAATTAAATGCAAAGAATACATGTATTCAACCAAGACTCGATATATCGCCATCAGTTTGGATAACGTTGTGTATTAATTTTTCTAGTATAAATTTATCCAAATTATGACTTTGGGAGAATAAGTTAATCAAATTTCGGCAGTTCAAAGAACCAGTACTATTTGTATGATACGATACAAGTTTCTTACACGAACTTAATTGATATAACCTAATCAGAAACCTGGTAAAAAAAAAAACAACAGAAGGCAAAAATTCACGAAGGCATGTGAACAAGCGGCTGTTTTATTAATAATATCACGAAATCCCAAAACACGCCAAAAAACAAGGTGAATTTTTAAAATATATTATGTAAATTATGTAGTGCCTGTTTTAAATTGTGACAACCCTTGAAGCGATCGAATGTAGGTAGCGTAAATTACCGTGAGAGTTTAGCCTCCAAGGATTCTGCGCTGTCCTGATTTTATCGCTTCTCTTACAAAACATTCCCTTTCATATTTATGGCAAATATCGTGCGACTGACCATCTATTTTTTTTAATACAATACCAAACATGTTCGACTAATCTTAACTATTTAACATCGATTTTAATCAACTCAAATCCCTCCCTACGGTGACTCTCATAAGCCGGCTGACGTCGTCGATAGTGAAAATGTGATATTAGTTCAAACAAATAGGCCTATGTTTGCTTGCAAAAAATGTGTAATAATCTTTCACCTACATACAGTTGAAATGCTGTTGCATGTTTGCATATCCATTATGCATATTTTAGCCCTTTAGACTAACTAACTAGGAGAAAATAATAAAATTATAATAATATTTGGAGACTTGTATAGCGCCGTTTTTGTGAAATATCACCTCAAGGGCGCTGTACAGTACTCATTTTCTATTATTACATATTAATTCCTAGTTAAAATAAGAAAATATACAGGAACATACTTACCTGGCAGGTCCCATCAGATAGACACACTTATTAACTTGAAATTATAATTGCGATTTTTTTTTCCGATTCAGGGCATGGAAGCGAAATTAAAAAATGGACTTTCTGAATTTGTCGTACAATACAGGATTTGGTTAAAACTTGAATATCTAAAGGTGATTCGTCGAGAGACAGATTATGTTGAGATTCTTTTGATGAATTTAAGGATATGAGAGTCTGAAAAGGTAAGTTTTCAGTTTGGACCGAAATTCTGTTGGGCTCGTTATACATCTTAGTTCCGGAGGGAGTTTATTCTAAGACTTCGGCCCCAAAACTCCGAAAGCGCGATCTCCAAACTTAGTATTTGGATTGCGTTTGGGTTCTATCAGCCTTCCGGTAGCCGATGACGTTGCTGATCTAAGAGTCGACTGCCTTAGAAGAATGTTTTCTGGTAATAAATAAAATATGTATGTATATGTATACATATTAAAACTATCTAAAATCATGAGAGAGAAAAGGTTCAGATATGGCTATAACAGTAAGTTATGTATATTATATATTTCAGCCAGTTCGTTCTTTGAATTTGATGAAAACACAGGATTCTTATATAAAAATATATATCTGCGTTGTAAGTATTTTTACACTTCAAAATAATTATTTAACTAAATAAGTAGTTAAATATCACAAGGGTGGGCAGAAGGATATACTGCCACACAAATTTGTCTTGGCACATACTCCTTGATTGATATTCATACCATATCAATAAGTTTTCTTGCGGAACAATATCGGCACTGAGCGGAACCGGATGTTGGTGTGAATCAGGCTTTAAACTGCATACGATCCGATCGCTTGTGATAAGTCTTGTCAAAATTATATATCTTACAGTAAAAATTACCATTGATGACAGTAAAACTTTGATATATTTCAAACAATCGTATGACGGTTTTCCATTAATATCGATATTAATAAATGACGTATGTTAATAATAATTGATAAGCTTTTATTTAACTCACCAATTCCCTGCGCGTCAGTTGAGATTTTAAAAAAACACTCAGTAATCACCAAAAATGCGTTAAATAGTTTAAAATACCAATGTTACCAAAACACATAATTTAAGATAACTCGTTAATACTCTTATATGATGTTTATTTCTATGATTAAAGATCCGTAGAGTAAGCTGGCAAACAAATTATGAATTGGCTATTTTTTGGGAAGATTACCTTTGTATTTATTTTCATTTTTTGATAGTGAATACCGCACAAGAGTCCCAACTGCTCGCAACCGTCTATAGAACCAGTGAGACTATGGCATCCCCAATTAAGGTATATTGTGATGCTGAAGATAGTTGGGAGGGGTAGGAGATGGGGAAGAGGAAGGTTGGGAAGTACCTGACTATTCAGATCTAGTCACCAAACAGGGCTAAAGCTATTTTCAAGCAACGTTTCGATTCTGAATGGTGGTCATTCGCTAGAGTGATACTTAGAGTATTTGTCACTCTGGAACGTGCCTCAAACATACTTTATTTTAGTTTATATGAATTAAATGTGTTATGATATATGTTAATTTAATAAAAGTTTTTTGCAAACGCCGGGTTTGAACTCGCGGCCTTTGGATTCGTTGTAGAGCGTCTTACTACTCGACCATGGAGGCTGTCTAAATATCTGGAATGTAGATATAATTTGTCTCCATTGTTAAATTACGATCTGTATTGTTCTGAGTGTTATTAGTCTATGTCCATTGTCGATCTTAGATATCTGTCAATATTTGTAAACACTTATTATTCTATGTCAATTATCGATCTTAGATATCTATTAATATTTGTAATCACTTATAAGTCTATGTACATTGTCAATCTTGGATATCTGTCAATATTAGCAAACACCCGATCGGATTGAGAAGACCATAAAAAATTCCGGGTCTTGCTAATTTCTCAGTAATACAACAATTTAATTTTGACCGGACGAGGGAGAACCACAATATTTCATTTGAAGGCGAAAGTAGATAAAATAAATAAAATGAGAAAGAAGATGTGATAGAAAGAGATAAGGTGAACCTAACTTTTGAGTTTTGCCCTTTCACTAAGGACGATAGTAAAAGTTTCTTAGACTTTCGACAGCAGGTATGCGATAGTAATACATATTAAATTTATTAACAACAAAAACGTATTTTTGTTACGCTTTATACATCCTTTAAAATTGTTTATTAAATTTTATAAGTATGAAACTTCGGGCTTCGATCACAAAGCAGAGGCGAAACGCTACCGGTGAGCAGATTAAAAAATAAACCACCATGAACTTTCGATATAACATTTCCTCTTTTTTTATGTTATCACGGTGATGTTCATCTGTTTGAAATTGACCAATTAGTAAGGAAACAGATGCCTGATTCTGTGAATCTAATATTCGTTTCATTAAAATTTACGAGCGATAATTCGAATCGATTATCTGAAAGTGTAGCTATATGCGATACATTATGCTGTTACTTGGGGAATAATTCCATCATGTATAATTAATAATAACAACGTTTGGGATATTGTATTAGGTATCATAACGCAGTACCTCAAAGTTCAAATCTGTGTCGTTATTCAATAAAATTAGACAGGAATAGGCTCAGGAGAAAAAAACTTCTAATTTTTATTTTTTTAAAGGGGGTCTGTATTAAATAATATTGAATCTGGTAACAAAATCATACGTTAATATTTATGGTTATTTTTTTATTTCATTTTTTTATTTAGTCATATATTTATATTACACACCAAATTACTTTGAAAAATAAATTTAAAAAAATGCTATAAATATATCGATGCTGGAATGGCAAAATGACTTAAGTGACACTTTGGTCAAAACTAGTTAAATATGCAGCATTGAGATCAGTTATTTTCTTAGAGTACATAGAATAGTATCTATCCAAGGCAGTGAAGTCAGTTTTGGACTTGTTTTTGATGATTCATGAATCGGCGCACCTGGGCGTGGCTAAGACTAAGGCTACGGTATTTATACATCCATTCATATCACATATCGACATAATGTTTTTGTGTATTCGTATAGCCACTTTTTCACAGTATTTTTATCAACAAAAATATAGTATATAACCTAAAAAACCGTTTAGTGGTGTCAAGTTTAGTGGCATAATAAAAAATGTGGGCGGAGTCCCGCCAGTGTTACTTTAAGGAACCAGCACCTTAAGATCATTATGACAGTATATAGAAGCGGGCCAAGAAATTTGTTGTCTCTTTTTCTCTCATGGTGTACGCCGTAAAAGCCCGGAGAAAGTGATTTTTCGCAAGTTTGTGTAGGTTGGGTAAAAATAATTAGCTCTCCCTCCATATATTGTTACTTCAAGGTTATTTTCAACATCGAATGCTCTGACTCTCGTTTGATTCTGAATACTTGTGTGGCGTTTCAGCCATCTAAAATATATTTGCCATTTTGGCGAAGGCTCGACTCAAACAACACAAGTTAAGGACTTTTTTAGCTTTTTGTTTCTTCGGGTAACTCAGCGAAAGCATTGAGACCTGAGTTAACTTTTTTTTTTCAAAATACAACCAAGTACCGTAGACTTATGAATTTTATTGTAAAACAAATAAAAAACTTTAAAGTGCTCCGGTGTAAATTTCCCCAAATGGCGCTTCAGCCCTTTGGCCTTTCCGGCGACGATATCTTTATTTAGTGATAAAATGTAACTGTTACGCGGTGTGTTTATAAGATATATTTGTAAGATGTTAGTTGTATAATTCAATTTTGAAAACGGAGTTTTTTTATGCAATTTCATATATTTTGTAGATTTCCTTGTCTTAACAATTTGTTGAAACAGATACACCAGGTTGGACTTTTTTGTTTTTGTGTATCGATATTTCAAAAGAAGATGCTCTAAAAAAGGGACCAAATCAAAACGAGAACAGGTCGTTTTTACAACTAGTTATTTTTATAAACAGCTCGGCAGTGGAATGACTCTTGTGTTTCTAGCCTCCTACGTAGATGTATTTAAATTCAAGGCTTCGCCTTCCTCTCTTTAAAAAAAACCTCCCCACAACGTTCCCAAAAACATCGATACTGTTTTTTTAAATCCTATTTGGAACTCTTGTTAAAACCATTCATTTACAAGGACATTTTTTATTATTTTATAAGTTATTTTTTCTCAATCTTAGTTTAATAATTTAAAGGTGACCTTGATCCGGTCCTGTGGAAAATATCCGATTGTCCGCGGATACAGTCTCCATCCGGACCTGCGCATTTTTCAATATAGAAGATCAGTTAGGTTAGAAGACGGGTTACTTTTAAAGGCTGAATACTTTTCAAACGCAGACACCTTTTGACTACTACTAAACTCTATGTTTAAAAAGCGTTTATAAAAAAAATACACATACTTTCAATGAGTTATTACTGTTCTTAATAACGCGAAAAAATGTCAACGCCGCAAATTTATATTTCTTAATGAAAATAAAATTGCTCCATTTTAAGCCGTTTTCGTTGTTGTTAATACACTGTTAATATTTGCATTTAACCACAGAAGGGAAACATTTGGTGGTCGGTTGACGATTAATTGAAAACAGCTCTTTTGCAAAGAGTTATAAAATTAAAATAAATATTTTTGTGTACTTGCTGGTATAAATCATACATAAATCTAATCCGCTTTTTAGTTAAACCTTTTTTGATGGGCTGTTGTGGATACGGGCGACTTTTAAAATGCGCAAAAAACGTAAAAAACTGAAAAATCATTTCAAAAACCACTTGCCCTATTAAGAAAATAAGTCGACTGTACGTGGCCTTACGAAACAGCTGTCACATAAATGCAATACCATACAAAAACTAGCAGAAATTAATAAAAATAAAATATTCAATTTGATTAGTATTAAATTATGTAAAAAACAGTCGCATTTATTTTTGCTGAAGACGGGAAGGCCAGGATTTAAACACATTTTTTCTTGTTGTAGGATGTCTGTATGTTATCCTGAAACTACAGTCAATAGTCAACGCCCTGCAGTAAGCATTTCTGCGGCCGGGAATTTTTTTCACCTTCGACCCCTTAAGTATTGACATTTTAACATGACTTATTTTATTTATTTATCATGGCTGCCAAAAGAAGAATACACAACTATAAAATGATAAAGTAGTATTTGTACGTCGGCTGTAAGCCGGTGCAAAAATAATTTACTTTGAATGACTTATATTAGAGAGACCTTACGTTTCTTCAAAAGTGCGCTCATAACACTGGCAACAAAACGGATATTTTCCATCTACACGGATAAAGGAAAACTCAAAGCTCGCGGGTTCAAACCCGGCGTGCGCCAATAAACTTTATTTAATTACTATGTGTCGTAACACATTTAATTCAAATAAAATAATAAAACGTATACTTGCGACACGTCCCAAAGTGGTAGATACTCTAAGTATCGCCCCGGTGAAAGACCACCATTCAGAATCGAAACGTTGCTTGAAATGGCTTTAGCCGTGTTCGGTGACCAGATCTGAATAGCCAGGTACTTCTCAACCTTCCTCTTACTCTTTCCCATCTCCTTCTCCTCCTTACTACCTTCAGCCTCACAACATACCTCAATTGGGGATGCCATAGTTTCACTGGCTCTAGACGGTTGGGATTAGTTGGGACTCTAGTGCGGTATTCAGTATAAAAATTAAAAATAAATGCCGTTAAACGTTTTTTTTTTCAATTTTTTATTTATTTTTATAATCGTACACTAACTGAGTTTTTGTTATATTTAATTGGATTGCTTTTACGTCAGTGAGTACATCTGTTAAAACCCAGTATAAATAAATAAACTCGAATAATAGATTTTTATATTGGTTCTAAATGTAACCATGTGAACTATTCCGTTCCCGTCCAATGATTGTGTAAGATATAAAGAATTCACATTATCTAAAAGACTTACTTTTAATTTTAACTAAAATTCGGTAAAATATAATCAGTTAGATAAAACAGTTAAATACTACGGATGACATTTTAACTGATAAGACTGATACGTTATCACTGTTATCAGTAATCATAAAAAAATATCACGGACGTACTACGATTGTTTTATGTATATTTTATACAAATCCTCTAACTGGGTTTTCCCAGTTAGAAGACTTACATGAAATAATTCAAGTAATTTAAGAATGTTCCACTATAAATTGTTCATTACTTTTATATCGGTAGTTGAGAAATCACGGGATGAACTTGACTTCCCAAGAAAAAATATTAGTTTGATTTCAAATATAAAATAATGTCTGCTAAAATATATTATAAGTACTACCTAATGAAGTAGGCATTTACGCATTAGGTAGGTAGAGATTTGAATAGATTATTTTGAAGTTTGATTATTTTAGATAACATCGATTCCAAATTTGAAAGGATTACACTCGTACGGGTACGTACTCACAAAGGAAAGTATTTATAGTTTATAGATAGGTACTTAATTATGGGTCAGAACCCAAAATACACACACTTCTTGGCTTTCTAGTACAAGCAAAACAACAAGCTATTTATCTGTTAATTCTATACGGGTAGTTGGAAAAATGTCTAAGGTTTCCAGTGAATACAATTCTTAAACAGTAACCTTTTAAATGCTTTATGAAATGTATACCGGAAACATTAAAAAATGCTTTTGCCGTTTTCAAACTACACCTTTCCCTAATATGTTGGTATATTTTTCATAGAATTTAAAAGACAACAATTAAACGATTGTATTTAGTGGAAACCTCAGACATTTTTCTAACCAGAAAATTTGCAGATAAATCATTAGCAGGATTTCTCATATTAGAATGCTGCAAAGTAACGTTTAGCGTCATTCTTGAGTGCTGACCCTTATGTATAACTTGCCGACGTGTTATGGATAGTTTTCTATCGAAACACTGCCGGATGTATTCTTTTTGGAATATAATAAGTAAAATATATATATTCTATTTATAAATATGGCAAGCCACAAAGTAAATGCTTTTTACGAATAAATAAAATAATCTTTTAAAAAACCATTTCCCATTTATAATATTTTATATCTTCCATGGTGTAGTTGTACTATCTGTCACCTGCCTCGGCTCGAGTATCGACATTCTTTCGAAATATTTTTACTTATTAAAAAACATGTAACAAACAATATGGTGCCATGTCTTACCCACTTTATGGCAGTAAAATGGATATTTAATAACTTATAGCTGATTTTCGAATCTTCCAAATTTCACTGCCCCACAGGTCATCCGATCGCGATTTTCGAGACAAACGAACAGATTGTATACTCTGTATTTACAATGAAATGGTAGCAATTTTAAAATTTGATAATCTCTTCCCTTCAACTATTCATCCGATTGAAAATTGATAGGTTTTGACGGCCTCCGTGGTCGAGTGCTAAGACGCTCGACTACGAATCCAAAAGTCGCGGGTTTAAACCTGGCGTGCGCAAATAACTTTTATTTGATCAATATGTGTCATTACACATTTAATTTATATAAAATAATATAAAGCATATTTAAGGCATGTTCCAGGGGTAGATACTCTCAGTATCGCCCAGGTAAAAGACCACCATTCATAATCGAAACGTTGCTTGATTGAAACAGGTTTAATCGTTTGTGACCAGATCTGAATAGCCAGGTACTTCTCAACCTTCCTCTTCCCCATCTCTTTCTCCTCCCCACTACCTTCAGCCTTACAACATAACCCAATTGGGGATTCCATAGTCCCACTGGCTCTAGACGGTTGGGAACAGTTGGGGCTCTTGCGCGGTATTAAAATGTCAGTGTCGTATCCAAGTTGAAATGCTACACTGACAACTGATGCAGCAAAACTAGCGCAGTGCTGAATGGTCAACCCTCGACTCCCACGCGGAAAAGTATCGTCGCTTTACATTTGACTCGCATGTGAATCTAGTTTAAATCTGCAGCATGCGCCTGTCAACATAAAATAATTTGCCGTGGTAAATAGTATTGTTATCACCTGTTGAGTTCCAAAGTGTGTTCATGAATAGCCGAAGGTTCTCGACTTTAGACAAAAACCATTACTGATGTAAATTCCTCTGAATATTCGTTGGATTAGAATGACCTAGATGACTTCTCACAAGTAATATCATCATGATATCACTTCTACACAAATAAAGTAACTTTTATCTATCTCTACACATCTGGGAATGCGAAAGGGTCCGAGGGGGGAGGAATTGAGATGGCTTGTAGCACTTGCTTTGTGAATGCTGGGTTTTGTTCTACGCACTGCAAGGAAGTTCAAAGATTCCCGGGTTCTCAAAATTGTATTCAATTCATTAGTAAGGAGTAGACTTGAGAGTGGGTCAATCGTTTCGAATCCACACGAGGTCAAATACTCCCTCTTGTTGAAGAGGGTTCAGAAAAAAAATCTGAGATTTCTTTACATGAGGGAGTATGACTCTGTCCTACCGACTTTCTCTTGGATATGCTCGGAACATACCATCTAGAGATCGGAAGGGATGTGTACATTGTAACACATATTTTCAGATTGATTCGTTGATGGTCCTAAAACTCAGCTATTTTTTAGAGCATTCATTTCTATGTTCCTGGTGGTTATCTTTGCCATCGGCAGCATAGATTGTTTTATCTCCCGGCTTGCAGGACCAACTTGCCAATGGCCATGCCGGTGGGGAGGGCAATCTTGTTGTTGAATGGAATCGCTTCGGAAATCGATATATTTTGCGTAAATGAAACATATAAATTAAGAAATATTATGTTTAAATTTTATTTTTATTTTTTTTTATTATTATCTATACTTTAAATTCATTGTAATTTGTATTTCTTAGTATTGTTTGATTACTTTATGTTTAAAACTATTATGTACTTTTTAATTAACTTACTCAATATATTTAAAAACGCCTTAAAATAGAAATAAATGTAATGTAATGTTTTTAAAATAAAAAATAATTAAATTGAATCACAACACGGTTTGTTACCGCAAAAAATCACCAAACTAATCTTACTTACCTACTATACTCCTTACACTGCATATAACCATGGAAATTATCATACTATAACAATGCCTTGATAGATGTTCAGATTGAGATTTAAAAAACTACCAGTGTCTTTTTTTAAAATGATCTCTACTTAAAAACGTCACCATGTTTGTGAACGCTTTTAAAGGGTTTTTAGTGTGATTTTTTAGATTTCTAAGAATAAAATTAAATGAATTCCAACCTATTGCGATGCTTTTAAAAAGCAGTCATAGACTAAAAAAATACTTCGAGAGACTTTTTAAATCCACAAAGCAATAAGTTTAGTAATACTACAATGAAACTTGATAAATAAATGTAACTTGATAAAAAAAAAACTAACGAATATATTTATACACTACAAAATGGTGAATGGTGAAGGATATCAAATAAAATCTGTTCATATATTAGTTTGAAAATGAAGGTCCCTTTATTTTTCGTTGGCCAATCTTGTACGACCTTTATCGATGAAATCCTCATAGAATCAGCTTGGGACGAGGTATGCATATTATATGAAGCGATGTCATTGAAAATAATAATACTCGTATGTACGAGTGTATTGGTTTAGTTAAAAATGCAGGGGAATAATCTGACTCTTTGTTATTTTAACCGTAAATCACCCACATTATTAACGTGCTGTGATAATATTCAGTTTACAATGCAAATCGTGTGTCAAATGACGAACCGATTTGAACAAGTTGAATTTTGTTCTGAATCTTTGATGGGTCACTATACTATTTAATAGACGAACGTTTCATGACTTGCAATAGATTTCGTTGGCGGTTCTCCTTACTAAATAATACACAAATATTTTTTTTTAGAGTTGTCCATGTTCACTTAATAATTAACCTCTTAAAATTTACCTGATTCAGTTGGCTAAGATATTCATTCTACGGTATTTAGCAAATTTAAATAAGCTATTGGAACATGGGAATCCATACAAACATACATTTATGTTAGGGTGGAATACTACAGTGTGGGCACCAAGTTATGCTATTAATTCCCTTACAATAGAAAGGATTCAAAATAAATTCTTTAGATTTATTAACTTCAGAATGGGCATATTAAGGGAATGTATCAAATATGTTTTTCTTATTTGTAGAATAATTACCGACTTATAATAAGAATTGTTTATATAAAATTATAAATTCGATAATTGAAAGCCTTCAACTATAATATTTAATTCCATTTAATGTTCCTGGCAGGACAGTTAGAAGACAGCACCTACCATATTATTGTGACAATTCTACTCCTATGCCACGAACCTCACAATATTATACTCCAACCAAGTAACCAAACCAAGTACGTCAATATCACACTATAAGTATACTTTAGTACAGTTTTTTCAGCTACCATAGTATAGATAAATTAATTGTAGAAACGTTTGAACTGTGCATGTGCCTGTTATTAAATACTATTTTTTATTTTTTGTACAATGCTTTTTTCACTGTTTATGAGTATATTTTGACCGGTCGGTAGCTGAGTAGACAAACGCGTCGGATTCCCACCCGGGCGTCGTGGGTTCGATTCCTCTGTTGGCTAAGTCCTCCAACATTTTACGTTTATTATGATAGAAGTAAGAGTTTTTTTAATATTGTCAGGTTATTCGCAACCCGGAAAAGTGTGTCTTTCTTTAAAAAAAAATAATTAATACAAAATAACAAACAAAAAAATTTGTTACTGTAAATATGTATGTAAGAAACCTTTAACAGGCGTACATAAATAAAAAGTGGTATTTTTGATATTTGGGCACTTAGCAATAATATATTGAATCACGGATTGCGCAATACTTTAACTAGATTTTTTTCGTAAAGAGTTTTCAAGACTGAGTTATTTTAATACGTTTTCTTTCAAAACAAAAACAAACAAATATATATATAAATGTATATATATATATATATATATATATATATATATATATATATATATATATATAATATACGTTTTCATTTCCACCGCGAGACAAGAAGCTTCAAAATTTAAATTTTGCTGTCAAAGAATAAGACAACGATCTGTATTGAAATGAACTAGGTTATTTGGAAAAAAAACTAATTCAAAATAACTAATGATGGAAATATTATCGCGGTCATCTTTTCTTTTTTCTTTTGCGGAAAACACGTTCGGTTTCGAAAAAAAAGTAGGTCGTTGTTCGCAACCATAACTTACATTTGGCTCGAAATTAGTAATTAGTTGCAGTAATTTCCATCATAAGCTGTTGAACTTTGAAAAAATAATTTTAATGTCAAAAATGAGACACGTCATTTGGCGGTTTCATGTATTCATAAACATTAAGAATCTCGAGCGAAGCCGGGTAGCGGTAGATAAATCAACAGTGTACACCGGACATAAAAAGAAACACTTGACAAATTTTTTTATTCATAATTGGACGTAGTTATGCAAAAAGTATCCAACCTCAAAAAGATAAAACTGAGAAAAAGGCGTTTAAAAATATGACGATACAAAAGCATTATTATGCGTAATCCGCACTTGTTAAGTGAATATCGTTTTTTTTCTTGATGAACATTTATATAAATAGGTCATTTATAATCTATTTATTTTATTATTTAAAAAAAAGTATTTCTTAAGTTACTCTTCAATTCAATAATTTTAAACTTCAATTTAAGTAAAATATCTACAATGTGCGTTAGGTTAGTTTTCGAGCTTGTGTTTTCAGAAAATAGAAATCTCGTATTTATCTATAGGAAAACATGTAAAACTCGATTTTAACAAATTGTGGGTTGGACGCTTTCTGCATAACTACGTCCAATTAAAAATAAAAATTGCATTCTAAAAAACAGCAAGTCATAAAGTTAATATATTTTACATTTGTAGTCTTTCTTTCTGATAAATACGACGTTTATGAAAATGAGGAATAGGTAACGCTGCAGCTATCGGCGGTATACTTTTGGAGTAAGAATATGCACGTCCCTCAGATTAATAATATACAGGAGGGATAGCTTTGCGAAACAGAGTTGTCAGGATTGTTGATTTTTTCCTGGCTCGGGCGTGGCTAGGGTTTTCATGGACATAGCTTTTTACATCCATTCGTAGCACATGTCGACATAATATATATTTTTATTTGTATAACAGACAGCCCTGATTTACTTAGCTTAATTACCTTTTATGTACCTAACAGATCCACTCGATCCAAATTCCTTTTTAAATGTAACAATAATATCAGGACTGAGTCATTTGAATACTCGCTTGTACCTAGATTGCATGCAGTGAGTAATTCTATTGCTGAAATAGTAGATATATTCAACTGTACGGAATCTAGTTACAAGAAGGCTATAATAGCATACTTCTTTCAAAAATACTAGTGTTAACTTGCATTATGTTATTAATTTCTATCGACTTAATCATGTTTTTGGGTGCTAATCAGTGTTATTTTTTATGTCATTATTATTTTATGTTTTATATCATATGTTATGTAAAAGCCCATGAGGGCGTATATAATCAAATAAATAAATAAAAGAGACGGAAAACATGCTACATACCTAAAAGTGGTGCAATATTATGTGAAAATATTTTGTCTCTTTCTCTCTCCGGTTTACGACGTAAAAACCCGGAGAAAGTGATGAATCGCAAATTTGTATAGGTTGGGTAAAAATATAAAGCTCTCTCTTCTTATACATTCTTCCTCCAAGACTCGTCCTTTATTCGAACGCTCGAAGAATATAATAATTTTCATATTCGTAAAAAAGTTCCCAAGAGTTCGGAGTTCGCCATTCAGAGTTCGCCAATCACCTCATTGCTACGGATCATAATTTTAATAGGGATACAGGGGTTAAAATTCTTCACCTTGTATTAAAGGGAAAAAATTAGATAACTTAAAAGCATTAGAAATTAGAAAATCTTGAAATAATAAATCTAGTATTTTGAATAATCAAATTAATTTATCTTATAGTTCTATTCTTGATATATTTCCAGTTATCCGCTCGGTTATTCCCATAATCCCCTCGATTACCCCTTCTCCTTCCCATCACAACTCCTAATTATGTATATATATCTCAGCATTTTATATTTTATGTTAATTTTAATACTGTCCTGATGATGAAAGGGTACTTTCGAAACCGGTAGACTTGATATTAAATAAAAAAGTGGTTGTAAACAAAGTTTATGTGTTTTATTTATAATAATTTCCACTCACCTCTGTTTTGATCGGCTTCTGCAGCGACCAGCACTTGATGTCGCATCGCGCCAATTGCAGCGCGTCCGCGTCGGGCACGGAGGGGCTGCCCCCGTGCGCCCCCGTCGAGAAGATCGCCAGCAGACAGACCAATGTCGACACGACGCTTACGTCCATGGCGGAGCCGCACTGCACTAGTGTGAATGAAGCTTCAAATCCCAAAAATTCATCTAACTGTTCTCTCCCCGTGTTTTTGAAATATTTGTGAGTTGATTTGCACAGACGATTCGACACTGGATGCTACCTGTAAGAAATTAAAGTTTTATTTTTACATCAAACCGTCCAAGAGTCCTAACCAGTGGAGGCTCGTGACTTCTTAGTGTGCTAGAGTGCTAAGATTGAAAAATAGGACGTTGTTGATGTTGTAGCTACGAGTATAAATGATTTTTTTTTTCAAAACAAAAACAAAAACGTATGAAGTTATTCAAGATTTTTCAGTTTTGGTGGTGCACTGCACGCCTCGCTGAAAAATTTTCGTACAAAAAATAGAAATTTGAAAAAAAAAACGGTTATAACCACATCAATAACGTCGTATTTTCTCCACACTAAAAGATCACGAGCCACCACTAGTCCCAACTGCTCATAACTATGGCACTCCAATCGGGGTATGTATTGAAGCTAAAGGGAAGGAGATGGTCAAGAGGAAGGTTGAGAAGTACCTACCAAATCAAATTATGTCACCAAACATAGCTAAAGCCATTTCAAACTCAACGAGCAATTTGAAATGGCATTAGCCGTGTTTAGTCGGCCTCCGTGGTCGCGTGGTAAGACGCTTGACTTCGAATCCAGAGGTAGCGAGTTCAAACCCGGCGTGCGCAAATAACTTTATTCAATTACTGTGTGTCATAACACATTTAATTCATATAAAATATTATAAAGCATATTTGTGGCACGTTCCAGAGTGGTAGATACTCTAAGTATCGCCCTGGTGAAAGACTACCATTCAGAATTGAGACGTTGCTTGAAATGGCTTTAGCCGTGTTTGGTGACCAGATCTGAATAGTTAGGTACTTTCCAACCTTCCTCTTCTCCATCTCCTTCCATCTCTACTACCTTCAGCCTCACGACATACCCCTTTTGGACATGCCATAGTCTCACTGATTCTAGACGGTTGCGAGCAGTTAAGACTCTTAAAAAATTTAAAAGTGACCTGATCTGAATAGACGGGTACATCCTAACCTTTCTCTTCCTCATCTCTTACCTTTCTCCACTCTCTTCAGTCTCACAACATACCCAAGGCTTTCGAATTGAGGACTTACAAGAATGAAATTAAAACGTAGTAAGTTTCAAACTAGTACCACCTTAATTGCGTGGAATATCCCACTTTGTCTTAAAGTCAGCGTTATGGGTATCTTCGTTTAAGAGGACACATAACCCTACATAAAATGGCAAAAAAAAAGTATGGAAACTGGAAAATGTTCTGTCTAGAAGTTGCGGAAAAAAACAATATTTCTCTATTTACAGGTAGGTTAAGTCAAAATGTTAAAAAATATATGTATACCTTAAAATAAATTTAAATATCAAGCTGACGTTAGGCACAGATTTGACGTGTTTAATGAACCACTAATAGTTCATAAAAAAATCTATATTTACATATATAAATTTTTTTAAATCTTTTTTTTTTTACAAAAATATAGATAGAGAGGTGTTTACAAACGCGATTATTTTTACGTGACAGCTGTTTAGTATTGTCAAACGTAAAAATGAACTACTAAATATTTTTTACTTTCTGTTTTAACTGTGGATACCATCTTCATTTTAGAAATGTCCCTTTTTATACCACAAATATTCAACTCTGTGGTCTTTTTGCATTTCAGTCAAAGATAAGACCTGTCAACACAACGTGGCTTATTTCGTTAGCCCAATCTAACTCTTGATTGATATATCTAATCTGGTAGCTAACAGCCGGTGCATTTTTCGTTATTTATTTGGGACGGCGTTAGTGCGAAGCTAACAACTCTAAATTACATGCAAGAAGTTGATGAATACATCGATTTGAATTGGTTTGTCCAAAGTGAAAGTGGGTTTTTACGTATTATATCATATTATTTTTTTTAATATATTCGTTCAAAGATGTATGATGTCTCATTTAAACGTGAATACGGAGTGAAAAAAAAATGTTTAGAACAGTTTACAAAATAAATTAACCAATTCAATAAAAATACAATTTTCTTGGGTCTAATAATTCATTGACGGAATATCCTACCAAATAGTTCTGTTGGGTTTTTTAAAAATCCTCTGATATGCCATATCTATCCGACATGGTAAATAAATTGATTGTCTAGGCACTAAAATATGCGAAGTCATTAATCACATTATTTTCTTGCTTCTCTCTGTAAACAAATCATTAAAATAGTTTCACAAGTAAATATTGTTTCAAAATTACCTTATTTGGCGTTAATATCAAATTAAAGCAGCCCAGCTTCTAAAGAAATGCAAACTTTACTATAATCTTCATCTTGCATTCAGAAACAAAAACTTTTATATTTGCCTTTCTTAAATTGTCAAGTTTTTTAATTGGCGTCGCTGAATATATTTTTTTCAATTTGGAAAACTTTTTGAGATCTCGCGAATTTGTTGCGAAGTTACGAGAAAATTGCGCGAAAATTTTGGCGCGAATTACTTGTGAACTTGGCGGGAGCCGAGCGAAAGATGTGTCCCGTTCGGAAGGCTGGCGGCCACTGGAGGATTCGCTAGTCACTAGGGGGCTACCATTTGCCAGCGCAGTTACTGACTACCGGCATTAGTTGATGGTGCCTGTATAGACGCACCTTCGGAGAATCGCACCGGGAGAACAGGTAATTCAGGATAAACGCGTAAAAAACCCAAAGCTCCGGCACTAGATGCGAAATTGTTTGTGGGAAAAAAAGAACACTTTTTTGTGATTTTGACCAACTGCATTCTGCGAGTCCGGGCAGTGCGGATAAACGAAAGTTCGGATTGGGAAGTTTTACGCAGGTTCGATCAGGAGTGGAATCAGGGGGCTTTTCTCTTCCTTTCAGCCAATTGTTCAATATAAAATCATTGATATGTCTTAATAATAATATTAATCAATGTACTTCTCTGTTAAGAGAATAGAGGAATCCTAAGAAGCTCAAAATGTTTAAGTATTTAGAAATATTTTTTCGTAGAAAGCAATTACTTTGTGGTTTGACATATTTAAAGTTGAAATGTTTTTTTTTTTATAAGACCACGGACATTGTTTTAATTTTGATGGCCGAGCGGTTTCGCTTAGCCTAAGCATCATCATTATTCTGTAATCACCTCAGTTGACGTCTTGTCTCTTTCTGTTTATATTATCTATCTCTTTCTCTCTGTTCCTTTGTTATAATTTAAATGTTATTCTATTGTTTCCACATTTTTCTATTGTTTTTTCTCCCTCTGTATGTACACATAACCGCACACTTTTTGTTTGTTTTTTGTTTGGTTTAATTTTGTACCCTGATTATGCTTAGACTAAGCGAAACCGGTCGGTCTTAAAAAATAAGATAATATCTGTGGTCTTATACAAAGTTAATTTTTCTATTCTTTAAATATTTTTTATAATATTGACCTACGAGTCAGATATTTTTAACAACATTTTTGGTCTATCTACTACAATAAATATTAATTTATATAATCATATATCCAGTAGCTTTAACTAATGGTGGAATGTGAAAATGATACTCATGCACTTGTGCTGTATCAATTTACTTAGAGTGTTTATTGTGATTGGCATAATATGACCCTTAGTGATTTAACTTACAATAAGCATAGTTACTACCTGAGTGCGCCAGAGATAAAATACTGTTTTTCAGAGTCATCGTATTATTGAACAATTGAAAAATATGGATGATAGAAAATGTAAGCAGCACTGTAGAATATTCATCATAGAAGAAAGTTTTTTTTTCAAGACATTGTGGAAACAATAAATATATAATGAAAATGAAATAATAACTTTGTATGAGACCACAGATTTACAAAAAAAAAATTATGTCCGACTGGTTTCGCTTAGCGTAAGCATCATCCAGGTACAAAACTAAACTAAATAAAAAATGTGCAGTGTTATATACATAAAGAGGAAGAATACAATATAAAATAAGAGAACAGTGAGAAAACAAAAGATAATACTTAAATTATAAAAAAATGAAAAAAATAATAATAAATATATAGACTAAAATAGTTGTTTGAACGTGCATTAGTTCCTCAATTGCCCGGGTTTGGCAAAAATAGTTTGAACGTTCGTTAGTTAGCGTCAGTTTACCCAAAAATATTTTTCTAGATATCTACTGTAATTTGCCCATTTTATTTTTTTGGTTTAACGTACCTATTAAAACATTCAAAATGTCCCATATTAAGAAAACGCTTCGAGAAAACATAATTGCTCCGACAAAACTGTGCACGAAAGAGAGTATTTGTGTGTTATTTGTTATTTTATATCATTTTCATAGTAACATTAGGAAAAATTAATAAATCTTCTGGCATATTTACAAGCTCGCTATATTATTATCGTCGCTGGAAATGCAAAAGGGCTTAAGCGACACTTTGGTTAAAAATGAGTCAAATATGCAGTTTTGATCAGGTTCGAATGATCATTGAAAGCTCTGACTCTCGTTTGATTCTGAAGACTTTTGTGACCTTTCAGCCATCTAAAATATATTTTCCATTGGTTAGAAGGCTTTAATCAAGCGACACAAGGTTGGGATTTTTTTTGGCTTTTGTCGCTTTAGGTAACTTAGTGAAAGCATTGCGTTACCTGAGTTAACTTTATTTTTCAAAATCCAACCAGGTACTGGAGACTTATAAATTTTATTGTAAAACAAAAAAAAACTTTAAAGTGTTCTGGTGTAAACTTCCCAAAATGGCGTTTCAGACCTTTTGCCTTTCCGGCGACGATATTGTCGATTAGCTTTTAACTTAATGTGTCAAGGCTGTCAAGAGAATAAAACTCTG
Organism: Drusus annulatus; assembly: GCA_022651775.1. Classification (NCBI taxonomy): domain Eukaryota; kingdom Metazoa; phylum Arthropoda; class Insecta; order Trichoptera; family Limnephilidae; genus Drusus; species Drusus annulatus. Next base: position 1,030,451 of record JAGWCC010000187.1, read on the forward strand.
GATGCAATAACAGCTTTTCTTTTTTATGTTAAACATTTGACTTCGTATATAAATACAAGCTTACGTCATTGTAAAATCGAGCCCCTGGGCAAAAAGATGAGGATGGCTTAGGAAGGTGCTAAAGGTATATATTTGTTGAGCCGGGTCTTTAAGAGTACTGGATTAAAAGAAGGAGGGAAAAAAAACCTGGGCAACTAATTTCTACTTTCGCGATGTAAAGTAGGTATTGTTCACACCCCGTCAATGTAACCACACGCTATTATCTCAGATAAGTGTATAGTAAATACTTACATTTGTAAAGTGTACCTTCCTATGAATGGATTATATGAAATGCCTAAATAAACCCGTTTACTTTGACAAAAATCGCCCCAAGCCTTAATAATATCTGAATGTAAAATTCTTTGCTTAGGTATCGCCATGGCAATGTGTGGCTTGTTAAGATTAATATTTACAGCTTAAGGTGTATATTCAGTAAGCGAATCTTTTATCTCTACCCTTGTATACGTTGAGACAACATTCAACTAGATCGGATATTTAATTGCATGTTCAGAGCAACGTCCGAGCAAACTTACAAGTCATTTCTTTTGGAGGGAGTTTCGCGGCATCACCTGGAAAACTGTTAATATATCGCTATGCTACTTCAATACATAACAAGTCAAAATATGTCTTTTGATTCCTTATATTATAAGGAATCAAAAAACACCAATAACTCAAAAAAAAATTGACTTGTTATAGTATTGAACTAGCACAGCGATATATTAAATATTTTTTAGTTTACGTAATTGTGCCTAATACAATTACTTCATTGTTAAGTATTTTACTCAGATTTCTGTGACGAAAAAGTAGGTGTTTTGACTTGTTTTTAAGTTGTTTTACACGTTGAAAAGTTAAATTCTACGTCACTGGTCTCTTTTTACACCAACATTTCTCCAAAAAGTCATTATGAAACTCAGAAAACACATTTGAATAAAAACTCTAACAAAAGGAGGTATTCTCAACATGCGCCCACCCTCCCAGAATATGGGAGAAAATATAAAAAAAACATGTTTTCAGAACTCATTGTGACCAGACCCAACCAACCCTGCTCATTAAAAACGTGGAAGTCGTTAAACAAATAATTCAATTGAGATTCGATAATTTGATTGTTTCCCATAAGGTTCCTTGCTTTGTCTAGGGATGTTGTGCGAAGGGTATTGTTGACAAGAGGGTGGCGTGAGCATGGATGTTATGGGAACTCATAATCTAAGTCAATAATCTAACTCATAATATAACTGTTACGTGATTTGTGAAACAGAAAAAAGAAAATCTAGAAGGAGACAAAACTGGGCATAAGATTGAGATGCAAATGAGTAAAGTCTCAATACCTATAACTTACTACAAATGAGATAAATAGTAACCGTCCTAGTTCAAAGTGAATATAATCATCTCAGCTCTGTGATTCTCTCAACCTTATATGGTAGGGATATGGGAGTAAATTTTAAATACAGGGACTTAGCACAACTTGAATTGATAAGAATATATTATTATCTGGTGCTTCGCATTCTGAAACTCTAAAACAGGAGGTTATTGCAAAGAGCATTCATTTAAAGTATTTTCTATTGAACATCGAAACAGCTATAGGAAAAAAAATAAAACATGTGGGTAGCACTTTTATAAACGTTTGTATTAGGATATCTAATCCTTCTTCTCGCTTATTAAACCTTTCAAAAATGTAGAAAGCTTTTCGATCAAATATTTAACGGTAGGTTTTAAGGTTATATTAGATGCAAAGCTAACCTTCAACAAGCATGCTGAGGATATATAAAAAAAATTGGGAAGAAGATCTCTTTTTTGGGAAGGATTCGTCAAAAAAAATCCAGAAAAACCACAATTACAATATACAACTCCATTATTGCTCCTCATTTTTATTCCTGTTCAACTATTCTTTTCTTGTGTATCGACAAAGAAACAAACAGATTTCAAATTCTCCAAAATAGAGCAATGAGAATTATACTTAGGCGAAATAGATGCTCAAAAGTAACAAAAATGTCAGATGAACTAAATTGGCTAATAGTAAAACAGATGCTAACATTAAACACACTGATGTTTATACATAAAATGAAGAATAACTTGTTACCAAAATATTTTTCGGACAAATTATATACAATATTGATATTCACAAATATAATACAAGGCCATGCAAAGAAATTAGACTACCAGAAAAGAAAAAAGCCAACACACAAAATAGCTTACTATATAAAGGGATGAAATTATTAATGCGCTGCCGGAAAACATCAAAATTATGCCTAACAAAAAATTAAAAATAGCATGCAAAAATTATTTAAAATGCATATAAATCAAAACAGTAAGTAGTATATAAGTTAAAATATTGTAAAGTCAAAAAGAAAATGAAATATTAGCTACTTGTAAACTTGAATGTACAAAGTAACTAATATAAAATAAATAAATAAGGTAAAAATAATAGGCAAAAAGATTAAGGTATTGAAGAGAATTTGAGGGGAAGATTTAAAGCGTATAAGTCGTAACCTTTATAAGTAATTTATTTAGATTTTCTAAAAGTGCGTGGGTACAGTTAATTTTAGTATTGATTCACTTACTACTTACCATTTAAAAGATGGCTAAATAAAATGTATCGCTTCGAGCAGAGTCAACTGTATGTATATGATTTAACTTGATGATCTTAAAATTACAAAACTATTAATAATGTCAATGACTGTCATGTATTGCAAATCTTGTGAGGCTACAAAAGTGTTACACTTGTAATGAACTGTGCCTCAATATTGAAAAATGTCAAACGATAACTTTTGTCCTAATTAAAATTACCATTATATATACTCGTGTATATTTATATATATATATATTTTATAGTGAATACCGCACAGTCCAAACTGCTCGCAACCGTCTAGAGCCAGTGGGACTATGGCATCCCCAATTTAGGTATGTTGTGAGGCTGAAGGAAGTGGGGAGAGGGGGAAGAGGCAGGTTAAGAAGTACCTGGCTATTCAGATCCGGTCACCAAACACGGCTTGAGCCATTTTAAGCAACGTTTTGATTTTGAATGGTGATCTTTCACCAGGGCGATACTTGGAGTATCTACCACTCTGGAACGTGCCGCAAATAAACTATACATTATTTTATATGAATTAAATGTGTTCTGACACATATTAATTAAATAAAAGTTATTAGCGCACGTCGGGTTTGAACCCGCGACCTTTGGATTCGTAGTCGACCGTGGAGGCCGTCAAATTGTATCAATATAGCATTAACAACATTTACCTAAGAAGAGTTGAGCAAATCGAGGAACTTAGAATAATTTATGACGATAACCTAACCTTTATTCCTCACATAAATGAAATAACTAATTTTCCACATATTATTTTTGTCCGTACATTATTAGACATTGTTTTGTACGTAGGATAGTTTTATCGCTTATTTACAAAAACTGATATCAGAAGGACCAGTTTTACATTGAGCTGACACACGGTTAGTCGAGTTACTTTAGTGCTTGTTTGAAAACATAATTACTGTGGTAATGGATTCAGGTATGTGTGTTTATGTATAGTATTAATTCAATGAGTATTATAATATCATTATCTGTCGAAATTGTAGGGTATTAAAAATTAACCAACTTTAGACAAATGTCAATTTTTTTATTGCCTGTCGGTACGTATATGTACTAGGTGATTTTGTTTTTAGTTTGCAGAAAATTAAAAAAAAAATCGGAATGATTTTAAAGATTAATAATAAAACAGATAATAATACAGATAATTCTCAAAATTATTTGTGAAAGCCCGCGTAATCTATGTTCAGGAATCAAAGGGTTAAATTAATACATTATTTTAAATTACTATTTAGTATGTATCAATATGGGCTCCATTTCATAAGATTCACCAACTAAAAATTGAGAGAGTGCAGCATAAGTTTCTGCGATTTATTAATTATTCCAATCAAAGATCATAATGAAACTTATTATTGAATTTACTCAACCTAACCGATTTATTATTAAGACGCCCAGTGGGCTATTTAGTATGTCTCTTCAAAATAGTGAATGGCAGATTGGACGTCCTAGATCTAATGAGCCTTATTTTATTACCTTGGGTCTACAAATAATTATTTTGAAAATTCACCATTAAAAGGCTGCAGTCTATGTAATAAGTTTGGTTCAATAGATTTTTACCGTTACAACACTGTTTCCAAATTAAAAAATAGCTTATTTCAATGTTTTGTGCAACTTAATATGATAATGTAACTAAATGTAAAACCTACACTGTAATTACAAAATTATTTTGAACTTACTTATTTATTTTAAACTCTTATAAATACGTATGTTATGTACTATACATTTTTACACTTATTCAAATATCTTATAAAATATAAAAGCCTCCAAGGCGTCGATAAATAAAAAAACTATTTTTAATAATTATACATAAATAACTAAAGTTTTAAATAAATAACCATTTTCGTAGAAAGCAATCACTTTGTGGTTTGACATATTTAAAGAAATTAAAAAATAACTTTGTGTAGGCCCACGGATATTATTTTAATTTTTATGACTAACAATGTTATGTATATTTCCTGTAAACTCATAAAATGTATCATTATTCTTTAATCACCTTCTCAGTTGACGTTTTGTCTCTTTCAATTCATATTATCTGTCTCTTTCTCTTTGTTCTTTTGTTATAATTTAAATGTTATTCTATTTTTTTTCTATTTAATATTTTGTTCTCTCTCTGTATGTTTTTATAACCGCATACTTTATATTTTTTGTTTAATTTAATTTTGTACCCTGATGATGCTTAGACTAACCGAAACCTGTCGAAAAAAAAAACTTTCTAGTTATTTTTTTCATTTCTTAAAGAAATAACTATTTAACTTCTCACTCTTGTAAAACCAACTTTGATGAGATTTAAAACATTACGATAATCTACTAGTTACTCTTCTCTTATGACCTTATTAGAAAGTTGCATTTTAATCGATCTCTCCCGGATAGAGTAGAGGATCCGAGTTCGAGTCACAGTTGTGGCCATTGTCCTTTTTTTTATTTTCTGGCATTTTCTGTTTCATATTTGTGTTTTAGATTATTGATATTATTTAAAAGCATAATCACTAAAGCTTCAAAGTTTTTTCCAATCTCTTATTTATTTTTATTTGTTGTACTAGGGCAGGGGTCGGCAGTTTGTCAAGTGGGAAGAGTCAAATTATCATGGAAACAGGATAAAAAGGTACCAGAGAGCCACATAATATATGTAATATACATATATATTCTGTATAAGGTATGAATTTTTAGGGAAAAAAACGTTCTAGATGTTTTATTTAAAAAAATTAATTAGAACGGTGTTTCTGCATCGCTTTTGATAGCTTTGCTATATCTGGCAAATAGCTATTTATTTTTAATTGAATACATGATTGTAAATTTGTATCCGTTATTCTGCTTCTATGTTTATTTTTTATTTGGTTCATAGTTTTAGTTTGACGGCCTCCATAGTCGAGTGGTAAGACGCTGGACTACGAATCCAAAGGTCGCGGGTTCAAACCCGGCGTGCGCCAATAACTTTTATTCAATTAATATGTGTCATAACATATTTTATTTCATTTAAAAATAATAAAAATGTATATTTGCGGCACGTTCCAGAGTGGTAGATACTCTAAGTATCGCCCTGGTGAAAGACCACCATTCAGAATTGAAACGTTGCTTGAAATGGCTTTAGCCGTGTTTGGTGACCAGATCTGAATAGCCAGGTACTTCCCAACCTTCCTCTTCCCAATCTCCTTCCCCTCCCCAGTACCTTCAGCCTCACAACATACCCTATTTGGGGATGCCATAGTCTCACTGGCTCTAGACGATTGAGAGCACTTGAGACTCTTGTGCGGTATTCATATAAAAAATATATAAAAAAAATAGTTGAGAATTTTTGTTCGCAAATATATGTAGAACCAAAGATTGTGAGAATACCAAAAGCTAGTTTTTTCAACGCGTCATTGGTGCCAGGCACACTATTTCGTGTATCAAATATTATTGTTTCTATTTTAGGCAGTTGTTTAATAGCTGTCCACTTGTGCTGAGATATTAAATAAGATTTCTCTCTTTCAAGATATTCCAAGCGGCTGGTCAGATCTGTGAATTTGTTGCTCCACGGGGCTTAAAAGTGGTAAAGAGTATGCCGTACGAGTCGAAGTATGTTCGGCGTCTCTATATCATAAACTCAGTTATGGTATAAGGCTGCTTGAAATTGGAGTTTTGGCAAAGAGCCGCTCCTACCGTCCTCTGTACTAGGAAATTCTTCGATATTAACGTATTGTTGTGTAATCCGCTCAATTGGATTTTATTCTTCGCTTCTGTATTATTATTTCAGTGCCTACTTATTGTAACGCGCGTGGGTAATTGCGCGTGGGTAATTGCGCGTGGGTAACTCGTGGCACTGCCTAGACGTGACTTTATGTGGATCAGCAGGAATAAATGTATGTTACAATGCGTAATGACTTTTATTTAAATACGTCGAAAAAATAAAGTCGCAATTTTGTTCAGTTGTTTTTATTGATAAGCTGCTGGCTTAACCAAGCAACGAGTTCACACGACACGTTTCTTGTTGATCGAGATACCTCTCTCAACAAAGTTGATAACTTTTTAATTGCATAAAATGAAATTGATAGCACCTTAAATTTGGCCAAAACTTTATATTTTTATCTCCGTTCTAGCATTTGAGCTAGGGATTGGACAAACATTCCAACCCGTTCAAAATGATTACTTCAAATCGTAGCACAAAGTAGTTTTTTTTTTATTTGGCTAAGTTATGTTACATCTTTACAAACGACTTTTGAATGAAAAAATCCGGCCTTGGTCGATCAAAGTGCAAGTCATCGTTCTAATTGACTTCAGATAGATAAGTGCGAACTACTTGCTTTGACTTGAAAGCAATTACTACATAGTTCGATCTTAAGAATTTAGTGTTGACAAGAAATATAGTCGCTTAGCTTTTGAAAAGTGTGGAATTTTTCGCGAAAATGTTTTTTGTTTTGGTATAAAAAAATATCATAAGAAAAAGAAAATGCACTACCATAAATAGTAAAATATTACATATGGATTTTACCGAATTTAATATAGGAGATATTAAAACAATAAATATGATTAGAACCCCCAGGTACACAAATGTATTTTATATATATTTTTAAAATTTATTTTATCTCCTCCTACCTCCATTGTGAATTGAATTGACGTGCTTATTTTGTTTAACACAATAAGAAAGAGGTCTATTTTTCTACTGGTACCTGTCCATGTAACTAGGATACCATCAAAATATTATATACGATAGAATATGACATCTCTGAATGATTTTATGTTGTAAATTGTTTCTTCGATAATTTGGTTTCACCTAATCACGTTTGTAGTCTAGTTAGATATTTTGTCTGATGTTCTTCTGAACAATTTTTTTTTTAATAATTCCAGCTAATAGGTCAAGTTTTCATTATTTTTAGAATTAGAAAAAATAGAAGCAGCATATTAAAAAGAGTGGAATTTTTTAAGGTTATTCCAGCTCACGTTCAAATGAAAATCTTATTTTTATATATTTATAGTTTGAGTGGGTAACAGGGGGCACGTCCCTTGCACGAGAATAACCACAAACAACAGTTAAATCTGTTTCTCCGAAATTAGAATATTTTTTCACCTTTCTCTTTTATAACGTCATTGTTTATCAATACAACTTTGCGAATAATCCTTTGCGCCGCATCTCTAGCTTCGTGTCATTGTGTTATTTTGGGAGCTCAAATGGTCTTGCTAAAATGACACGGTATATCTTACCAAAACCTTCCCCTTCGACTTCCATTCAAAATGGATATTTTTGGTATATTGCGAAGCAATAAATATTCCAAATGTGTGATTCTACACCTACCGCCCCACACCAAGCATATAATTATGATTTACCTAAAAACAACAATTTTGCATCACAAAATACACATGTGAAATTTGAATAATTATTAGAAAACTAGTTGTTACCAGTGGAAAATCACGGGACGAAACCAAAAACTGAAAAAAAATGTTTGACAGAATCAAAAAAAATGAGTTGTTCAAACCTTAGATGAATTAAATAATGTAGATACGTTACTGAGACAACGCGCGTGAATGCCCTAAACCGAGTCCGCGAGACATACCTGAGATTTACTGCGTTTAGTATCACGGGAGCTCTTCAACCAATTTAATGTGAGATAGCGAATGCAGATATACATAGGTGTGTGGAAGACAACCGTTTTCGTACTTCGTACTCTACTTGGCTAGTCGTCCAGTAAGTCCGTTGGGGAAGAGAGATTATAACAGTAACACGGGACGTTCATATGGCTATCTCATCCGTACACACACATTCTGTTTAGTATTGCTATCCTTTTCATAAGCGTTATGACCTTTGAAACAAAACCATGCCACATTTATCGTTCGATTTGTATGAATATGACGTGTCTTATATACCATATTATGTCTATGGTTCAAATCCACCTTATTTTCTAGACAGCCGTTAATAGTGAAAAATAGGAAAGTGTCAAACATTTCCAGTCTCTTGATGATTCTATTATTGCAGGGAGTTTAAGATCGCGATTCTTTGAAATTGTATTAAAGGACTTGGAAAAGCGTGTTGCCAACGACAGTGGAGAGATTTCACAATTTACTTCAATTAAAAAATGGCGAGCAAAAGTAAGCCGTATGGACGCACATTTCAAATAAAGAATAAAAATATTTGTAAGGTAAAATAAATTATAGGTATTGAAGATGATTTAACGCCTCTCTGGTTTAGAAAAGATTATTTTTAAAATTTAATAATATTTTAACGCATACCTAAATCTATTCCGATTTTGAAAATTCAATTCTCGTATGTACGCCAAAGGAAATTATATTATTTTACGATTCTAATTGATACTTGTGCTAATTGCTTCGGGTCGTTCAGAATAAAGTTGCACAAACAATAAAAAATATTTTTTTTTATTGAATCCTATACATACCAGATAAAAAATATTTTATATCTATTTGTTTCAACGTTGTAACGCCGGACAAGGGGTTGACAAATATATTTTTAGATATTTAAAAACCGAACATATTTGTTTTGTAGGCCACAATAATATTATTATTTTTAAAGGTGGTTTTAATTGAGGCATGTTGTGACTTACCGCAAATGTCATCGTATTGTTTGTTTCTGAATTAAATTTAGTTTATCGAGTCATAAATAAGCGAGATATTGTATAAATATCTCAATCGAGTATTGTTTTTATTTGGCAAATAGCTTTCGTACCCAGCTTCGTCCGTGTATTTCGAGCAGGGAAGGTACTACATCCCTACTAAGGTGCAATTGTGCATTACACCCCTAAATAGTGTAATGACTAATGGTCAATCAATGAAAAACCGCCCCCACGGAGTTATAATTACATCTGTATATATTAAGATCGCCAAAGAAAAACCCCACAGTGGTCAATGCATTTTGAATCTCGTAGAACCGAGTTTTCTCTATGTTGTATGGGAAATAGAGGGAGACCCTCTTAAATGGTTCGCTTCACTAGAGTCTCCCGAAGTCGAGTAGGATAGTAGGTAGGATTCAATGTGTGTTTTTATGATTAATGTTTTTATAATGTATTCAAAGTTTCTTTTAGCCAATAGCCCCTGTGTCCCAGTGAGAGACCCCCAAAAGAGGTACCCACATATTTTTTTATTAAACCCTTTGAGATGTCGATCACCGGTCATCACTGTTTCGAGCTATTATTTTCATTTACCAGCGCATATATAATATTATTTGATGCTCGGCACGCGACATAATAAAATAACGAGAAGAAATCCTTGGCCTTTATTTTTTCTTCTACTATTCTGTTCAGCTACTAGTTATGGAAGTGGGCGTACCTGAGCGTTGTTTTCAGAAAGAACTTAAACTGAACATATCTCGGAAAAGTAATGAAATTGTCAGCTGAAAATTGTGATTAGAATTTCACAGTATTTCTACATTACAAGAAAATAATGAATGGAAGTGTTTATGGCCTGATACTCTGAATGGTTCCTTCATCAATGGTAAAAAAATTAAGCCTTTAGTAATTCTTCATTGTGTATTTGCGGCGATATGGAAAGGAATACATACGACGATAAACAAGTTAACGGGAGAGCAAATATTGATCATTGATATGTGAATGAAAACAGTACTTATTTAGTACTATTATCAAATACTTGTAAATATTATGCAATACATATTAAATATATTTGAAATTGAAATTAGCCTAAAAGCATTAATGTTTTTTTATATTTAAATAATGTCAATAATCAACAATACAAAGATGAAACAGAAAAAGCCAGAAAATAAAAAGACATTGGTCACAACCGAGACTCAAACAAGGATCCTCTACTATATTTGGGAGTAACGCTTCAACCAATTTAGACATTGGGACCTTATTAGAAACCAACATTTTTAATCGATCTCATACTTTACATTAAAGATTATTGTTATTATGTTTTCAATTTTTTCCTCCGATTTGGCTTCCATCTTTGTAATGATAAACAAAGCTCTACACGAGCAAAAAAATTTCGATTTCTAATATGGTCCCAATGGCTGAATTGGTTGAAGCGTTACTCCCGGATAGAGTAGAGGATCCGAGTTCGAGTCTTGGTTATGAATATTGTCTTTTCGTATTTTCTGTTTCAAATTTGTGTTGTTGATTATTAATATTATTTAAATATGTATGTTTTCTCTAACGAAACAAAAGATTTGTCTAAATAGAAATAGCTTTTACCTTGTAATAATAGTCGTACCACGCTTTGAACTGCCTTTGTCACTATTTATAGCTGTAGCTGTTTGGCATTTAGATTTTTATTTGGTAAGAATTATTTTTCTTGTTATTTGTCACACTTACAGCTTCCACAATGCAAACAATTACAGTCAATGTTAATACAGTTCAAAGATTGATCATTTTACCGAAACGAACAAAACTTTGAACATTTTAAAAATAGTTGATGAAAGCAATTTAACAAAAAATTACGTTTTTAAACAACAACAAAAATGTTTCTAAAAATAATAAAGTACACAAGGTGTTGTCGCCCAACTATTTGAATGGACAAAGTAACTTACCGCCACAGAGTTATACAGAGGTAGCCCAAGAAAAGGCAAATGAAGTCAGTTTTGTAAGAATTTAAACTGACTTCTCTAAAAAGGCGCGGCTAGGGATTTCATAGCCACACTTTTTTTACAAACGTGTTAATAATTAGGGTTGCCACAAATCATTTTAATTAGCTTGATCTTGAATTTTAAATAAAAAGTGAATACATGAAGCATAACAATTATATTATTGAATCATCGCTATTTTCCACGTGGACCCATGAGGTATAGCTTTTACCAGTGGTGAAGTTTTGTAAACTGGGTGACAGTACTTTTATTTACCTATTTTTAAATTACATTAAGTATTTGATAGAATACATTAAAAAACTTATTTTATATCATATTTAATCGTATGTCGGTTTATAAGCCCTGTTATATGTAATATAACAGGGCTTGGCAAACGTTTTAACTGAAAGGCCGTATTACAAATTAATGCAACATGGTACGCAAAAAATAGGTTGGTACACTTTTTTGGTATGAAGAGAGATTTTTAAATACTTTTCGAAATAAACCAAAAAAATTTATGAAACAGACTCTGCTGTTTTTTTCAGGTGTTGAAATTGTTTATTCACTGCTAGATGACAAATTTCATAAAATAAAAACAAAATTTAAAAAACTTTCTAGTTGGTCGCCTGCCTTGTAAAATATTAATCAATAAAATATATGGCGAAGACTATGCCGCCAGATGGACGGACGTGGCAACTACCAAAGCAACCCGTTTATCCAACCTTCATTTGCAAAGTTCAGAGTCCTCGAAGGAAATGCTCCTATCGCCACTTCCGCTGATTTCTTTCTCGGTTGTTTCGCACATGAACATCAAATCTTACATCGCCTGTATGCGTTTGGTTATTTCTTGATGACCCTTATGCTCGGCGGATTAATTAACGGCTAGTCAAAAATCCAACATTAAATCTTACGAACTGCTGCCGATAACGGAAACCCTTCAAATGTCAAAATATTAAAGTGACGCTAACAACCGATTTGTGACGATTTCATATATAAAGATCTGTCAAACCACTGGCCCTAAGTGTATTTTGAGGGGTACACCTATTATATTTAGGTCGCTAGTTTCAACAGCCTTGTAATAGAAGAGATAATTTTATGATTTTTAATGAAGTCTTTAAAAAGTTGATTTATTATTTTATTCGAGAAAAATTTAGATCTTGTGCTTGTATATTCTAGGAATATTTTTTTATGATTGAACGCTGCTGTACAGGATTCCTTAAATAAAATTTACCTGAAAAAGATCATTTTCTATTTTAAAATAGGTCGTTGAAGGCCTTGAGGTTTAAATATTCATTCCACTTGAATAATTGTGTTTCAGTTCACCATTATTTTCGCAGTGCCTTCGCAAAGAATTATGCGAATCTTTTACTTTAAATGAGAAATTATTATAAAGTTTTTCGGTACATTTAATTTAGTGAATTTCAATTGTTATGTTAATTTATGACAAAACATGGCTCCATCAAAACATCGAATTCCGTGGACCATGTCGTATTTAAAGATCGAAAAATGTGAATCATTAAATTATTTTTCAAGGGAATTCTTCTTTTCTGTTTTAATTTGTAAAAAAAGCTATGTTTAGTATTTTTTGGAAAATAATATATTTTGAAATGATAATAGTAAATACGTAATTCTTTAAAATATCTTTGTGACAGGTAATATAAAGGTTTCCAGGAAACCTGGGGAAACAACCGTCATTAATTAAGACGTTTTCCATCATGAAACGACCTTTCTCAATTATTTGATTTGCTCGATTACGCCATGTCTTTCTGCGAGGTCCCGGCTGCTTCCTTTACTACTCGAACGTCCTCCTAAAATACGAAAGCGCTCTGAACCGTCCTGGTTCAAAATGTTCCGAGCCTCAGTCGTTTTATGATTTCATAAAAAAAATTTTAAATCAAAAATATTCGAAATTTTGACGTTTTTTAATAAAAATACTATAAAGAACATCGCGCAAAGTATTCAAAGCCACTCATGACTTTCGAACAGTTAGGGCTTTCGGCGGAATGTCAGTTGGACAGTTGATTGGATATAGGGCTAGGGTATTTATATATCCATTCTTAGCACATGTCGACATGATATTTTTGTTTATTCGTATAACTACTTTTCCACAGAATTGTTAAAAACAAAAATATATCATATAACCTAAAAAACCGTTTACTAATGTCTATTTATGTCACATTTGAAAACGTGTGGGCGGAGTCAACGGATACGCGGGACACGAAAAAAGTACTTTAAAGCGGTGTGATAATATGCTAAAATTTGCTGTCTTTTCTTTCCCATGGTGCATGACGTAAAAACCCGGAGAAAGTGATTTATCCCAAATTTGTATAGGTTGGGTAAAAAGAATTAGCTCTCTCTCCATATATTGTTACTTCAAGGTAATGACTAATGACTAATGACCAGGTCTTGCCCTGAGCTAAACGGTGAAATGTTTGGCACCCCTTGTCAAAACCTAAATTGAAACACAAAGAATTTCGAAATACTTATTGTGTAATTAAAATATGTATCTTCAATATTTTCCACGTGAATCCTCGAGTATTATACACAAAAAGGATCACTTTTATAAAAAAAATCATCCCCGTTAACCACTTGTTTTTGGAAAGTTTCCTTATAAAATATCTAAATATAAACTAACAGATCCAAAAAAATAATTATTTATTATTGAATTAATTATTAATTACTGAATGACGGACTTAAGACGATTAAATTAAAAAATCCTCAAAAGTAACATTTGTAAAAAAAAATACCAACTTTCGGGCAATACGTGAGGCTCTATAGGGCTGAATGAAGTAAACCTTAGGAAGTATGTTAAGAATAAAGAACTATAGACGATTAAATAAAAAAATCTTCAAAAAGTAACATTTGTTAAAAAGGGTACCTCTTTGCGGGCAAAACGCGAGTTTTAATGTCGACAAAAGATGCCAATTCTTAGGCTCTATGGCACTGCATGCAGTGATCCTTTGAAATAATGTTAGGAATGATGGACTCAAGATGATGAAATGAAAAAAGATTTAAAACGAAACGTTATTTTTTTTAAATACCACTTTGGCGGCAAATGGTGAACTAAAAAGGATGAAATAAAAAAAATCATCAAAAAGTAACGTTTGTTAAAAAAATTCCAATTTGTGGGCAAAATGCGATCCTTGAAGTCGTAAATCAAATGCCGTTTTCTCAGAGTCTATAGAAATTAATGAAATGAACCTTTGGAATAATGTTTAGAATGGTAAACTAAAGAGGATAAAATTCTCCAAAAGTAACATTTGTTAAAAAAGATCATAACTCTTTGCGGGCAAAATGCGTGCATAAGGGTCGGAAATAAGAGCCGTTTTCATTAACTCTATGAATCTGAACAAAGTGAACCTTTGAAATTATGTTCAGAATAATGAACTTAAGACGATAAAATGAAAAAATACTGTAACATTTGTTAAAAAAAAGTTCCATTTTGTGTGCAAAATGCGACAGTTAGGGTAGGAAATATGATGCCGTTTTCTTAGGCTCTAAAAGTTTGAATGAAATGAACCTTTGAAGTTACGTTAAGAATGATGGACTGTAAATGATTAAATGAAAATAATTTTAAAAAGTAACATTTATTAAAAAAAAGACCACCTTGCGAATAAAATGCGAGCTTTGGGGTCGGAAATAAGATGCCATTTTATCAGGCTCTGTGGGACTAAATGATGTGTACCTTTAGAAATATGTTCGGAAAAATGGACTTAAGACGATTAAATGAAAAAATACTCAAAAAGTAACATTTGATAAAAATATTAAAATAAAAATATTAAATATTACCAATTTGCGGGCAAAATGTAAGCATTAGGGTCGGAAATTTTGATGCCGTTTTCTTAGGCTCTATGGGACTGATCGAAATGAACCTTTGGAAATTATGTTGAGAATGATAATCTAAAGACAATTAAATGAAAAAATACTCTAAAAGTAACATTTAATAAATAACCGACCACTTTGCGGGCAAAATGCGAGCCTTGGGGTCGGAAATTTGATGTCGTTTTCTCAGACTCTATGGGACTGAATAAAATGAACCTTTGAATTTATGTTTAAAATGATGGAATCTAAATGATTAAATGAAAATAATTTTAAAAAGTAACATTTATTACAAAAAAGACCACATTGTGGACGAAATGCGAGCCTTGGGGTAGAAAATAAGATGCCGTCTAATCAGGCTCTATGGGACGGAATGCCATGAACCTTTTGAAATATGTTCAGAATAATGGCCGTAAGAGGATTAAATGAAAATTACTCAAAAGATAACAATTGTTAAAAAAGATGCCGCTTTACGGGCAAAACGCGAGCCCTAGGGTCGGAAATTAGATGCCGTTTAATTAAGCTCAATGGGACTGAATGAAGTAAACCTTTAGAATTATGTTAAGAACGGTGGATTCAAGATGATTAAATGAAAAAACCTTCAATAAGTTACATTTATTTATAAAAAGACCACTTTGCAGGCAAAACGTGAGCCTTGGGGTCGAATATTAGATGCCGTTTTATCAGGTTCTATGGGACTGAGTGAAGTGAACCTTTGGAAATAATAATAAATGGATAACTTTTATAGCGCCGTTTTCGTGGGAAAATCACCTCGAGGGCGCTTCAGAATAATAGACTTAAGACGATTAAAAGAAAAAAAAAAAACAAAACAAAATAATTATTTAAAAAAAGACTACTTTGTGGGTAAAATGCGATCCTTGGGGTCGGAAATTAGATGCCGTTTTCTCAGAGTCTATGGAACTGAATGATGTGAACCTTTGGACTTATGTTAAGAATGGTGAACTCAAGAAGATTCAATAAAAAAACCCCTCAAAAAGTAACATTTGCTAAAAAAGATACCTCTTTGCGGGCAAAATGCGTGCCTTAGGGTCGACAATAAGAGCCGTTTTCTTTAACTCTATGGAGCTGATTGAAGTAACATTTGGAATTATGAAAAAAAAAATATATATATAAATATATTTGTTTTTTAAAAGACCACTTTGTGGGCAATATGATCCTTGGGGTCGGAAATTAGATGCCTTTTTCTCAGAGTCGATTCAAGTGAATGAACTGAACCTTTGGAATAATGTTAAGAATGGTGAACTTAAGAGGATTAAATAAAATAAAATAACAATAAGTAACATTTGTTAAAAATGCGTGCCTTGGGGTCGGAAATTAGATGCCTTTTTCTTAGAGTCTATGAAACTGAATGAAGTCAAATGAAATGAATAGTAGAATGATAGTGAATGTGGAATAATAGTTGAATGAATGTAAGTGCTTTTACAGAATAGCTTTGGTTTTATACCTGCATTACATATGTGCATGGTCTAACTAAAAGTGTCACAGTCCAAACATGTGCTCTATGCGATACAACGTGTTAAAAGGAATTTTAGAAAGCGATGTTAGAATAATATTTATTGGACAGAAAGACATTAAGGGATGCAATTAGGATACAATAGGAGATTGGTAGGAATGTTCAGTGACATGGGTAAGTTGCACATGTGCTAAACTAGAAAAGCCATTTGTGTGCAGATTGATATCATTGGTTTCTCGACTCGTTCGTTCGACTGGTATATAGGAACAGTTGGAGTGGGGGTCACGATCCTCAGCAATAATAAAATAACTCGAGAAGAACACTGAATGGTAGTCGTCTTTGGTTAGTAAGGAGGTAGTGGCGGCTCGTGACTTTTTAGTGTACTTGAGTGCTAAGGTTGAAAAAACGCCATGATTTTTTTTTTCAATTTTTGTATGAAAATTTTTCCGCAACCCGTGCAGTCCATTTTGTGAAAAAATAAAAATCATTTTCTGCTACAAAAACATCAATAAAGTCGCTTTTTATCTTAGATTATCTTAGAACTCTAGCAAACCGAAAAGTCGTGAGCCGCCACTGCTCCTACAGATGACTGCCTGCTTTTGAATAGGTAAAAGCTATCGTACATTGAATATTTCAGAGAGACATACGTCCAAAGATAGACTCCAGTAAGCTATAAAAATACAATTACTAATCCAGTGTCTTAATCCACCCATCAAGTTGTTTGTATTAAACTCCAATATATATCCCCCTTTACATTAAATTCCTCCACTCAACAGACCTCTCCAATCAATTATAATAGTTAGACCATTCTTAAGTATATTGCAGAAATCTGCGACGGAAACTGTGCGTCAAATAAATGTCTGCAACTGCCATATCAAATACGTCCCTGTACACCACTCTTGTTTACCGTTATTGATTATTAATTATCAGTAGTACTTACTGATAATTAAAATACATAATTAATATTCAGTAGAATGGTTCAACTAGGAAAATGAACACGCTATAATGAATGATCATAATCCACTACACTAATGTTATGTTTCCTCACCTAATTATATTTAACAGGTTATTTAATTTGTGGCTGGCCGCCGCTGATACCAACCATTCAATTTGACTTTGGGAAACTTCGTTTGAATGAACATCTCTTAAAATATATGTGTGCAGTCTCAGAGCAATAATATACCAGGAGAGATAGCTTTGTGAAACAGTGTAGTCGGGATTGTTGTTTTTTTCCTGATTCGGACGTGGCTAGGTTTTTCATAAACACACTTTTACATCCATTCATTGCACATGTGTACATAATGTTTTGTTTATTTATATAACCACTTTTTCACAGTATTGTTATCGACAAAAATATAGGATGTAAACCTCAAAAACCGTTGAGTTAAGTCGCATAACAAAACGTAGTGGGCGGAGTTTCCGGAGACGCGGGAGACGGAAAACATGCTTACATACCTAAAAGTGGTGCGATATGATGTGACAACTTGTCCTGTCTCTTTCTCTCTCATGGTTTACGACGTTAAAACCCGAAGAAAGTAATTTATCGTAAATTCGTATAGGTCGGGTAAAAATATTTATCTCTCTCTCCACATTTATTCTTGCTCTGAGAATACAAATCACATTCTTAGAGATTTTCTGTTCAAGGATCCAGACTGATATCTGATAGTATTAATACGCTAAGCCGTCTTCTGGACTCGATTCGGTAGATCGCCGCGCTAGGCGTTAATGTCTGCGAAAACAATACTGGTAATTTCAGCTCACACGTAAAAAAGTTTGTAATTTTATTCCAATTTCGCTACTTCGCTATTTACTCACCATGTCCCTTTTGACATGTGCTCTTCATATATATTCTTACTCCATTATTTCTAAGCTGTTCCAAATTTAAATTTGACCCCTGATAGATCGGATGCAGCCTCTCGGTATTTCTAACAAACGAACAAACGAACCCTGCAACACAAAGTGAGGTTACGTTGTAGTTCCAGGCGCCGGCGGTAGGGCCATGGCAATAAATAAGGTTTTCTCAGAAGTCGGTTGGCGTGCCGCGGCGGCGCATTTCCATAAAACTGCAGTTCGCGTCACGGCGCGACGGCCAGTTGTTAATACTGATTGTTTCATTTCAAGCCTTGATTGCATTAAGAAAGCAATATGTAAAGGCAGGAGAGAAAATATCACTGAAAAAAATATATTTAAAGAAAAAATTCGTAATACTTTCTGTTTCCTTGTTGAACTCAATTTTTTAAATGTATTTATCTATTGTGCTATGGGCTCTGATGTTCTCTGTATGACGTGTTTTATAGACCCCAAGGCACAACAGAATATCGAACTGATATTTTAATTGATTAAACGCAACTTTTTGTCTTCACTGTATTTCTCTGGTGTTCAGCTTTATATATTATTGTCCAATTACAAAAAAATACATAATGCGGAATTGGAAAAAAAAACGTGCAACAGAAAAAGAACAGCACATACATAACATTTTAATGAAGCAATGACAAAAATATACATTAGAAAGAGCATTCAAGTCAAAGCAAAGGTCAAGTCAAAGTTTTGGTAGAGCCGTAAAGAATGACAAATATCATTTAGACTGGTACCAAAAATTTCAAGACCATGGCTTGTCTCGAAATTCTGGACAGTGGAGAATGATACCCATAATTAGTAGAGTGATGATTGAGGAACAGCAATTCAACATGAATGTTTAACTGGATAAGTTGCAACAAAGAAGGTGAGTTAATAATACAATTAATAATTTTGAAAATGCAGATTAAATTAAAGTCTTTCCTACGCTTTTCTAATGAAGATTTTTTTTTGTTTGTTCAATTTCATCAAATTAATAAACGCCTCTTTCTCTCCCTAATCTCCATGCAATTCCGCGTAAGAAGCGATGTTGAACGGATTCAATATGATGAATATGAACAGTACAGAGGTCTCTTTGACTTCATCCGAAACCCGCAGTTCTCTTCAAATCATCAACTCATCGCATCTGTAGGCGACCCCTGTTTCTCTTTTCCTATCAAGGACGTCATTCCATTGATGTGATTCCAACGGCCTGTATGTTATACATAGGTAATACAAAACCAGCATAGTTTCATTTTAGATTGAAGATTATGATGATGGTGTCAGGTCAATAATGCATATGTGAGCCTTATTACCACATGAATGCATATTTCAATCCTTTTATTTTTTAGTAGATATAACCACATTATTTCATTATTTTCTCGAGATCTAGCGGTTTACCAAATAATATGTTGGCATATTTTTCACATTTTACTGTTATTGTATTGAGACATCTAGCTTTTCGTTCTCAAACTTCTAAGTCCCAATAGTTTGGAAAATTGCACATAGGTGGCAGAACTCACACCAATATTATATTATTAACAAACACAATGTTTTTATGTTGGTAGCAAATAACATCTTTTTTAGAAATAACGTTTTATTTTTATTTTAAAATATACAATTGTACAAAAAAATACAAACCACACCTTAAAAATAATCAATTTTCTTAATATTACGGTTTTTTAAAACAATAAACACGTTTTCAACAATATTAAGGAATGATGTTTAAATCATGTTAAATGCAAAATACACAACATATTATAAACGAAGGAAACTCTAAGGTCTTGATCACATCAGATCTCATCAGCGACAAAAATACAAAATTATGTAACTATAATAATAACTAGATAATCCAGAGAAAGTTTGCTGTCAAATTTGCATGTGTGGTAGGTACCTACCCAAGGTCGCGACATAAAAAAATGATTACCTCACCATAGTCCCAAGTGGTCGGACCCACTGGAACTATGGGGCTATACTATCAGCATTAGTCCCAATGGCGGTACCTCAGGTACATCAGGTTCGTGGGTATTGTTATCCAGCGGCGGCCGGAGCGGGCATGGCGCCCGGGGCGGCGGCCGGGGCTGCGGCCGGGGCGGCGGCCGGGGCGGCAGCTGGGGCGGCGGCCGGGGCTGCAGCCGGGGCGGCGGCGGCTGGGGCAGCGGCGGGGCGGCGGCGGCCGGGGCGGCGGCAGGGGGCGGGCGGCGGCGCGGCGGTGGAGGCCGAGCCGGCGCCAGGGGGCTCCTGCCCCAGCGGCAACAGGCTGGGCAGCAGGTAGTAGGCGCCGTTGGGGCCGGCTTGGATGGCGGACTGTACGCTGTTTATGTCGGCCACTGGCGCTGAAAATGTTCATTAGTATATTTTAATACTTGAAGTGTCAATAAGTCTTGCAAAAAGCTAGGCTACCAAGAAAACTTAAAATAATAGCAAAATGTATCCCATCGTGGATGCACACCCTCATTTGTGCAAAGAACAACCCGAGATATCAAATAAATACAAAAGACATACCAAAAATAAATAAAAAATATCCGTAATATCCTTGGAGTAAGAAGTGGAAGGACTGGTCGATAGCTGAGTGGACAAACGCGCCGGATTCCCACCCGGGCGTCGTGGGTTCAATTCCTCTGCTGGCTAAGACCTCCATGATTGCACAAACAACATTTCCGCTTATGATGGGAGTAGGAGTTTTTCAAATATTTGTCAGGTTATTCGTAACCCGGGAATGTTTTTCTTCATTTAAAAAACATAGTGAACAAGGTATAGTTCAAACAAAATACGAAACTTTTTATTTATGGTTTTAAAGTTTATTTTGTAGAACTCCATTTTAATTTTTAGGTTTTTTACTTTTATTTAAATAATAATTATTATTATTTTAATTTTTTAAAACAGTTTTTAGTTAAAAGCTCTGCGATGTAATTATTTTTACGCGTGACAGCTGTTTCGCCTTCTGAGGGCATTATTATTGTTTAAATAAAAGTAAGAAACCAAAAAAAAAAATTTAAAAGAAAAAATAAAAAATAAAAAAATAAAAAAATAAAAATAAAAAAAAAAAAAAACGAAACTTTTTATTCTAATCTCTTATTCAGGTGTAAACTAGACGTACCTACCTACCCGACAGACGCCAACGATTCCTAAGCTCTTGCGGAGTTCAGAAGGTGCATGACATTATTTTCTGTAAAATAAATAAAACTATTATCTTTTTCCTTCTCGCATCTAGACGCGCGGCCCCTTTCTTGCAACTTTGGGCAGCAGGAGACGGTGCGGTGTGCGGGCGCTTAGTGAGCTGACCTGTTCTTCTAACCATGTTGCCATTTAATGTTAATTGAAAAAAATGCTTAAGAATCCCTGGTTGAATTCTGTCGGGTATGTCCTATCATAAATGTATACACTTGTATCTAATAATATTACAAGTTCACTAATAGGTAGTAGGTACCCAATTTCAATCTCGCAAATTGTGAGCTCAAAGAAAAAACCAGCAATTTCCTGGGTGAACCCGGGTAGTGATAATAGGAAGTACATACGAGTATATATATAGACTTTGATTTTTACCCATGGCTGTTTCCAACAGCATTTATCTCGGGAATACTGAGTATCTGCAGTCTTAGTTCGAGGAGGGATATAGCATTACTGCTGTTAGCTCAAAAACTCTTGAACGGTGTGTTATTAATACCTGACATCCTGGCGGAAATTGGATTCTATGTCCCTGATAATTTCACGCGAGGCCGCCAACACAGGCTTCTGTTTCTTCCCAGGTGCAGAACTAACTTACCAATGATGATGCCCTCGGGAAGACTTACTAGGTTAATTAACTGCCTCGCAGGAAATGTGGAACAAGAACGAGCTATTCAGTTTTTACTTTATTATGTAGTATTTTTACCTTTCTCATTGTATAATTATGATTACCATTTTTTGTGTTTTTTGTCGGTTTTGCAATGTATTGGTATAAAACTGTTTTGGCAAAATCAAATAAATAAATATGTTACATGAGTAAATACACACGAGATGAGTTTTAGAAAGATTATGTTTCTTACTCAAGAAGACTGTTATCTTCGGAGGAACGACGGCCGCCAATGGCTTCGTGGGCTTGGCTTCATCCGAGTCCTCCATAAACAAGTCCATGAAGGAACCAAAGCAGGGCTGTGCAAAACAATGCAAATTAGTAATTATTACTTCAAATCATATCAATACATGAAAAATAAAAAAGTCGACAACCGAAGAGGCTGTTATTTAATAAAGCTGCCAGACGGGGGAGTGTTGGGCGGCCTATGTTCTAGTGGCTGAACAGTGTGGAGGACAATACAGCAGCCTAAGGTATAAGGAACTGGAGGGAAACAGCAGGATACCGGCAGAATTGGAAATGTTTCCTGGAGGCGGCCAAGACTCTTCTAGTGCAGCGCCAATGATGTACGAGTAAGTATGTATAAATAAATCATTTCTAAAATGCAAGATTCGTCACTGATTTTTTTTTTAAATGTGGCATATTTAAAGAGGAACTTTGTTAAATACGCTGTAGAAATAAGGTTCAATTTCGTTTGAACAAAAGAATTAGTGTTTTTGAGTATATTATTTTTGGTAGATATATATTGCATGTTAATGGAAATCTAATCAAATCACTTTTTTTTTAAATCGTACTGTCATAATGACAGTAATGGTTTCACGTATTTTAAATGTGATTTTTTGTACAATCTGCATATTTTAAGAAGTTCAGCACTTGCCTTCTTTTCATAGGATTGTAGGGGCTTTGTATATTTTCAGATTTTCAACAAAAAAAATTACCTCAGCCATGGTGCTTTGGAATCGTTTAGATATATCGTGCAATGGGTGATAATGGGTATAGACATAATATTATATATTACATTAAAAAGTAACTAATTCATTACAGTGGAGAACAATGATTTTATAAATGGCCATCGATTTGATATTCAACGATTTGGATATTTGAAGGTCTGAAACAAAACACAAATCATGAAGCTGGCTACTCACGAGCGATCCATTTGGCTCGGACACACAATGAGTTTTGGATCGGCGTGTTTTTTAATCCCCCGTGAGTGGGGAGCCTTAGAATTGAATTAAACATTATTAACTCAGATTTGACCTTACGGAAAATGTTAATCACAATACCCAGACCGAAATCTTTGCATGTTTCTTTTAATCTTTCTAACTTACATTCATATTTCAGAAATACACGATAAAATATGAAGCATTTTTTCCACTTGAAAATGAGCTCGGCAGCGGTCATTTTTTGTTAAAGTTAGAAATGCATAAAGTAATATGGAGTTTAACAATTGGCAGAAACGTTACTCCCAGATAAAGAAGAGGTTCCGAGTTCAAGTCTCGATGGCAACCTAATCGTTTTATAAATACAGTAAATTTTTGAAATTACTAAATAAAGGAAAAATGTTACCTTTGATAAAACATATTCTTTATTTCCAATCACCGCCAAAGTCAGCAACACCAACAAACCTTTAGACAACATTATTAACTGATCGAAGAAGCTAAAGGTAAAGTACTGATACAAACCAATTAGAAGTACAAAGTTTCACTGAGTTATCGAGACTGGCATTTTAATGTTTCCCGGCCTGCTTTTAAGGCGTTTCATATTTTTATTAGGCGATTTATTCATGCACCTATTCCAATATTGCGTTTGGAGCAATAAATACGAACAATGAGCCATTTGGTGACTTGTGTCAATATGAGTTGAGACGGGCTCAGGTGTGCAAAACTTCACTTCCTCTTTTACTAATCGGCCGTTTATTTTGTGGTAACAGTCAAATTTTACCTACTAAGTTTTAACCTTCTTGGTCACATTACATTGTTTGTTTTGAAATTAACATGGGTTAGAAATATACACGCTAGACTTCTCACAAAGATGGCTGAAAATAAACCAAAAATGATAATAATAATGCTACCTAATAATAAGTCGACATGGACAGTTAATGTAAATAGATCCAAAGAGTGATGTTGACATGGACAGATAATGTAAAGATATCCAAAGAGTATCGATGACATGGACAGATAATGTAAAGATATCCATAGAGTGAAGTTGACATGGACAGTTAATGTAAATAGATCCAAAGAGTGACGTTGACATGGACAGATAATGTAAAGATATCCAAAGAGTGACGTTGACATGGACAAATAATGTAAAAATATCCAAAGAGTGAATGCAACGCAACACGGAAGTAAAGAATGTATTCCAGGTTTCATCCAAAGATATCGGAAAATAAACAAAAGGACAAGGAATGTTATAAGTAACGCAACCTGAAAAAGGGGGATGTTTTACTGGACATCACTCGAAAAGATAGGAAAATAAACAAATGGTTTGTTGACTTGGATAGTTTAGAAATAGAAACAAGGCATCACGCAGAGATCAAAAAATGAACTAACGGTGGTAATTTGTTGACGTAAACAGTTTATACAAACTTGAGAGGAAAAATGCATTCTAAGGCTTTTATTCGAAGTAAAATAAACTAATTAGACAGATAAATTGATAAAAAAAGAAGCTTGCCAAACATCCAAAAACTAAAAATAACATAACTCGGGAATAAAAGACCCTACTCGAAGTGGTCGAATAGGATACGATTAGTGATAATTAATAAGCCACTGACAAGGATAGGTAATATAAAATATGAGGTCCAATAACTAAAAGTAGGTAAAGCTGAAAGTAATAATTTCGTGAAAATATTTTTTCTTATCGTCTACGAGTATATTATGCATTTCACTTTTACAATTCGTAAGAAAGGTTTGTATCCATTATTGGTGATACTAATGAATTTTAAACGTATCTGTTTGTTAAGAACTTAAAGATTAATAACACAGAAAAAAACAGACAATATTTAAAGAAAAACATGCCCACTTCTAAATCTGTCCTCAGAAAATCCAAACGATTTTAAATTTGGCGGATCGTTGAATTGGACATCAAATACGATTTCTCATTGAATTTATTTCCTCCAAAAAGGATTCACCATCTCATATTTCTTAAGTCGATTAATATGGACCAGGGGACAAAACGTATGCGGCCTTTAAAATTCAAAACACGCCAACAATGTGACATCTGTTTGAATTATCTCGCGTCTCCATACCAACTTTATGAATGAATACACTGCGTGCTTCTTTCAATGAAAGCGCCCAAGGTGTCCTACAAAATTCGTGAAACTCTCGAAGATGCTCTAGTAATTGAATTCATTTCCGTTCCCACGTGATGATCTTTAGAAATGTGTTCGTTGAAGACCTTGCTCAATGTCTTGTTCGTAGAATTCACCCGAGAAATTAATAAACATGTAATTATCTTCGAACAACCTCTTTTTTTTATTTAAAAAAAAATCTTTACTAAAAATCATTTCAACTACCATACATGTATTTGAAATGGGTTATAAAAATTTAAGTTATTAATTTAATTTTCATTTATAAACATTTTTTAAAGGAAACTAATAGGTACTAATGAAATGCGATGGGCGTAAATTTTATTTATTCGTGTCACATATGAGCTAGTTACTTTTTTTGCTTTACAGAAGCCGGTAAGCTGTTTTTGATGACTCGTGCCAAATCGGTTTCAACATTAGATTGAAGTGTGTAATTCACATTGAAATAGTACGAATTAAATTAACATAATATGATCAGCATAATTTATTCATAAACTAACAGACTTTTGTCCAATTACAAAAAATACAAAACACGAAATGGGAAAAAAAGAGCAACAGAAAAAGAACAGCACATACATAATATTAAATGTAGCAATGACAAAAATAGGACAAAATATACACGAGAAAGAACATTCAAATCAAAGCCAAGGTCAAGTCAAAGTTTTGATTGAGTCGGAGAGAATGACAAAAATTTAGACTGGTACCAAACATTTCAAGGCCATGGCTTGTCTCGACATTCTGGACAGTGAAGAACGATAACCATAATTGGTAGAGTGATGATTGAGGAAAATCAATTCATTGTTTCTGAGTTTACGGCTAAGTTAGTAATGTTGAACTGGATGAGTTGCAACAAAGAAAGTGAGTCAGTTATACAATTAATAATTTTGAAAATGCAAATTAAATCACAGACTTTTCTGCGCTTTTTTAATGAAGAAATTTCTAATGTTTGTTCAATTTCATCATGTGAATAATCTCCTCTCTCTCGCCCTAACCTCCGTGCAACTCCTCGTAAGAAGCGATTATTAATATAACAATTTAAATAATTCTTTTCTCAAACAAGTATTCGGACTGTGAGCTGAAATATTCGTTTTGTGGTAATATGAATTAATTAATATTAATAATTTCTTTATTTTTCTAATAATCCCGGCACCACCATTTTAAATATAATTTATCTCGCATTATCTTGAAAAAAATCAGGGGTAAAAAACTAAAAACATCCAAGTCAGTGTACTAAAAGTATGTTTCGAATTATTGAAAGGCGATATCGACAGTTTTTTTGTTTGTTCAGTTTAGTTTGTACATGCATTTTATGTGATATTTTAAACTTGACACACTTTTTCATTGCGAAAATACTTAACTCTTCTAATTCTAAGTCACCACGACAAAAATATGGTATTGTTTTGAACAATACAAAGAGTTAAATAGTTTATAACGATCCATAAACTAGTGCGTCCGACCCACATTCTAGAAACATAAAACCATCTACGATTACCTCAGCCGTGGGCTTACTTTACTGTTTTCAAATGGCGATATACCACTCTAAAAGCGGAATTTTTCATTTGAATTAATAATGATGAATCTGTAATAAAATTATCTTTTAAACTAACCCATACCATTCCATTCTTTCCGTGATTTTATTTATTTATTTCATAATCGTTTGCAATAACATAAGTGGTAAGAAGCAGATTAAATGTTTCTATGTGATAAATTAGTTACTTCCTGACATATTCCTCGGATTTTTTTTTAGATCGTATTTGTTTTAATATGTTCCTCAGAATTTTAAGATAAACACCTTGGCCAGAAGACCCATCTAGACCTGCTCCAGCAAACTCAACACCATGCCCCCCCCTATACGGACCTCAGAGCAATAATATGCTAGGAGGGATAGCTTTGCCAAACAGTGTAGTCAAGATTATTGATTTTTTCCTGACTCGGGCGAGGCTAAAGTTTTCATGGACACACCTTTTTACATCCATTCATTGCAGATGTCTACATAATGTTTTGTTTATTTGTATAACCACTTTTTCACAGTATTGTTATCAATAAAAATGTAGGATGTAACCTCAAAACCGTAGAGTTATGTCGCATAACAAAACGTATTGGGCGGAGTCGTCGGAAAACATGCTTACATTCCTATAAGTGTTGCGATATTATGTGACAATTTGTCTTATTCTCTTTTTCTTACGGCTTACGAAGTAAAACTCGGAGAAAGTGATTTATCGTAAATTCGTATAGGTTGGGTAAAACTATTTAGCTCTCTCTTCAAATATATTGTATTCTTACTCCAAGCCTAGAACACACTATTATCACGTTTCTAACTATTCACTTCAGAATACGAGTAAAAAGAAATGTTTCTTACTTTTTGATATTTGGGACACATGTCAGAAAAATAATAATAACACAATTAATAAATTTATTACAACTAACTTATTATTATTATTATGTCTAACAATTTTCGTACGAGATATCGTACAACATTTTGTAATCGTCTGGTCTCTTCACCTGCTTCCTGATAGGCCGTATACTTGGCCGTCTAACCGGCCTCATGGGTCGTTTGTTGGGCTTCTTGTACGGCTTTATAACAGGTTCATCAAAATATTCTTTTAGCGCGCTATAATCGTATGACACGCCGCGATCGCCCGTACCCCCATCAGAGTGACTCTCGGAAGTCGCGCTTGATCCACAACCAGAATGACTCCCTGAACCGCCGCTTGAGCTACAACCAGAATGACTCCCTGAACCGCCGCTTGATCCACAACCAGAATGACTCCCTGAACCGCCGCTTGAGCTACAACCAGAATGACTCCCTGAACCGCCGCTTGATCCACAACCAGAATGACTCCCTGAACCGCCGCTTGAGCTACAACCAGAATGACTCCCTGAACCGCCGCTTGATCCACAACCAGAATGACTCCCTGAACCGCCGCTTGAGCTACAACCAGAATGACTCCCTGAACCGCCGCTTGAGCTACAACCAGAATGACTCCCTGAACCGCCGCTTGAGCTACAACCAGAATGACTCCCAGAGGCGTCGCTTGACCCACCACCAGAATAAGTCGATCCTGCGCTTGAACTGCCTCCTGAACTTCCGCCTGAAATGCTTACGGAGACGGAGCTGCTTGCTCCTTGGCCCGGTGAATATCCATGCACATCGCTCGGTGCATAGCCTTGCCCATGATCTGACAGAGCACTCGTCCCATATCCAGCTCCAACAGAGGGTGGTTTTGCAGGAACTAAAAATATGTTTTTTAAATATTTAAATTATATCAATAATCCAAAACACAAATGTGAAACAGAAAAAGCCAGAAAGTAAATAAATAAGGACAATGGTCACAACCGAGAGTCGAACTCGGATCCTCTACTCAGTCCGGGAGTAACGCCTTAACCAATTCGGTCATTGGGACCTTATTAGAAAGTGGCATTTCAATCGATCTCATATTTTCATTGAAAATTATTAGTATTATTTTTAATTTCTTCCGATTTTTGGCAGCCATCTTTGTAATGGATTCAAAGCTCGACCCGAGTTCGTTGAATACCTAGATGGTGTCTAGGATAAATATCCTTTTTTTAATAAGGAATATCTTTTGACTTCTAACAAAGTCTCGAATTAATATTGAAATTGGAATAACTTTGATTATTTACAAAACATAAGCATTAATGTTTTTAAGTTATTTTCAATTTCAAAAGTATGTTTTGTAAGTCATTGCCTTTTGTGCATACAAAAGAACAAATTTTTAAAATAATATGGATGTCCACTCTAAGATTGTGTGTTTCAAATTTCGATCCACGTATAGAAAAACTTTTAAGTGAAAAACAAACTCGACCGTCGCATCAACGAATTAATCAACACATCTTTATTTATTACTTTATAAGGAAGTAGGTAAATGTTACAATTATAACTTAAAATTCATAATTTAATAAAATATTTTTTGTATAAGTGACTGATTTTTTGACCAAATGCAGTGCCCCTATACCAAATCGCGACCCCCAGGTTGAGAAACGACGAGTTAAGGTATCATCAAGCGTCTCTGAGAACAAACACCTACCACTGCTGTATTTTCACCAAACAACTAAATATTTGAATCCATTTGCTTGTTTAAGTTTTACGGCGTGCTCCGTTACTTTCCAAAAGGTCATCAAAGATGTCTTGACCCGTACTGGACGAATTCTCCATAAGAACCTGCATACTAGACAGTCTTAATAAACCATAAGCTTTTTATTCTGCATAGATTTGGTTTGGAACTTTTCTTCACTGGCAGTATTTGATAAATTTCAGTTCAGGCAAAAGATTCAAAATATTAGGCGCATTGTATATTACCTATGGCATTCAGAAAGCCCAAAGTTCCTTTGCCCAGAAGTGAGGCCACTTTACCGGCAACGCCAGCTGCCACGGATGCCGTGTGGTACATGGCTGCTATACTTGGCTGGAAAGGTGACGAATAACATACTAAACTAGTGATAAAACCTCAGAGCAATAATATACCAGGAGGGATAGCTTTGCCAAACAGTGTAGTCAGGATTGTTGATTTTTTTCTGACTCGGGCGTGGCTATGGTTTTCATGGACACACTTTTTTACGTCCATTCATTGCACATGTCGACATAATGTTTTGTTTATTTGTATAACCACTTTTTCACAGTATTGTTTTCAATAAAAATATAGGACATAACCTCAAAAACCGTTGAGTCATATCTCATAACAAAATGTAGTGGGCGGAGTCGCCGGAGACGCGGGAGACGGAAAACATGCTTACATACCTAAAAGCGTTGCGATATTATGTGACGTCTTGTCTCTTTTCCTCTCACGGTTTACGACGTTAAAACCGGGAGAAAATTATTTATCGTAAATTTGTATAAGTTGGGTAAAAATAATTAGCTCTCTCTCCATAAATTATATTAAATATATTTTTACTCCAAGCCTAGGCCACACTAAAGGAAAAAACTGATAATACTTTTGGTTTGTCTACGGTGCCATACAATATGAAGCACCTTTAAGCTGCCTGCTTATCAACGCTTTGAATCGTCAATCGATAAGTATCTCAAAAAAATAACGCACATTTAAAAAACAAAAACAAACACGGCTTCTACTATTGCAGCCTCCTACGTTTATGAAAAGATGATTTACAAATTAAAATATACTCTACCATTGCGTCAACCGTTTCATTTTGTATGACGAAATTGAATACTATAATAAATGCCAAATATTTTATGGACATTATCCTCTCTTTGAAAAAACACCCCACACAAAAAAGTGATCATAAGAATATAGCTCGGAGTGAACTGCCAACTTTTTTTGATGTTTCAGAATAAGACCGGTCGGTAGCTGAATGGACAAACTCGTCGGATTCCCACCCGGGCGTTGTGGGTTCAATTCCTCTGCTGGCTAAGTTTTCCATAATTGCACAAGTAACATTTTCCGCTTATTATGATGGCAGTTGGAGTTTTTCAAATATTGTCAAGTTATTCGTAAAAAATTAAGTTAATGTGATTTATTTTTAACGTTAATTATTAATTATTTTGTTTTGTTCACTTTTTTTCCACACATTTTAATCAAAAAAACGAACAAAACAAAAATTATTATTAATAATTTAAAAATAACATATTTGTAAAACATTATACATACCTATGAACACTTTTTTATGAACTTAAAAAAAGT
Source organism: Drusus annulatus (assembly GCA_022651775.1). Taxonomy (NCBI): domain Eukaryota; kingdom Metazoa; phylum Arthropoda; class Insecta; order Trichoptera; family Limnephilidae; genus Drusus; species Drusus annulatus. Next base: position 1,061,487 of record JAGWCC010000187.1, read on the forward strand.
TTGAAAAATCAGTATATTTTTTTCCGATTCCTCTACATGAGAGAGTTCGGTTTTTACCCATTGTAACAATCATCTTAGTCATATTCGAATTCCGAGCGTATTCATCAGTTCTTCTATCTCGAATACTTTCTCGTTCTAGCATCGCATCATCCCTTACTAATTAGGGAGATGAATGCTATTGGTATAAATTCACCCCCGCCGCTCTAAGTTCGCAGATGTGACCCCTGGAAGGGATATTCACAGCTGTGACGGCCCATAAAAGACCATGATTTATTTTTGATTTTATGGATTCTTTCGTAATCCTCTACTAACTAGCTGGGGTTTATTCAAATACCCCTCATAATGACTATCTAACTAGTACTGCGGCTCACTAGGCCTTATTACTATCACCATCTGATGGTTTTATTTAATTGACTGAGTTTAATTTTACATTAGTGTTGTATAATTATTTTAATGTGTAAAAATACTTACATCGCAGATTTTATTTATTAAAAACCATTTTTTTATCACTAAATAATATTTTTAATTATTAAAATCTGCAATGTAAGTATTTTTACACATCAAAATAATTATTTATCTAACTAAGTAGTTAAATATCACAAGGGTGGGCAGAGAGGATATACTGCCACACAACTTTGTCTTGGCACATACTCTTTGATTGATATTCATACAATATCAAGAAAAAAGATCCGGACGTTGGTGTGAATCCAGCTTTATGTTTGCTTTAACGTCGTTATTTTCGATTGCATTAATTTTGATCCTGGTTTGATTTGAGAAATAATGGAATTGACAACGTCGTAGTGAATTAAATATTTAAACACAAAAGTCTTCTAATTTTATTTATATCTTTGATTAATTGCAATGTTACTTTACTCGAAGACTTGCGCCTTTATTACTATGGGAAATAATTCAAACATAATTAAGAATTATGCGTACATAATTGGTTTAGCATCAATCCATAGCCAGGTCTAATTAACGGTAGTAAACCTTTAAAACAATATTTTTATGAGCACTAGCACACATATGAATAATATCTTTATCATGGGTAAATTCACAAATTCATTCTAATTCTTACAATTAAAGAAACACAAATAAGTCACAAACAAATTACTTGACAATGTTTTAGTTTCTTCTACTACCGTCATTATAAAAGGTAAATCTTGTGCAATGATGGAGCATTGTTTTCACCTCGTTACTCAGATATTTTGTTTCCATTATTTCCTAAAATTACTGTGATAAAAATAATTAAAAATAACTGTATTTCCACTTTAATAGTGTAGCTATATTTATACGCACTTTTCGTGTGGTATGGTTTTAGTTGCAAATGAAGTAGGTAGGTACCGCATAATATCACCCAACACACACCTGCCCAAAGTAAGATTCTAAGTAGCCGTCGCAATGTGAAAAACCCTTCTCACAATAAATACGTATCACGTAGGTACTCGCGCATAACACGAATGAACACAACGTTTACTCATCATAGCGAGAGGGATCGTTCAGTGTTCATTGAACTTATTTTATTGGCTATGAGAATGCTGCAAATCATTCTGTGTGCGAAAGGAAGAATGGAATGAATAAAAAGACGTAGGTTTTCGGGAGAGACAAAAAAAAATTTGGAATTTTGTTTTTATCATATTTTAGTTTCTGACTCATCTCATTTTTCCTTGCTAGATATGTTTCCAAGAAACAACTTGACGTACTTAATCCAAAACTTGATTTTTTTACTCATTCCGTTTTTCCTTTCGCACACAGCATTATCTCCAAGCTCTTTTAGCGTGGATATGTAAAAAATAAGTAAAAGAGAAATAAAAAGCGCGAACTCTATAGAGAGTGACACGATAGACTTCATGTCAGGTTGATATATTAGCTAGTGGCAGTAAGTGTGAGAACCGAATCTCTGTTGCTGCAGAAAAACACGTCAACAAGAAAATCCCAATATCAATACTTACTTTTAAATATAAATGACGCAAGCAATATTCAATGATGCACCGAGTACCAACCCAAAATCGGGAAAATGACGTAGCTTTAAAAAATCATAAATAATCAAGTTTATAAAGTGTCGCACTTATTACTGATATTTTATACTTGAACTATTTTATCAATGACCAATAATTATAATGTTCATTACCATTACTCGTCTTCGTCGATACAGATATACTTGCTCGATGCTAGTCGCGTATTAAATCAAAACCCCTATTTTATTGATTCAAGTGGCAGTTTGTTCTGTGGTCATATCAACACTTGACCAACTGGACATCTAATTAGATGATTTAGATTATAAGATATCAATAATAACCTTTTATCTATTCGTAGAATGCAACGTACGCGAGAAATAGATAAATGCAACGAACTTAGTTTGCATGCGCTCGACGCTTGTTTGTATTGTTTTCCTAAGGCTATTGTTTTATTGATCGTATTTACATTGGTGGACAATCTGGTCGTATTCACAACCTTTTTAATTTGTACGTAATTTAACGAAAAAAATCTTTTGTACGACAAATACGATAAAACAGGTAATTAAAATCTTTATTAAATTTAAATATTTACTTAATTAACGAATCATCACAGAGATTCTCTGCTTACGCCTCCGCATGCCTGGTGCAATTATACTAGTAGTTATGCCACGGGCTGTGAGACCCGGCGATACTAAATCGATTTTTTTATCAGTCTACATAAATTATATTTTTTTGCCATTCTTAACATATATTCTAATAAATAAATACGAAACATTTCGGAAATTATAACCCCTTTATTCACTATGAGCCAAAAAAACCTTCTCATTTATATCTCACGAAATCGTAACACTTATCTTATTATCGCGCAAAACTTAAAATAATATAAAATCATTACCAAAATAGCGCATAGTGTGTCACACAGTAACCATTTTTCAATATTTAACTTAAAAAATAACTTTTATTTATTTATTTAGTACAAATCTAAAATAAATTGAAAAAACTTAAGAAAACAATACACACTTCTTAAAAAAAAAGGAAATAAAAAATGAAAGCTACCTACAAAATAACTACTTCGTACGCTTGGTAGTGTCTGTGAGACCAGCGCTTTGATGTGCGCTTCCGAGCGCAGCGCAGGGAAAACTATTTATTTTCACCTAACTTCACTCACTGGCGGCAGTTACTGAAACGCGTGATATTTTCGCGCAATATTTGTAATGATTACAACTGTTGGAAATTGGCATGGGTCTTACCAGGCATGCGGAGGGTTAAACGAGTAAATAATAATTTTATATTGCTCGTAGTCTACCAAGCCTGTTTGACTGACAGTGAGGTAATATTCAGTTAAATTTTGTACAAGGTACTACAATGTACAAAATAAGTCAATAAGTTGTAATCAATTGGGCAAATCTCCCTACGATGGATACCTGAAAATTCTCGCGACTGGACAATGGAAAAATGAGGAGTCCATTTGATACATTCTTCCATCTTAAGGGATGGACTGCAACCCTCGGATCAAAAACCTCAGGCGAGAACGCTGACTTTGTTCTACATAATGTTTTATTGGAACTCCGGCGAAATGCCAGCGTCGTTGATTCATTCGTAACCAGTTCGTGATACCATCCCCTTCGATAGCATTGGCATTCCTGTCAATAAAGTAGAATGTCCATGTGTACTCAGGTGCATAGGCCTCTGTCGTCGAGTGGTAAGACTCTCGACCACGAATCCAGAGGTCGCAGGCTCAAACCCGGCACCATAACACATTCAATTCATAAAAGATAACATATAGTATATTTGCGACAGCCACCATTCAGAATCGAAACGTTGCTTGAAATGGCATTGGATCTGAATAGCCAGGTACTTCACAACCTTCCTCTTCTCATCTCCTTCCCTTTCCCACCACCTTTAGTCTCACAACATGCACCAATTAGGGAAGCCACACTCCCACTGGCTTTAGACGGTTGGGAGCAGTTCCTACTCTTGTGCGGTATAAACTATAAATTAGAGAAAGCCCGCCCTAAAGTGCAATTGAACGACGCACCCCCAAATATCATAATGACTAAATTGTCAATCGATAATCAACAAAAAGGTACAACATAAGGTATTAATCTATAGTGTTTTGTCTTCATTTTAAACACTGCACCCTTGGAGTAAGAAAATATATGAAGAGAGAGAGGACTAAATATTTTTACCCAACCTATACAAATTTACGATAAATTATTTTCTCCGGGTTTGAACGTCGTAAACCAGGAGAGAGAAAGAGACAAGACAAGGTGTCACTTAATATCGCATCACTTGTAGGTATGTTAGTATGTTTTCCGCCTCCCGCGTCTCCGGCGACTCCGCCCATTACGTTTTGTTAGGCGACATAACTCAACGGTTTTTCAGGTTATATCCTATATTTTTATTGAAAACAATACTGTGTTAAAGTGGTTATACAAATGAACAAAACATTATGTAGACATGTGCAATGAATGGATGTAAAAGTGTGTTCATGAAAAACCTAGCCACGCCCGAGTCAGGAAAAAAACAACAATCCCGACTACACTGTTTCACAAAGCTATCCCTCCTGGCATATTATTGCTCTGAGACTGCACACATATATTTTAAGAGATGTTCATTCAAACGAAGTTTCCCAAAGTCAAATCGAATGGTTGGTATCAACGGCGGCCAGCCACAAATTAAATAACCTGTTAAATATAATTAGGTGAGGAAACATAACATTAGTATAGTGCAGTCATTCCCAAAGTGGTCTATATCGACCCCCAGGGGTCGATTCCGACCTGCAAGGGGTCCACGTCAATGAAAAAAAAAATGGGGGTGCATGAGACGTAAATGGGGGTCCACGGGAGTGGATTCCATTTAGCCAGGCCTTCACCAAAATGTTGGCTTCCCGCAAATGTAATAATCCACCTCACAGATAGTACCTATGTAGGTACTTACGTAATACTATCTTATAATGGACTTTAATTCCCTAATTATATTAATAATAATAATTTTTGTGGAAGATATTTTGCCGATTTGCTAGTACTTTTCGATTTCAAATCTCTACCGACTAGTGCTTTTTTTCGGAGAGGAATTTTTGTTGATTTGCTAGCACTTTTCGATTTGGGATCTCTGCCGACTAGTACTACTTTTGACGAGTTCGACTACAATTGAAGTGTTCACCACGAAGGGTTCATTTCAAAGAACTAGCAGTTCTTGAAGCGTTCACAAAACTTTGAAGTTTTTCCCAACCCTAAAAAAAATCAATACTAGGAAAGCAGGGGGTCTATACAAAACAGAACAAATCGACAAGTGGTCTACGGGACAAAAAAGTTTGGGAACCTCTGGTATAGTGGATTATGATAATTTATTATAACATGTTCATTTTCCTAGTTGAACCATTCTACTGAATATTAATTATGTATTTTAATTATCAGTAAGTACTACTGATAATTAATAATCAATAACGGTAAACAAGAGTGGTGTACAGGGACGTATTTGGTTATTTATTTGACGCACAACTTCTGTCGAAGATTTCTGCAATATACTTAAGAATGGTCTATCTATTAAAATTTCCCATCATACTTATATAGAAAACGAAACTAATCTATTATGAAGCAATCTCCGAGAAGATAAGGATAACAAGATGGCCAGTATAAATTGGAGCATTATGAAGGCTTTAGAAACAGAATATTTATTCGTCGACCACATGTATTGTCATGTACAAGAATAACCCAAATATCTCCAGGCAACCGGCCCACTGCACAGTGCACAGTCTGCCCCTGTCAGAATAGATATCAGTTGTGTATGTTCTTTTGAAAACACGCTCATGTTCCTATATGGATGTTTTAGAAAACAACTACGTTGTCCCTAAAACACGCCGGCGTGCCGATATGGATGTTTTGGAAAACAACTTCGTTGTCCCTGAAACAAAATCAAATTTTGAAAAAATTCTAAGGCTTAAGTCAGCACCCCATATCATACGTCAAGAAGCGGTATCTAATGCGAATTCGGACTTGATATTTTTGCTCCGAGTAAATGCAATCTTCGGAAAACTAACCGGACTTCAAAAGATCAAATTCACCGACCAAAAATGTACACAGGTTGGAACAATATACAAGTTATACGCTCTACTTGTCACCACGTCCGTTGTGTTAGCGACGTTTTACGGGACCATCTATGACTTTGATATACAATTCCATAAAGTACAAGTGCTCATTGCGACACACCTACAAGCCGGATTTATCATGACTTCTCACATTGTTGTCATCCTTCAGAATATCCTGCAGAGTCCTCGGATATCCCTGGAGATATATGAATCTCTAAGTGCCATTGATAAAATCCTTCACCCAAACATGGAGGCTGACATACTCTTTTTCAAAATTGGGGTGATGGCCACTCACACGGTGCACCTATTTGTCGAGGGTGCTCTTTTCATTGCATTCAAATTACTATGGAAGCATATAATATTCGGTAATATGACTTGCGTATCGGCTTACATCATCTTTGGGGAGCTACTTCAGTTCTCGGTGGGAATTAGTGCAATAGCAAGAAGATTCCAATTCCTGAATTTGAGATTAAAAAATATTATTATTGACGTACGTGGGAAAGAAGTAGATCTAAAAAATACCGTAAATTACAAGTTGGAGGACGGAATTTTAATGAATTGTTGGGGAAAACAACGATATTATCATACAGTTAAATTAACAAATGAAATATTCAAAACTACAGATGAGAACATTCAGGAACTCTTGGAAATTTACAGTAAGCTGGCTGATATTGTTGAGAACTTTAACAAAGTTTACGGATTAACGGTAAGAATGAATCTTTGGTCTTGAAACTTGAATCAACTCATATGGATTAGACGAAACACAATAACAATTCAAACTTTCGGTTCTGTTTTCAGATATTTTGTGCATTTATTTACTGCATCCTCAACTTCCTATCTACAGTCACATTGTACACGGTTCCGCACACGTCCGAGACCGTGGTAAGTGGTTCAACGTGTTATTTATCTTTGAACTTAATCATGTTTACAGTTCATAAAGCGCTTTTATTTTAGGAATATTTGCGACTGATTCTTCCCCTGTCATGGTCCTTTTACCAAGTATTCATCTTGATATTTTGTACGACAGCCTGTGAAGTGCTTGAACATGAGGCGTATACAACAGGAGTTTTCATCGATAAACTGCTGGCTTCGTCTGCCGTAGGTAAGCATCATCCTACAATCATGGCTCCAACAGCCTGTTTTATCGCGTTCACGAGGGTCTACGCAGGCGTTCAAGTCTGTGTTGATTAGGAACGCTTAGAGCAATAATACTCGTATACCAGGAGGGATAGCTTTGCATACCAGTGAAGTCAGGATTGTTTTTTTTTTTTACTTGGGCGTGGCTAGGATTTTCATGGACACACCTTTTTACGTCCATTCATAGCACATGTCGACATAATGTTTTGTTTATTTGTAAAACCACTTTTTGACAGTATTGTTATTGACGAAAATAAAGGACATAACCTCAAAAACCGTTGAGTTATGTCACATAACAAAACGTAGTGTGCGGAGTCGCCGGAGACGGAAAACATGCTTACATACCTAAACGTGGTGCGATATTATGTGACGTCTTGTCTTGCCTCTTTCTCTCTCACGGTTTACGACGTAAAAACCCAAAGAAAGTGATTTATCGCAAATTTGTATAGGTTGGGTAAAAATATTTAGCTCTCTCTCGTTTGAGTATTATTAATATTGTTTCAATAATAAATATTATAATGGAAGCATTAAACATAAAAATATGGTGACTTAATTTAATTAAAATCTTTTTTTTTTAAGTTTAGGTTGATTGATTTTGCTAGATTTTTCCGAAGATTTTAAACATTTTTTTGGTAATTTTATGTTTTCCAGGTGCTGACACTGAACTCCTAGAATCTTTTGCAAAAATGGTGCAAAACCGCCCCCAAAGCATCACCGCCCAGAACTTATTTTGTGTAAATTACCGTTTCATTTACTCTCTGATTGGGACCCTCGTGTCCTACTCCATCATTTTTAGACAACTTTCGGATAGATAAGAAAATTCTCTATATGCTGATCTGAATGCCGAAGTTAAAGTTGCCATCTTAGAGTACATAGAGTAGTATCTATCCAAGGCAGTGAAGTCAGTTTTGGACTTTTTGATGATTTTAACATGACTCGGCGCAGTTGGGCGTGGCTAAGACTAAGGCTACGGTATTTATACATCCATTCATATCACATATCGACATAATGTTTTTGTGTATTCGTATAGCCACTTTTTCACAGTATTTTTATCAACAAAAATATAGCATATAACCTAAAAAACCGTTTAGTTGTGTCAAGTTTAGTGGCATAATAAAAAATGTGGGCGGAGTCCCGCCAGTGTTACTTCCTCAGAGTAACAATATAAAGAGACCGTACTAATTTGTGACAAATCGTTGACAAACTCGCAAAATATAGCTCTCTCTTTATGCTCGGTTCTATAAGCATATGAGAAAAAGAGACAAACAATTGTTGAAACCAATACACGATTTGGGGCGGGCTAAATGCCATGTCTTCATTATTTAATCCGCACAAACTTCAGATACGTTTGAACTGTCAGGCGAACGGACTGTCAAAAGTACGTAAATAGTTAAAAACTTGAGTTATTTTTTGTGTAATATCTAGCAAAACATCATGGCCACATGTTCTATGCTTGTTTGCTTTAATCGAAGTACAAAAGGACCAAAAAAAACAGTTTTCACACGTATGTACCATAAAAATCGTCTTTTTTAGTTTGATCTCAAATATTTAACATCCTAACCTACAAAATAACTAGTAACTTACACTAATATGTAATTAATCTTTGGACTATTCGTTCCAATTTAATAAACTTCCGTTTGAAATGAGTTTTAATGCATTTTTTTATATGTTTTACTTAGAGAGATTTACAAGAATGTCAAATAAATTTTCAAGAACGGGGAATCCCCCTTTCGTACGGCTTCTGAAAGTATCCCGGTCTCTTTCTTTCTCATGATACTAACGCTAAATTGTTGGCAAACAGATAAAGACAGAATAGTGTTTATATCTTAGTTATCTTTATGATTTCGGTTGCCTCCCCAGATTCAGGGCTACGCCAAAATTGGAATATTATTATTTATTTAATTATTTTTGTTTTTCTAGGTCCTGTATTATATAATTTAAAGATGTGATTTTTCGTAAACGTCGACGATTTGATTGTTGTAATGCGGAGATTTTTTTTCTAGTTTCAAAATTCGCGTATTACGTTAAAGTATTATATTTTTTAAGACTACCTTTTTTGGAGTATCTACGATTGGTGCAACTACAGAATTCTCGGGCGTTACGGATCTAACATCAAATTCCAATCTAATTTCTTTTTCTTTGATTTAACAAATATGTTAATATGAATTCATACGTTTCACCTGGATTTTTATACCCTTAGCTTATAATTAATTGTTTTTTTTTTTTTTAAATCTATTGATGTGCACATGCACTATTGTACCCATTTCTGAACCTGTTCTCTGATGATTTATGATAACGATCATGCATTTAGATAGTTTTAATTTTGTATACATATTATATATTATTTTCTCCTTGTTAGTTAGAATTATTAGCTTAATTAATTAAGTATGAAGCGCACTTGACGTGAAATATCACAAAACTGTGCTATATAAGTTCACTGTTATTATTATCTGCATTCGAAATTTCCTTACAAAATAACGCGGGACGGAAAACATCCCCACAATACTTAAAAGCGGTGTCATGTTTTGTGAAATTTTTTGTGTCTCTTTCTCTCTCATGGTGTACGACGTAAAACGCAGAGAAAGTGATTTATCGCAAATTTATATAGGTAAAAAAAAAAAAATTGATCTCTCCATATATTCTTACTCCAAGGTTAAGAAAATGATTTAACATCTGTTATCACCGTACATTTTTTTTTTTATTTTACTTTTGTTTGTAAACTATTTTGTTGATGGAGACTGAAGTTCATTTTATAATATGTATTATAAAATGTTCTGTACTAATAATTTAATTCGTTTATATTTTTATCTATAAATAAGATTTTAATAATCTTATTGATTAATGTATCTTTGAATAAACAAAAAAAAATATACAACATTCATTCTTTTTAATGATTTACAACTACCTACTCACAACAAAATACCTAATTTACTTAATTTGTGACAACCCTGTTAGTGATTTTACTCTGAGTTTAGGCCACACCCTTTGGTCATTGCTCCCTTCGAAGAGTTTTGATCATCCAAGGGCTCCGCAGACATTAAAAATAATCTTAATTGTTAAAATAATATCAATAATCTTTAACGCAAATATGAAACAGAAAAAGGCAAAACTAAAAAAAATAACGATCGTGGTCGAGTTGTTAGACGCTCGACTACGAATCCGGAGGTCGTGAGTTCAAATTCAGCATGCGGAAATGAATTTTATTGAATTAGTATGTGTCATAACATTTAATACATTTAAAATAATATGTAGTATATATGCGGCACGTTACAGAGTGGTAGTTTACGGCGAAAGAGCACCATTCGGAATTAAAACGTTGTTTGAAATGGCTTTAGCCGTGTTTGGTGATAAGATCTGAATAGCCAGGTACTTCCTAACCTTCCTCTTTGACATCTCCTTCCACTCCCTACCTCCAGCCTCACAACACGACACAATTGTTGATGCCATAGTCTCAGTGGCTCTAGACAGTTGGGAGCAGTTGGGACTCTCGTGCGGTATTCAGTGTAAAAAATAAGTAAAATTGAAGTGTTCAACTAGGAAGGTTTTCCCGTTTCAGGAGAGTCAATTTGTAATTTTGTTTGTTTATTTATTATTATTTTTTTATTTATTTTTTTTATTACAATAATTAATATAATAATTTTGTGAAATGAATATAATAAAATGAAATAAACAACAATTAAACATTATCGCTAATTGCTTACTCATTCGATGACACCTGATGTTGCCAAACTACACATTTCATTTTTGATGGTAATGTTTCTGGTAAAACCATTATTAATAACGATAATAAAAAGATATTATCAAGCTTTGAAAATACATGGACTATTCTTAATTGATTAAAAACTTTATTAAATTATTAAACGTAAAAAATGTACAGAAGCAAACTTGCAATCGAGTTACATCTAGGAAATATTGGATACTATTCGGGCCTTATTAATCTCACACAAATAATTAAACATTAATAGCTGGTATTTTTAGAAGGTGTAACCCCCAGAGCAATAATATACCAGGAGGGATAGCTTGTGTAGTCAGGATTGTTGATTTTTTCCTGACTCGGGCAGGCGTGGCTAGGGCCTGGGTATTTATACATACATTCATAGCACATGTCGACATAATGTTTTGTTTATTTGTGTAACCACTTTTTTACAGTATTGTTATCAACAAAAATATCGGATATAACCTCGAAAACTATTGAGTTATGTCGCATGAAAAAACGTAGTGGGCGGAGTCGCCGGAGACGCGGGAGACGGAAAACATGCTTACATACCGAAAAGTGGTGCGATCCGAGTGCTTATCTCTTTCTCTCCCACGGTTTACGACGTAAAAACCCGGAGAAAGTGATTTATCGGAAATTTGTATAGGTTGGGTAAAAATATTTAGCTCTCTCTCCATATATATTCTTGCTCTCAGGTCTGACCTGAAACCTAGCAAACAAATCATTGTGTTGTGAGCCATTTGTAGGAAGATGTTTTAGATAACATTTAAGTTTCTCCCGGCCGGTATTATGCGGTTTGTCTTTTAGGGTATTGCCATTTTGTACTTCCTTCTTTTATTTATTTTTATATGAATACCGCACAAGAGTCTCAACTGCTCGCAGCCGTCAAGAGCCAGTAAGACTATGGCATCCCCAAATAGGGTATGTTGTGAGGCTAAAGGTTTTGGGTAGGGGAAGGAGATTGGGAAGAGGAAGGTTGGAAAGTACCTGGCTATTCAGATCTGGATACCGCTCGACCATGGAGGCCGTCACTACAAAGTTTCTACTACAAAGGACCAAGAGTTTCAAAGACTATTTCCGATTTAAAAAAAATCTTAACGCAAACTGAGACCTGTCCGCCCCTGAACTGAAGTCGTATTCAGATATGTGAATTTAAAAAAGTTATCCACTAGACAGGATGGGAGGTTTGGAAAATAATTCCGTTGTCCCTAAGACCAGATCAATATTTCAAAAAACGCAGGGGAATAAGACCGCACCTCGGTTAGTACGACCCCGAGCAGCGCTATGCAAGACAAATACGGACTTACATTTTTTGGTCAGATTTTATACAATCTTTGGGAAAGTGACCGGAACCCAAAGAATAAAGGTGAGAGACCAGGAACTGGCCCAGGTTGGAAACATATACAAATGCTATGCTTTATCATTCACACTATGTGTTGTTGGGGCTACGTTTTGGGGACTGATTAATGAAATTAATTTTGGCCAATTCACAACACCAACAATCGTTACAACAATAATGCAGTTCATATTTTTGATGATTGCCCACATCGCTGTCATCCATCAAAGTATTCAGAAGAGCCCTCGGATATACCTGAAGATATTTGGATGTCTAGGTGCCGTCGATAACGTTCTTCATCCGTATTTGGAAGCTGATATAAAAAATTACAAAGTTAAGGTCATAGTCATCCACATGTGCATCTTATATGTAAGAGCATACTTTTTATTGGATTTATGTTACTTTGGGAAAATACTGAATTTAGCAATGTTTCTTCCATAAGTGCTTTCGTCATCACTGGGGAAGTTCTTCAGTTTTCAGTTGGAATTAGTACTATAACGAGAAGATTTCAATACCTTAATTTGAGATTGAAAAATGTGGCGATTGTCGTCAGCGAGGAAGGAGTGAAATCAGAAAATTCCGCAAAGTTTGAGTTGAACGATGGAATAATGATACATTTTTGGGGAATGCGGCAATATCATCGTATTCCAAATTCAACTTACGAAAATTTTAAAACAGTAGAAGAAGATGTCGAAGAGCTTATAGAAATTTACAATAAGCTAGTTGATGTTGTTGAAGACTTCAACAATATTAATGGAATAGCGGTAAACATTTTTTTTTACTTCAATCGAAATCAGGAGAAATGCTTTCGTAAAAAAATGTAAAAATCGTATTTGATTTTAGATATTGTGTTGTTATATCCACACCGTTATCAACTTCCTGGCTACAATCAACACATCTGTGTTGATGGATAGCACCTTCCCCACGGTAATTTTTTCTGTGATGTAGTATTGATTGATGACTGATATCATTACTACTAACTAACCATCACGACGTTTCTCTGCAGGGGTAGGCAGAGAGGACGGACCGCCATATAACTCTGTCTTGGCACACACTCCTTGCTTTATTCACATTCATACATCGTCTCATACATACTCTTCCGTTATTCTGACTCTTTACATGACCCTATTCAAGTATTTGATTTACTTGATCGTGCCATGTCTTTCTCGGGCGTCCTCGACTTCTTCTTTCATTCACTTTTGCATCATATATTCTTTTCACACTTATTTTTTCGTTCATTCGCTCTACATACCCAAACCATCAAAGCGTCCCTTTCTTGATCCTATTCATTACGCTCACATCAGCCTTGCATTCTTTCCGGATGTCCACATTTTTTATACGGTCATACATGGTTTTACCGCACATACGTCTCAGGGATCTCATTTCCACAGCATTCAGTCTACTTTCATCCTTCCTCTGCCAGTTCCATGCCTTTCTTATTTGCGCCAACAGCGTTCAGTCCTCCATGAATGGAGTTTTCTGCATTTACCCTTCTTTCAATATCCTTATCAGCCTTTCCGCCTCTCTAGAACATACTTCCTAAATACACAAACTCATCCACTTGCTCCAAGTAGTATATATATATTAGCGTAATAATATTTATATATATATATATATATATATTTATTTATATTTATTATTTTTTTTGTGTATTACAGATTGTATATAACCATTTACAAAACGCAAGAAAGTAACAAAAGTAAATTAAGAGATATTTTTAACATGTCTCTTGAAATCTTCAAGGTTTATGTTGAAGATATCAAGAGACATGTTATTTAGTAGTACCATACCCCGTGTCATGCTGTGCTGAGCCAACACGTCTGTTCTGCCATGTGGAATGCACAGCAGATCGTGATGTCGCCCCTGGCAGTAGTTGTTTGGCACAAACAACTTACATACTAACATAGATATCATTGCGATATTACCATTAATACGCTTTTTTTAAATCGCTTCTGTTTTAGGGATATATGGAAGCGATCCTTCCTGTGGTATGGTCCTCACTCGAACTATTGACATTGACGATGTGTACTACAGCCTGTGAAGTACTTGAGCAAGAGACGAAAAAGTCGGGAGTTTTCGTCAGTAAATTGCTGACGTATTCCGCTGTAGGTAGGCATCACCCAACTACATATATTACAATAATCTAGTAATTATTTTCGTAGAACAAACTTTTATGTGGTATTTCCGCCTTTTATCTTGCCGTTCTAATAGTCCGCTCTTGGCCCTCGTTTCTTATGTCGTGGCACCCATAGCAGGCTTATTCTGTGTTCAGCGTACTCTCATAATTCTAGACTCGAGACCATTTATTATTTTACAGATCCGCCTTGTGTATTGTCAGGGTGTCAGGTATATTACTTTGACAGTGGACTTTCTAGTGGTGCAATTTAATGCATACCGGGCATAAATACCACCTTCGGTTTTCTTTCAGGGTATGTGGCTAATCCGCACAAGAGTCTCAACTGCGATTGTGCATTGGGAACAAGCGGACCCATCCTGATAACTTTTTACGTGTTTGGCACCAGAACAAATAATCATAAATATATTCCACCGTATAAAGCTAGATTCACACCAACGTCCGGATCCGCTCAGTGACGATATTGTTCCGCATGAGAGCTTATTGATATGGTATGAATATCAATCAAAGAGTATGTGCCAAGACAAAGTTGTATAGCAGTATATCCTTCTGCCCACCCGCCCAGCGATATTTAACTACTTAGTTAGTTAAATAATTATTTTGATGTGAAAAAATACTTACATCGCACATTTTTTTTTATTAAGAACCATTTTTTTATCACTAAATAATATTTTTAATAATTCAAAATAATTAAAAATATTATTTCGTGATAAAAAAATGGTTTTTAATGATGTAAGTATTTTTAAATATCAGAATAATTATTTAACTAACTAAGTAGTTAAATATCACAAGGGTGGGCAGAAGGATATACTGCCACACAACTTTGTCTTGGCACATACTCCTTGATTAATATTCATACCATGTCAATAAGCTCTCATGCGGAACAATATCGTCACTGAGCGGATCCGGACGTTGGTGTGAATCCAGCTTAAATCTGAACGTTCGATTACTAAATAGCTTAGTTTTACTCACTCTGTGGATAACATTTTTTTTATTATAACGTGTTCTGTCAAATATTTATGTAATTTTTTTTGTTTTGTACTTATTTTATATTCCTGAAATATCAAATTATTTAAATAGTACCTATTTACTGGTATTATTGATTTTCCTTTATTCATTTTAGTGAGATCGTGTATTAATTTTTCGATAGATGCAGACACTGAGCTTCTAGAAGCATTTGCAAAGTTGGTGCAAATGCGTCAGCCAAGGATCACAGCCATGAACTTCTTCTTCGTCTCCTACAGTTCCATTCATTCTCTGATCGCAACTCTCATATCCTATACAATCATTTTGAGACAACTTTCACCGAAAATATGAAGCAAATGAATACAATTATCTCAACAACTACGTTATACGTTCACAACATCAAGTTTGACTAAAGCCTATTGGTAACGGAGCTAAATTCAAAGATAAGTCGATAATTTACCTAACAAATCATTATCTTTTATATGCCATGTATTATTCTTACAATGGTAATGGTACAAAAATAGTAACATTATGTTGTAAACTGTGAATTGTGTTATAATGGTACAGCGGCAATGGCACAATATTATGTTTTTGTTGCACAATTTTAACTTTTTTTTTAAATTTTGATGTAAACTACAACCTGTAAACTGCTTCTGCTCTCAACACAGGATTTCCTAGAGAGACAGGCACAGCACTATCACCCTTATATTATAATGAAGAAATGAATATATATGTATAATTTTATTGAATGTATAAATATAATATCCTTCACCTGCGATTAATAAGTACCTCTTATTATATAAAACGTCAAGTAGGTGAAGGTTGCTTACAATTAACTATCCATTCGAATGGCAGGCTTTCATTTTAATTCTCAATACACTAAATTGATTGCGCCATTGAATTAATAAAAAGTGGTAATAAAAAATGAGATAATTACATCAAAACAATGTTTCCCTGACACTTTATTTACGACCAAAGGTTGTTTGTACAGTCACAGCGAGAACCACAATAGTTTATAGATAGTTATCAATGGAGGATCAAAATCCTTCGGGAGATAAACGCTGTAACATTGCATCCTCGTACCGCCCAGTTCATATATTACTATCTTTATTTGGGCTCAGTAAATTCACCTACGTTAAAAACAGAACATCGAAACTGGGAAAGTTGTCATTAATATGGGCCATTACTTTGGGCATTTTAAATCTGTCGGTAACCTTTATTACAAACAAGATGAAGATTATTAATACATTAAACAGAAAAAGACATCTTCCCGCTGTTACTTACATCATCCACGTTCTTTTATCGTTGTCAACGTCAATAACTTCTGTTTTTAGCATATTTGCCTCAGTCTGCGCTGGTAAACAATATTCCGCGATGGTCAACAATTTTGAGACAATCGATGTCAAACTAAATATACGCAGTAGAAAGGAATACACAGATTTGAAATTCACGTTATTTTGCTTTGAACTATGTGTCGTTTTAATTTTCGTAGCAAAGAGCATTAATCAGTATATTCACAGAGTCGAAGAACTTGACATGTTGATCCTTTATTTGTATGGCATCGAGTTTTTCACTGTTCTGCAGATGCTCGATTTCATTTGTATTTTTTGGATTACCATAACCAGGTTTGAGAAACTCAATATCAGAATGGAGTCTCTGTTAAATGGTGTTATTGACGCCAACAAAACTGAAAGT
Organism: Drusus annulatus; assembly: GCA_022651775.1. Classification (NCBI taxonomy): domain Eukaryota; kingdom Metazoa; phylum Arthropoda; class Insecta; order Trichoptera; family Limnephilidae; genus Drusus; species Drusus annulatus. Next base: position 1,078,515 of record JAGWCC010000187.1, read on the forward strand.
TCATCTGAACTTTTCAGAAATGATTTCAAAGCCATAACTAGAGTTTTGGAGATTCGATCGAAGGATTTTGACAATTCGTATGCATCGCCAAGCATATTATTAAAAGATAGCCTTCTAGAAAACATGAAGTTATTTGACCTATTGGCTGAGAACATTTTTATCATTAATAACGTCTTTGGTACATCGGTATGTTCTGCAAAGCATTGACTTGCAATATCGTGTGGCAACAATACATCAATCAATGCACTGACTTCAAATTGTCTTCATTATTGCAGCTAATTTTTGCAACAATAACATGGTTTCTTCATATTCTAACAACGATGAACGGTTTGATACTGATCGACATAATAACTGAGTTTTACGTAAGTACTGTACATTTTATCAGCTATCTCATATACTGTTCTTGAATATATATACCATATAAATTATATGTTTTGTCATCACATTTGTTGTTCAATTAAAAACTTTATAAAATCAACTAAACGTAAATTACCCATTTAATTTAATATAAATAACAAAACATTTTATTGATTAGCTGGTAATATATGGTACACCCCGTAACAAAATACGGGATGTATTTTAACTTGCCAAGAAGATATATTAGTTGCTTTATGTAATCCACCCATTTTAAATATAGAACAATGTATGCTGAAATATATTATGGGTAGGCACTTTATTAGGTAGGTAGGGATTTAAAAATAAATAAAATTATTTGATAATTTTCATCCACATTTTCAATCTTGAAAAGTTCTCACTCGTACGTATTTACGAACGTACGTACTCAACAAAGATTTTCTTAGTGGTTATTAATCAAACAACTTGATGATAGAAATTTGGATATAACATATTAGGTAGAAACAAAATAGTACTACAACAAAGTTTTTTAAAACCTTATTTGATTTAATTTAGAATAATGCAATAGAAATACACTTCTTACAAACCAAAAATATTTAATAGGTTATTAATAATAGCGTTTAATTCGACATATTCTGGTAATTTTGGAGGACATGGGGAGATACCTTTGCGAAATAGTGTAGTCAGGATCATTGACTTTATACTGACTCGATGCAGAGAGACAAAGATATATTAAAGGATGTTGGATAACCTATTAGTTACCGCCCATATGGAATTCGGACATTGTTTATAGATATATTTGAACACATTAAACAAAACAATATTAATACACCATTAAAATTATTTATAAAGTCAAAAATATCACACAAACACAAATAACAGAAAGTTTGCCTAAATAATAATGGAAGTTTTTTTGTTGATTTAATAACAAATGGATAACTTTTATAGCGCGGTTTTTGTGGGAAAATCACCTCAAGGGCGCTTTACAAATTAATTTATCTAACCTATAATTTATCACTCAAGCTTATAACTAATAACTTACAGTTAAGATTTATTACTAATAACTTACACCTAATATTTTCAACCAGTGACTTACTATAAGAACTTATAGCTTGTAACTAACAGTGAAATAGATGCTAACATTAAAAACATTAATATTTACACATACAATAAAAGTAAAAATAAAACTTTTAACCAACTTATTACGAAATTATTTACAACGTGGATATTCACAGACATAGTACAAGGAAATGCAAAGAAATTAGACTACCAGAAAGAATAAATCCAATAAACAAAAACAGTTTACTCTATAAAGAGATGAATTTTTACAATGCGCTGCCGGAAACCATGAAAATTATACTAAGTAACAAATTAAAAATAGCCTGCAAGAACCATATAAAATACATTATCTCTTTATATCATTGAACATGTGAAAATTCTAAGGTTCGGTCAAAAATATTTAAATCTGTTGAAATACCTGTGAAAAGTGATGTTTTATAATCTTTGTTTGGTCTTATTTGGACATTCACGCATAGCAAATATCACCATCATGCTTTATTTATTTGTATAAATAAAGCACGATGGTGATTCCTCAAAATCCGTTGACGTAAGTTATGCGACTCGATGATGTGAAGTTAGCGCGGACGGAGAACATCCTTACATACTTAAAAGTGCTGCGATATTATGCGACGACTTTTCTTGTCTCTTTTTCTCTCATGATATACGACTTAAAAACCCGGAGAAAGTGATTTATCGCAAATTTGTATAGGTTGGGTAAAAATATTAGCTATACCTCCTTAAATGGTTACTCCAAGCTTCTAATAAATAAGGTGGCACAGTTGGATTTAAAAAAAAGATTTATATGCTTAAATCTTCGATTAAAAATCATATACGAGTATGTATTTCGCATTACTTTTACGTCGATTTCACCGCTAATAATGAGGGCCGTTACAATATTTTATCGGTTGTTCGCTTTTTTTGTATTTTAGGTCAACTACACAACTTTCATATTTCTGGTGGAACTGATACCTCTGGGCTCAGTTTACGTGTTTGGCGTGTACCTGGCCGAAAAAATGAATGAGAAATTAGGTACACTTTCCTCTACAATAGATAAAATGACGACCAAACCTTCAATAAGTAAGTTAATATACACAAACTAATAACAACTCAGAGCAATAATGTATCAAGAGGGAGCGCTAGTTTAGTCAGTATTGCAGATTTTTGCCTGACTGGGGCGTGGCTAGGGTTAGGGCTAGGGTATTTATACATCCATTCATAGACATCGACATAATGTTTTTGTTTATTTGAATAACCAATTTTTCACAGTATTCTAATAAACAAAAATGTAGGATATAACCTAAAAAAACATTGAGTTCTGTCCTGTTATGTCGCGTAAAAAAACGTAGTGGGTGGAGTCGCCGGAGACGCGGAAGACGGAGAACATGCTTACATAACTAAAAGCGGAGCTATATTGTTTGAGAACTTGTCTTATCTCTTTCTCTCTCACGGTTTACGGCGTAAAAACCCAGAGAAAGTGATTTATCATAAATTCGTATAGGTTGGGTAAAATGGTTTAGCTCTGTCTCCATATATATTATTCTTGCTCTGAGAATAAAGCATATTTGTTTTAACGCGTTCCATTATTATACTAATTTCAACATTTGTTATTTTGTTCGGTTTTAGAGGAAACAGAACTCGAGCTATTGGAGTGCTTCTCCCAAATGGTGGCGAGTCGGGACATTTTCATAACTGCTAACTACTACTTCGTCTATGATTTTTCTTTTCTCTGTACCCTTCTTGGCAACGTTGCGACATACTCCATTTTATTGTTGCAAGTCAGCAGCAAGACAAATTAATTATTTACAAAAAATAAATGATCAGCGATCAAGAAAAACCATATTTTTATGAAATTCTTGTTGATAAATATTTTATTTTGATTTATGTTTTTGAACAGTTAAAATATAGGATTTATTTGCGGTTTGAATGTGCCCAATTTTAAAATAAACGCTTTTCAGTAGAGAGTGAATATTTTTGTGTGCGGAAGGAAGAACGGAATGAGTAAAAAAACGCAGGTTTTCAGGAGAGCCAAAACAAAATTTTGGAATTGAATTTTTTCATGTCATTTTTTGTCATGTGTATTTTTTTTAAATACACATGACATTATTTTATTTTCTGACTCATCTCATTTTTCCTTGCTAGATATGTGTTATGAACAATATTTTTTTACTCATTCAGTTCTTTCTTTCGCACACAGATTTTATTTCATATTTTTAAAATTTATAGTTATAAATATCACCCAGTCAATCCAGAAATAAGTCATTTCAATTTTATATTACTAATTGATTTTATTATTATGATTACTGATTAAATCTCCACAATATTATCGAATGCCGGCGTCCCACAGGGATCGGTTCTGTTGTTAACATTGTATTTTGTTGCAAATTGATGACCTTCTGTATGCGCAAATATTTTATTTGATAAGTAGTTTTCAAAGGACACGTAAACTAAAATGCCTCGGAGGGCTCCGGAATAGAAAATGAATAATCGCCTCAAGAAAAATCCCCTCCAGGTTAAAGGGTAGTCTTGTAGAATGCATATTTCAAATGCCCAATCGTCTGTAACGACGACTAGTAGGGGTCGTAAATAATAAATAAAAACATTGATAGGATCAGTGGGACGTCATTAGAGAATGACGAACGATAATAAATGTGGATTGTTATTGGGAAGGTGTGTAATTAGGATATAGCATTACTACGTTTTGCTCATAAACTCCTGAACGGTGTATTATTTATACCTGACATCCTGGCGGAAATTGGATTTTATGACCCTGATAATTTCACGCGAGGCCGCCAACACAGGCTTCTGTTTCATCCCAGGTGCAGAACTAACTTACCAATGGTGATGACCCTGAGAAAAGTAACTAGGTTAATTAACTGCCTCTCAGGAAATTTAGATATTTTTCACACGAGCTACAACAAGTTTAAGGAAGAACTAGCTATTAAGTTCTAACTATATTATTTACTTCTTGAAAACTATTTTTTTTGTTTTTAAACTTCTTTTTACTTTAATCTTTGTGTAATTATGATTACCATTTTTTGTGTTTTTTGCAATGTTTTGTGTAAAACTGTTTTTGCAAATATAAAATAAATAAATAATCTTTTAAAAGTCAATATCCATGGATAATGATTATTATTTAAGTTGACTAACACTCGTTGTCACTGAATACTTCCAAGTCATATAAATATTCAGGCAAAGTCATCACTCTCCTAACCAATTCCATTTCACCATTTGAATATTCGTGTCCAGCGATCAGTCAAATTGCTTGATGCGGCAGACTGATATATGAGGTCAAACACTTAATAAAAATTACATTGTATTTCTAAAGGGCAGCTTTATGATATTTCACTTCAAGTACGCAATAATTATAATGAAATTTCCTTAAACTGTTTGGGAACTAGACACAATATTTTTTTGAAATGAACGAACATCAAACAATAACATACATACCTAATCAATTGACTTAAAAGTTTATACGGTTACCAGCACTGTAGGGTTGCTTTACTGCATATAAAAAATAAAATTATAGCGATGACTAGAAAAATCACTCCGATCAACGCGCGTGATAAAATTGCAAGTGCTGATCATGGGAAAGAACAACAAGACGAAAAGCAATACAACATGTTCTACGTCTATAAATCCAACAATTATCTCAACAAATTATTTGGTCTGCAAAAGATCACATACGGTGAAACCAATAAGCCCATCGGGGGTTTTGCGAAGCTATACGCTTTGATCACAATAGCGCTAGTAATCACGGAAGGTTACTACCTCATTGGAGATTTGAGGAATAGAAACGGTGTTCAGGCAATTATAGTCGTGATAGACATCTTGTCCAATGTCTGCGTGACGGTCACAACCATTGTTTCAATATTAACATCAGCTTTCTTGGTTTCCCCTTTCATGCTTAGAGCTTTGCAGGGGTTTGGCCCCATCGATGACAAACTCGGCATCGAGGGAAATCAAAACTACATTTATTTAAGGAAGAGGATTATGTTAGCCCAGTTCGCACTCATCACGTTTAGCGTGTGTCACTTTTGCTACGAATATTATATTGGCGTAGTACAGTGGAATTTCGGATACCGGGCAATCACTTTACATCTAATTGACTTCAGCGTTTACATTCAGATGTTCGACTTTACAACTGTAATTTGGGTAATTGTCGTTCGTTTCAAAATGTTCAACTCTCAATTGGTGGAGTTGGTGAACGAAGAGAATGAATTTGATCAAATCTACAGTGATGAAATGATAATTTTTCCCGATGAAACGGGATTCAACAAAGTGTCTGATTTCTTTCTGAGAACAAGAACTTATAACAAAACGAAGTTCGACCAAAAGAAAAAATCACAGAACTTGATGCGACTTACGAAGGTGTTTGACGAACTGGCTGACGTTTCGAATATTGTGAGCTCGTGTTTTGGACTGTCAGTGAGTAATGACACTTTCAAATGCGAAAGGATATAAAAAAGAGGCGAGGATGAACATTTTTTAGCCTCATTTTTTTTCAGATTCTTTTCACATCGACCAAGACATTTCTGTATATTATTTCTACTGTAAATGGATTAATCATGTTTGAAGATCTTCTCAAGGAAGATGTGAGTATTATATTGTTATTCAAATTATAATTATCTTTAACGCTTTACGTTTTTTTTATTTTGATATAATCATTAAAATAATTCAAAAAATTTCAACGAAATATGTAACAGGAGAATACATACAAAATAAAACAGGTCGTGACCGAGTTGTAAGACGCTCGACTACAAATCCAAAGGTCGCGGGTGTACAAATAACTTTCATTTAATGCATATGTGTCATAACACATTTAATTCATAGAAAATAGTATAAAGTATATTTCCAGCACGTTCCAGAGTGAGTAAATACTCTAAGCTCTGGTGAAAGACCACCATTTAGAATCGAAACTTTCCTTGAAATGGTTTAAGCCTTGTTTGGTAACCAGATCTTAATAGCCAACCTTCCTCTACCCCATCTCCTTCCCCTCCCCACTACCTTCAGCCTCACAACATATCCCAATTGGGGATGCCATAGTATCACTGGCTCTAGACGGTTAGGAGCAGTTGAGACTCTTGTGCGGTATTTACTATAAAAAATAAAAATAAAGTAATATAGATATTTTAATTGAGTTATGGCCCCTTATTAATGTATTGTGTGCTGACACACGCCATTATATGTGTAAGAGCTTACTATGCGAGAAAGAGACACATTTAATTGATCCCTTCGCGGTAGAAAGTAATGAAAATACGTATACTCGAGGCTTACAACAATTGGCTAGTACACCAAGAATAGTGGTTTTCAATCGTGTTTCTGATTTATTAGAAAATTCAATTTAAATAGGTTTTTGAATGTTTTCCAGTAAAATACCTTATTGGGGATGCCATAGTGTCACTGGCTCTAGACAGTGGGGACTCATGTGCGGTATTCACTGTAAAAAATATATTTTAAAAATTCAGAAGTAACTTATTTATAATAATAAATAGATAACTTTTATAGCGAAAACCACCCCAAGGGCGCTTTGCTGATTGAACTACCAAAACCTATTTAGAAACTGTCATTTTTATCTTTTTGGTTTCATATTTAGTTGAAAATTATTGATATTATTTGAATAATTAATATTATTTAAGAGAAATATCCATAACGTTAGGTACTAGCAGGTAATTTTGGATGTTTGGCCTTTGGTGATATTGTAATGTAGGTATTACTTATCAAAACGAATATGAATTTTCAGGCAAATCACACGATTCTATTTATAATTGGTTGGTGTTTACCCGACACCGTTTACTTGGTTGCAGCAGCCTACGTAAGTGAAATGATGAAAACCGAAGTTGAAAAGACAAACAGTTATATTGATAAACTCAGCATCAATACAGAACATGGTAAGATTTAAAATTATTCGTGAAATTCTTTGCCAAATATTACATATATTATTTTGTGCTCAGTCCCTTACGAGCACTATTGCTTTTTTCAGGTACGCAGAATAGCGACTTGATTGAGAATTTTTCCCAGCTTCTGTCAGTGAGGGAGGTGTTTGTCACGGCGAGTAACTTCTTTCCTTTTGACATGACATTCGTCCTGTCTCTAGTTGGAGCCGTAGCTACATACACCGTCTTGCTGATGCAGGTCAAACCATACAAGGAAGTCTTAGCTTCTAACAGTACCACCGCTGGCAATTTCACTAATGTTACAATATCCTGAAGACACCAGGAAAAGAGTTGAATTATCAGATATTATTATATAATATATGCGCCGAAGATATTGTATTGCTTATTATAATAAGATGCATGCACTTTGTTACAGAGTGAGATATTCACTCAGTATTTATTTATGTACACCCATTAAAGAACACAAATATTATCAAAAAAAAAAAAAATACTCATAAACAGTGCAAAAAATATTGTACAAGAAAGAAAAAATAGCATTGAATAACAGGTACATCCAGAGTTAAATAGTTTCTACAATTATTTGGACGCAGTTTATGCAGAAAGCATCCAACCCCAAAAAGATGAAAATGAAAAAAAGGTGTCTAAAATATGACGATAAAAAAGCATTAATATGCGTAATCGGCATTTGTAAAGTCTTTTATAATTTTACAATCCTTTCATAGCATATGTCGACATAATGTTTTTGTTTATTCGTATAACCACTTTTTTACAGTATTGTTAAAATATATATATATTACATGTAACCTAATAAACCGTTGAGTTATGTCAATTTATTTTGCATATCATAACGTGTGGGCGGAGTCAACGGAGACGCGGGACACGAAGAACATTCTAACAATACTTTAAAGGGGTGTGATAATTCGGGAAAATTTGTGGTCTCTTTCTTTTGTATGACGTGAAAACCCGGAGAAAGTGATTTTTCCCAAATCTGTATAGGTTAGGTAAAAAGAATTAGCTCTCTCTCCATATATTGTTACTTAAAGACCCTAGCTCTAGTCAAAGGCCACGCCCGAGTCAGGAAAATATCAACAATCCTGACTACATAAGCTATCCCTCCTGGTATATTATTGTTCTGAAAGTCTTACCTTATGTTTTGTAACCAGATCTGGATAATTTGGTTTCCTTACCCTATGTTTTTTTTTTTTGACACATTTACGAAACCTATGCAATTTTTTTTTTTTATCAAACATAATACATAGTAGTGTTATACAAGTGTTATATCAATATATATTTTTTTAAATCTAAACATTTCATTATAAATTATAAATTACCCTCATAAAAAAGCAATGCTTGTGTGTATGAGGGGGTGTTATTTATTTAGTTACTAATAATTTGCTGTAATGATTTTTCAAAGATATTTATTTTAAGTTTTCAGTGTAGTTTTTTAATTGTGTTTTGAATTTCTTAAGATCATCATTAATTAATCTTATTTTTTCTGGTAAACTATTAAAGAATTTTATTCCTAGATATTTATAACTTTGCTGGCCTATTGTTTTTTTACATATCGGGATTGGTAATGTGAATTTTTGTCTAAGATTTTTTGTATTATTGAATGGTTCGGTTTTATTTCAAATGTCTTCTTTATATATTTGTAATGTGGCGTGGTACAAATAAAGGGAGTTTAATTTTCTGACTTTAAATTCTTTAAATAAAAGTTCTGAAGGATATAAAAAAAATTTTTTTTAGGATTATTTTAATTAATATAAATAGTTATTTTTTTTAAATTAATATTGTGGTAAGTAATCACTCGATGAATTCACATTATATGAAATAAAACGATCACTTTGTAAGAGCCACTAAATTATTTATGTACATACTATTTGTTGTCTACCGGTTTAAGTGATTAGTTTATTAAATACAAATTAAATAAATTGAATGAATTCTATAAATCGATAATATAAACATTAGTCTGGGATTCGGTAAGGTACACGATAAAATCTAAAAAACTTGTTAATTTTATAAATAATAGTACTTATAGTGCATATATTTGTAATATCTAAGATAACCAAAATAAATAATAATACACATATTTTGTGTTTCACTCTTTTACAAATTTTATAATATTTATTTAGTACGTGATAATTATTATTATTATTTTAATTTATTATAGTGAATACCGCACAAGAATAGAAAGAGTCTAGAGCCAGTGAGACGAAAGTAGAGTGGGAAGAGGAACGAGATGGGGGAAGAGGAAGGTTGGGAAGCACTTGGCTATTCAAATCTGGTCACCAAACACAGTTAAAGCCATTTCAAGCAAGTTTCATACATGATACGATTTGGTCCCTATATTTTATTCGAAATAAAATAAAATCACACTTGGTGTTTTTTTTTTTTGATTTTATGGATTCTTTCGTAATCCTCTACTAACTAGCTGGGGCTTATACAAATACCCCTCATAATGTCTATCTGACTAGTACTGCGGCTCATTAGGCCTTATTACTATCACCATCTGATGGTTTTATTTACTTGACTGAGTTTATTTTTACATTAGTGTTTTCTTAGGGAAAAGATCTTTACTGGATTAAAAACCCTTTACACACTTGGTGTTAAAAAGACACAAAATTATGCAGAAACAAGCAGTGCGAATGGGAGCAAATTTTATGAAATGTAATAAATATGACAGAGCTTTACGAATTTACAGTACTGTCGCATCATCGATAGATATTTTATATACTCGTATAGAGTTCTGTCATTATCTCTCGATATACGTATAAGAGTGACCGTCAGGTACATAACGATGTACATAATCTTAAATAAAATAATAAAAAATTGACACACCTTTTCACACTTGCGAATTCAACGATTATCTCATAATATGTGTATTAGAATGACCCTCTCTTAAGTATATCTTATATTTTTCATTGCTAACCTCATTTGCGTTATAATAGCATATATAGTGCGTCACACTACTTCGGTTTGTACTTATATAAATCCTTCGGATATATAATACCTTGTCTATATGTGAGATGTACATACATATTTAATTTCTTTTTTTACACTATTCATGTATCTACAATATTTTATATCATTCATCTCTTAATGTATTTGGTGAACAGCTGTTTTTATGAGATCTTCTTAAATAAATAATTTTTTTCAGCGATACCAACCATTCTGAACATTTTTTTTCACAGTGGGAAAACACACAAATTTTAAACGAATTTATATATATATATATAAACGTAAATATTATTTATCCATACTGATACAATTGTTAAGTAAATAAATTGAAACAATCCTAGAAACGCATTTTACACACTAAGTGGAGCCCAAGAAAAGAACTTCCAATTTCCAACCCTAAGTTTCTCATTTCGCCTGTAAAGTGGCATTATTTTTTTTACAAATGTTACTTTTGGAGGATTTGTCTAATCAATCATCTTTAGCTCGTCGTTCTGAAAATAATTTCAAAGGTTCACGTCATTCAAGTTTAGAGTTTTGCTCGTAATGTAGTATTATTTTTCATAAATGTTACTTTTGGAGGATTTCTTCATTTTATCGTCTTTATTTCATCGTTTTCAACAGAATCCCTAAGGTTCACGTCATTCGTTTTTAAAGAGCCCGAAAAATCGGCATCTAATTACCGACCCTAAGGTACGCATTTTGTCCGTAAAGTGGTATTATTTTTTTACAATTGTTTTTTTTTGAGTATTTATTCATTTGATCGTCTTTGGCTTGTCGTTCTTAACAGATTTCCAGAAGTTCACGTCATTCGGCTCCATAGAGCCTGAGAAAGCGGTATCCAAACTCCGACCCCAAGCCTCGCATTTTTCCCGTAAGGTGGTATTTTTTTAACAAATGTTTCTTTTAGAGAATTTCTTCTTTTAATCGTCTTTGGCTAGTTGTTCTTAACAGAATTCGAAAAGTTCAGATCATTCTATCTCATAGAGTCCAAAAAACTGCATCTAAATTCCGACCCTAAGTTTTGCATTTTGCCCGTAAATTTGTATATTTTTAAACAAATATTACTTTTCGGATGATTCCTTCTTGTAATCATGTTCAACTTGTAATTCGCAACAGAATTCCAAAGGCTCACGTTATTCGGTCCCATAGGGCCTTAAAAAGTGGCATCCGAACTCCGATCCCAAGTATTTACAGAATTTCTTCTTTTAATCGTCTTTAGCTCGTCATTCTTAGAAGAATTCCAAAAGTTGACGTCATTCGTTCCCATAAGGCCCGAGAAAACGACATATAATTTCCGACCCCAAGTTTAGCATTTTGCGCGTAATGTCGTATTATTTTTCACAAATGTCACATTTGGAAGATATCTTAATTTTATCGTCTTTAGCTCGTCGTTCTTAACAAAATTCCAAAGGTTCACGTCATTCGGTCTCATAGAGAAGTCTCTGAGAAAGCGGTATCCAATCTCCGACCCCAAGTCTAGCACTTTGTCCGTAAGGTGGTATTTTATTTAATAATTGTAACTTTCGGAGAATTTCTTCTTATTGTCGTCTTTAGCTGGTCGTTCTTAACATAATTCCAATTAATCCTAATTATTGTTTAAATAAAAGTAAAAAACCTAAAAAATAAAAATAATTCCAAAGTTTCATAGCATACAGTCCTATAAAGCCTGAGAAAGCGGCTTCCAAACTCCGACCCCAAGTCTCGCATTTTGCCCGTAAATTTGTATTTTTTTTTTAACAAATGTAACTTTTGGAGGAATTTTCATTTAATCATCTTGAGCTCGTCCTTTTTAACAGAATCGCAAAGGTTCACGTCATTCGGTTTTATAGAGCCCGAGAAATCGGCATCTAATTCCCGACCCCAAAGTACGCATTTTTCCCGTAAAGTGGTACTTCTTAAAAACCAATCTCACTCTTGGTAGATTTCTTCATTGAATCGTCTTCAGCTCGTCGATATTATTATTTATTATTTTTTGTTGCTTAAATAAAACAACCAAGAATTGGAATTTAACATATCTTTTATATCCTATTTTTTTTAGGTCTACTTTGTTTTTCTTTCTTTTTTCGATTTAATCAATGTGGAAATGGGAATTGCTAATTCAACGCTTTAACCATTCTTTGTCCTTTTCGGTTTATCGCTAATCCTTAAGTTTTCAATAATCCTTATGTTTAAACATTACAGCTGAATGTATTTTTATACCCAATTTCATGTAAGATTTGTGTTACCTGAAGTACAGTCACTTTTAAAAACGGTATTTATCAAAAAATCAGACACTCAGATGCACTGCAATAATCTTTATAAACATCAGTGCACGTTTGCAAAACTGTTGATGGCTTTCTTCTATTCACTGACTTCAGTACTCTCATGAGTGGAGAAAAGAACTCGGTCTTAGACATGACCTTCTCAATGGCACTCTCAATGCAGAAATGGCCAGGTATCGAGTTCTTCATGGAAATCGAAGTTATTTGTGGGTTTTCATTTAGGAAATTTAGAACATCTGTGCTTATAAAAGATTTTTTTTTTGCGGAATGCACGAATCACTCCATGTTATCAATTCACAGAAATTATTTTCAGCAACCAAGCAATCTAAAATCTTAATTCCAATCCAAGTACTTGCTCAGTCATTTCCAGCACGACCTGACATGCTCTCATCGCACGTGCACACTTAAATTGTACACATTCAATTTTCTTTTGTAATACAATTAACTTACTTCAGCAGAAGCATTCGGAAATGATATAACGTTTGGTAAATCCAAACAAAGGATAAGTACATCATTTTTTATATCAACACACTCAACAATTTTTCATTACTGTTTAACGATTCTTTTCTTGTGTAACGACAAAGAACAGAACATGTTTAAAATTCTCCGAAATAGAGCAATGAGAAATGTTCCGTCAACAGATTATAATTTTTTGCAACGAAATGTTTTTCGCAAAGATCACATCAATCCGATTTTTTTCCGTGAAAACTCAAATTAAATTAGGCCATAAAAATATGCCCATGGATGCATAGCTGTACATGGTCAATTTCACCGCCGTCGTGTTCTTCTCTTCGCAACATTTGATGTACATTTCGTACATTTTCACCACGTCCAGATTTTACTCTAAATACTGCCGTGATGTTTTAGCTCGGCAGTAATGCGACTCCACCATGTGAAATGAAGCAATATCGTCGCCGGAAAAGCAAAATGTCTGAAGCGCCATTTTGGGAAGTTTATACCAGAGCACTTTAATTTTTTTTTATGATTAAAATATTTTTTTGTTTTACAATAAAATTCAGAACCTTATTGAATTTTTGAAAAAAGTTAACTCGGATAACTCAGTGCTCTGAGTTACCTGAAGCGTCGGTAGCTGAGTGGACAAAGGCGTCGGATTTCCACCCGGGCGTCGTGCGTAAGTTCTCCATCATTACACAAGCAACATCTTCCGCTTCTGATGATAGCAGTAGGAGGTTTTCAAATATTGTCAGGTTATTTGCAACCCGTCTTTCTTTTTAAAAAAAATTAAAAATTACGTCACTTGAGTCGAGCCTTTTCCCAAATGGCAAATATATTTTAGATGGCTGAAGGGCCACAAAAGTCTTCAGAATTAAACGACAGTCAGAGCATTCGATGCAGAACAAAAACTTATCACCACTGCATATTTAACTCATTTTTGACCAAAGTGTCGCTTAAGCCTTTTTGCCTTTGCAGCGACGAAATGTTTCATTACTTCTTGTATTTGATCTGAAAGAATTGAATTAATACTTCTCGTGCGTACGATCACCTTTGGGAGCATTATTCTGAGCCTTATTATAGTAAGCAATATACGAGTATATTGGCTTTTGCGAGATGCACAATGTACCAAGATAAAACTTTTTACTCACTTTACACTGTCATTGCGAATTTCAACCATATTTTTAAAAGAAAACTTTTTATACGGTGACGTATTTCCAACTATTCTTTTCGGGTGAACTGCAGTAGATGTTTCTGTTGTTTTCACATCGAAAACAGACGATAGATGTGTCAGAACTGCTGTCCTATTGTTTATAACATATTTCAGAATCACTCTAATCGTCGTGTTCAAACATTTTAATAAGGAATCAAGTATAAATCGCTCTAAAGGTCCAACCGCACTAGCGCGCCAGCGGCGCTGCACTGCACGGCGCGTCGCTTCACCACGAAATATGTACGGCGAACATAAATGTGATGCGCAGCACCGCTGACGCGCAGCGACGCGCTTGTGCGGTTCGACCTTAATTAAGACTTTAAAATGCAACGTGCGGAAATTTGACAGTTCGTCAGATGGAACCTTCTGTATAGATTAGTGTGACGCGAGTTGCAAAATAAATGTATAAGTTGGAGTAACAAGATCTCATGCGTAGTTGGACCTTGTTACTCCAACTTATAGGAAATAACTGATGCAGTTAGAACTTTTGACACATTCTAATTCCGTTAATAGTCAGTATATGATGTTGGTGTCTACAGAAGAAATGAAGAGTAGTGCAGTAGAAACTTTTTTCTATCAAATAACTCAATTCAGCCCAAATTGTCAGTTGGAACCTTATTACTCCAAGCGGTCGAAATATTACTTTTGGAAGATTTCTTCGTTTAATCGTTTTTAGCTCGTAGTTCTCAACAGATCTCCAAAGGTTTACCTCATTCGGTCTCATAGAGCTCGAGAAATCGGCATCTAATTCCCGACCCCGAGGCTCGCATTTTGCCTATAAACTGGTATTTTTTAAAAACAAATGCTACTTTTGGGAGATTTCTTCATTTAATCGTCTTAAGCTTGACGTTCTTAACATAATACTGAAGGTTAATTTTATTCGTTCCCATAAACCCGAGAAAACGGCTTCCAAACTACCGACCCCAAGTCTCGCATTTCGCCCGTTAAGTACTATTTAAAAAAAACGAACATTACTTTTGAAAAATTTCTTCATTTAATCGTCTTTACCTTGTCGTTCTTAACAAAATACCAAAGGGTTCATATCATTCGGCCCCATAAAGCCCGAGAAAACGGCAAACAAATTTCGACCCAAAGTTGTGTGGTAATGTGGTATTATTTTTCACAAATATCACATTTGGAGAATTTCTTTATTTCATCGTCTTAAACTCGTCGTTCTTAAATAAATTCCAAAGATTCAAGTCATTCGCTTTCATAGACTCCGAGAAATCGCCATCTAATTCATGACCCCAAGGTACGCTTTCGGCCGGTTAAGTGGTATTTTTTAAAAACAAATGTTACTTTTCAAAGATTTCTTCATTTAATCTAGACCATCGTTATTTTCATAATACCACAGGCTCATATCATTCGGTCCCATAGAGTCTGAGAAAGCGGCATCTAAACTCCGACCCCAAGTCTCGCATTTTGCCCGTAAAGTTATATTTTTATTTTTTAACAAATGTTACTTTTTTAGCATTACTTCATGTAATCATGTTTAGCTTGTCATTCTAAACAGAATTCCAAAGCTTTACCTCATTCGATCTCATAGAGCATGAGAAAGCGGCATCAAAACTCAGACCCCAAGTGTCGCATTTTGCCCGTAAAGTGGTACTTTTTTTAACAAATGTTATTTGTGGAGAATTCCTTCTATTAATCGTCTTTAGCTCGACGTTCTTTACAGAATTCCAAAGGTTTTCGTCATTCGGTCTCATAAAGCCCGAAAAACTGCATCTAAATTCCGACATTAAGTTGCGCATTTTACCCGAAAAATAATTTGTATGTTTTTTTAACAAATGTTACTTTTCCATGATTCCTTCATGTATGCATAGTTAGTGTGTCGGACGTACATGGTCCTCGATAATGTGTAGTCGATAAACTAGACTTAAGATTGTTTATATTATTGTTCATAAGGAAATATTATGTAGGCAAATTCCACCCGCGGCTCGTTACGTCGCAATGACGCGAAGAGATAGCCCTTCGGGCTGGGACACCCCCGAGTAGGGAGAATTCCAACGCGATGACGGGACTGAGCGCGGACCGACGCCGACCGTACCTGGCAAGGCGAGAGCCGATCCACGCGGGTGGAATTGACCTGTCTGGCTTTATCGCGAGAGCCGGGTCAATCACACGGCCAAATAAATTATACCATCGTGATGACTCGACTCTCGGCTACACACTCATTATAGAATTAAGTATGTAAATGTTAGGATAAGTTAGTTATTAAGCATCAAGCCCCAAAAAACCGGGCATTATTTGTAATTTGAATATTTGTACTTCTTTTGTGAACTTAATAAAAATGATAGAGGATCGAAATAAAGTTGAGGTGAAAGCTGGTGGAAAGGAGAAGGGGATAGGTTTCTAAAATCTAACCCACAAAATTGCCAGCGACCCGGAAAGAGAGAGAAAGGGGGAATTCCCCCATACAAATCTCCCGAATCCGTGGTCGCGCCCTGGAGCGCAATATTAATTGCGCAAAAACCAGAGGAAGGCAGATCACAAGCATCCTCCGCCAGCATCATTCACCTTGACTTCTCTTCGCCCTGACATCGCCTTCAACTTGACTCCTGACTTTTCATTGACCATCGCCTGCCCCCCTGGACCACCTGACTACATCTCTCTCTGGACCAGACCCGCAGCATCTTCACTTGAAAGCCGAGGCCCTACAAGCTGAACCCGTCGTCTCCCTTACAACGAGACCGACTGCTTGGAGCACTTCACAGATTGGGACCGCTACCCTATTACAGTTTATTTGTGTACCTGATTACGTCGGGTACAGTTAGCTTGTCGTTCTCAACAGAATTCCAAAGGTTTACGTCAATCGGTTTCATAGAGCCTGAGAAACCGGCATCCAAACTCTAACCCCAAGTCTCGCATTTTGCCCGTGAAGTGGTATTTTTTTTAACAAATGTTACTTTTGGAGATTTTTTTATCGTCTTTATCTCGTCATTACCAAAAGAACTTCCAAAGGTTGACGTCATTCGGTCCCGTAAGAACCGTGAAAGCGGCATATATTTTCCGACCCCAAGTTTAGCATTTTGCCCGTAATGTGGTATTATTTTGCACAAATGTTACTTTTGGAGAATTTATTCATTTGATCGAATTAAGCTCGTCATATTCAGAAGAACTCTAAAGGTTCACGTCATTCGGTCTCATAGAGCCTGAGTAAGTGGCATCCAAACTCCGACCCCAAGTCTCGCATTTTGCCCGTAAATTTGTATTTTTTTTAACAAATAATACTTTTGAAGAATTTCTTCTTTTAATCGTATTTGGCTCGTCATTCTTAGAAGAATAACAAAGATTGACGTCATTTGGTCCCATAAAGCCTGAGAAAACAGCATATAATTTCCGACCCCAAGTTTAGCATTTTGCCCGTAATGTGGTATTGTTTTTCACAAATATCACATTTGTAGGTTGTCTTTATTTGATCGCATTTAGCTCGTAGTTAATAACACAATACCAAAGGTTAATGTCATTCGATCCCATAGAGCCTGAAAAAGCGGCTTCTAAACTACGGACCCCAAGTCTCGCGTTTCGCCCGTTTAGTGGATTTATATTTTTAACAAACGTTATTTTTGGAGAATTTCTTCTTTTAATGCTCTCTAATTTTACGTTCTTTACAAAATTTAAAAGGTTCACGTCATTCGGTTCCACAAATCCCGAGAAAACGGCATATAATTTTCGACCTTAAGTTTAGCATTTTGCCTGTCATGAGGAATTATTTTTCACAAATTTTACTTTTGGAGAATTTCTTCATTTAATCGTATTAAGCTCATCATTTTTAGGTTCACGTCATTCGGTTATATAGAGCCCGAGAAATTGGCATCTTATTCCCGACGCCCAAGGTACGCATTTTTCCCGTCAAGTGGTATTTTTTAATTATAAATGTTACTTTTAGAGGATTTCTTCATTTAGTTGTATTTAGCTCGTCGTTCATAACTTTATTACAAAGGCTTAATTCATTCGGTCGGTTTATATTTGGTTATTTTCAGAGGGGAAACCTGTTAAAACAAGTGGTTGATAGTGATGACGTTTCCTTTTTTTTGATTTTATGGATTTTTTCATTTTTAGGTTCACGTCATTCGGTTATATAGAGCCCGAGAAATTGGCATCTTATTCCCGACGCCCAAGGTACGCATTTTTCCCGTCAAGTGGTATTTTTTAATTATAAATGTTACTTTTAGAGGATTTCTTCATTTAGTTGTATTTAGCTCGTCGTTCATAACTTTATTACAAAGGCTTAATTCATTCGGTCGGTTTATATTTGGTTATTTTCAGAGGGGAAACCTGTTAAAACAAGTGGTTGATAGTGATGACGTTTCCTTTTTTTTGATTTTATGGATTTTTTCGTAATCCTCTGCTAACTAGCTGGGGCTTATACAAATACCCCTCATAATGCCTATCTAACTAGTACTGTGGCTCATTAGGCCTTATTACTATCACCATCTGATGGTTGCATTTAATTGACTGAATTTATGTTTACATTAGTGAGTTCTTAGGGAAAAGGTCTTAACTGGATAAAAAAACCCCTAAGCAAGGACAAGATAAAAAAAATCTGTACAAAAGTTCTGAACTTGTTACTGAGAGAAAAAATTATACTTGACTGAAGTTAAGTATTTTATATTTACGGCTGCTCGGCCTCGGCTGCTTCCTCTGCATCGTTCTGGTCATTTTTAAAACCATTTATCACTAAATAATATTTTTATTAATTATTAACTTTTAAAAATATTATTTAGTGATAAAAAAATGGTTTTTAATAAAAAAATTCTGCGATGCAAGTATTTTTACACTTCAAAATAATTATTTAACTAACTAAGTAGTTAAATATCACAAGGGTGGGCAGAGAAGATATACTGCCACACAACTTTGTCTTGGCACATACTCCTTGACTGATATTCATACCATATCAATAAGCTCTCATGCGGAACAATATATCGGCACTGAGCGGATCCGGACGTTGGTGTGAATCAGCCTTTACTTTACAGAGTTACTTTGTTCAGTGAAATATAAAAATATATCATTTTATTACCAAAGTATGTTGTAATTATTTCCCAAAGATCTTATCCTCCATAAAAATATACAACACTAGATCTGTTACTTTCGAGAAGAAGATCCTAAGGCGAATATTCGGAGAATGAGAAGAAAATGGTTTCTGGGGAACGAGGCAAAATGTTTGAATAGCCCTGAACGACAATAATTTATAAAATGCGACGGCTCCGCTGGGGAGGGTATGTAACAAGGGTGGCATCTTGAAGGTCGTGGAGAGGTTCCTTTGCGAAACAGTGTAGTCAGGATTGTTGACTTTATACTGACTCGATAGAAAGTGGAAAAGATATATAGGATGTTGGATAGCCTATTAGTTGCCGCCCATATGGAATTCGGACATTTTTAATAAATACATTTGAACACATTAAATAAAACAATATCAATACACCATTAAAATGATTTATAAAGTCCAAATATCGCACAAACACTAATAACAGAAAGTTTGCCTAAATAATGATGGAAGCTTTTTGTTGATTTTATATATTTATATCATTATAAATGTGAAAATTCTAAAGTTCGGTAAAAATATTCAAAACTATTGAAATACCTCTGAAAAGTGGTGTTCATAATCTTTGTTTTATCTTATTTTAACATTCACGCATACATAGCACACTCGTATATCACCATATGTTTGATTTATTTGTATAACCACTGCAAATTTTGAATCAACAAAAATATGGGAAATTACCTCAAAATCCGTTGACGTAAGTTATGCGACTCGATGATGTGAAGTTACCACGGACGGAGAACGCCCTACATACTTAGAAGTGCTGCGATATTATGCGAAGACTTTCTTGTCTCTTTCTTTCTCATGGTATACGACGTAAAAACCTGGAGAAAGTGATTTATCGCAAATTTGTATAGGTTGGGTAAAAATATTACATCTACCCATAGACATAAAATACAAGACACGTCATATTCATACAAATTGAACGATAAATTTGGCACGCTCTGATTTATGTTTGAAAACTTGTAATGCATGAAAAGGATAGCCATACCAAGCAGAATATGTGTGTATGAATGAGATAGCTATATGAACGTCCCGGGTTACATTCTTCGCGTTACAAGCCCTCTCTTCCCTAACGAACTTACGAGTGAAGTAGCATGCGACGTACTCATATACTGTCGCTAGGTTGTCTTCCACACACTTATGTATTTCTGCATTCGCTATCTCACTTATACCATTTGTATGTGAATAATTGTATTAATTGAAATAATAAGTGATTTGTGTGTACTTCGCATGAAAAGAAACTCCATGAGATTTGTTTTTTGTTCCCGAATGATTTTTACACTTGTCAAAAGCACGGGAAGGCATTTTATCTCAGAAAAGAGCTTACAGTGATGCGTTTGTGGCAGCTGGTGACAGCTTGTTCGTCAAACGAATGTTTGTGCGAGACTAAACGCAGTAAATCTCAGGTACGCCACTGTACCCGACGTGATCAAGTACACAAATAAACTGTAATAGGGGGGGCGGTCCCAATCTGTGAGGTGCTCCAAGGGGTCGTCTCGTTGTAAGGGAGACGACGGGTCAACTCGTAGGGCCTCGGCTTTCAAGTGAAGATGCTGCGCTGCGGGTCTGGTCCAGAGAGAGGTGTAGTCAGGCGGTCCAGGGGGGCAGGCGATGGTCAATGAAAAGTCAGGAGTCAAGTTGAAGGCGATGTCAGGGCGAAGGTAAGTCAAGATGAAGTGATGCTGGCGGAGGATGCTTGTGATCTGCCTTCCTCTGGTTTTTGCGCAATTTATATTGCGCTCCAGAGCGACCACGGATTTGGGAGATTTGTATGGGGAATTTTGTTTCCCCTTTCTCGCTCTTTCCGGGTCGCTGGCAATTTTGTGGGATAGATTTAATTAATCTATCCCCTTCTCCTAAGCATCACCTTTAACCTCAACTTCTCCACACTCTTCCATCATTTTTATTAAGTTAAGAAATACATTTTTTAAACACAAGTACAAATAATGCCCGGTTTTTTGGGGCTAAACTCTTAATAACTAACTTATCCTAACATTTACATACATAATAACATGACAGTTGTGTAGCTGGGGGCCGAGTTATCACCCCGGTATATTTTATTTGGCCGGGCGATTAACCTGGCCCCCGTGAAAGGGTTAGGCAGATTAATTTTCTCCCAGAACCGCTCCCGCAAAGATCGATAGGCCGGCCGGGATCAGGCCGCGCTACGCGCCGTCATCCCGTTTGTTGTTCCCTTACTCTGACCGACCTACCTTGCTTTGCGTCATTCGGGCTTTATCAAGCCGGGAGAAATATACATTACAATGATTAACATTTCTAAATAATATACAATAATCTTAATGCTACACATTTATCGTGGACCATGTACGTCCGACACAGCCACGTTGGCTTAGTTTCGCGCAGTCACGCGCGTTGTCTCAGTAACGTATCTACATTATTTAATTAATCTAAGCCTCTACCTCCTTATATCGTTACTCAAAAGATGGAATATAGTTAACCACCCAAGAGGAATTTCTGTAATAATCTTGAGAAGGTATATAATTTATTTATATTAACTCCACACGGGGCCCTGTCATCTTTGGGGATAATGTGTGAATACCAACCGTGTACAAATGTTGGGTGCGCGTTTGCCGTGTTTTCCGGTTGTGCCCCCGTGCCAAAAGGATCAATGACGCTAGTTATTTTGAGCATATCCCGTTGAAATACCGGTAGAGCCGGTGAACGACCTCCGTGATCGAGCGGTTATGATTCTCAACCACGAATCCAGAGGTTGCTGGTTCAAATCCCAGCGTGCGCAAATACATTTTATTTTATAAATAATGTGTGTTATTTAACATGTAATTAAAATGAAATAATATATAGTAAGTTTACCGCACGTTCTGGAGTGGTAGATACTCTCAGTATCGCTCTGGTGAAAGCCCACCTTTCAGAATCGAAACGTTGTTTGAAATGGCTTTAGTCGTATTTGGTGACCAGATTTGAATAGCCATATACTTACCAACATTCCTATACCCCACCTCCTTCCTTTCTCCATCCCCAATTGCGCAAATGGTTCTAGCGGCCTCCAACGCCACTCCGTGGTTAAAATTTAACAAAATTACATTAATTCGTAAAAAGCATTTACTTTGTGGCTTGCCATATTTATAAATAAAACACATAAATTTTGTTTATAACCACTTTATTATTTAATATAACGTCTAGAGGTTTCGAAAGTACCCTTTCATCGTCAGGACAATATTAAAATAATTAAATAATTTTAATATTGTCCTGACGATTAAAGGGTACTTTCGAAACCGGTAGACGTTATATTAAATAATAAAGTGGTTATAAACAAAATTTATGTGTTTTATTTTTAAAATTTTATATTTTTGGAAGTGTCCTTTTTTTGTACTTAACATTCCGTTTTTTGGCCAGTAAAATACAAACTTTGTACAAATTTTAAAACGTATTGAAAAAAACAGTCAATGGTTTTAATGACTGGTTAGTAGCTGAGACACTCGGGCGTCGTGGGTTCAATTCCTCTACTAGCTAAGTCCGTCATCATTGCACAAGCAACATTTTTCGCTTACTATGATGGTAGTAAGAGTTTTTCAAATATTGTCAGGTTATTCGTAACCCTGGGATGTTTGTCTTTATTTAAAAAAAACATATTTCCTTAATTATTATAACACTTGTGACTCCTTTCATACGGTTTAATGAATATATATGAAATAATAAATAAATTAATATTTATGAAATAATATATAAATGAATATTTAATAATATATAAATAATAATTTTTTTGACGGCCTCCATGGTCGAGTGGTAAGACGCTCTACTACGAATACCAAAGGTCGCGGGTTCAAACCCGGCGTGCACCAATAACTTTTATTTAATTGATATGTGTGATAACACATTTAATTCATACAAAAATAATGTATATTTTATTTGCGGCACGTTCCAGAGTGGTGGTAGATACTCACTGAGAAATATCGCCCAGGTGAAAGACCGCCATTCAGAATCGAAACGTTGCTTGAAATTTCAGTATTTCAGTTTTTTTTTGCTTTAGCCGTGTTTGGTGACCAGATCTGAATAGCCAGGTACTTCCGATTCTTCCTCTTCCTCTTCCTCTTCCCCATCTCCTTCCCACTACCTTCAGCCTCACAACATACCCCTATTGGGGATGCCATAGTATCACTTGTTCTAGACGGTTGGGAGCAGTTGTGACTTGTGCGGTATTCACTATAAAAATTAAAAAAGTTATATTTTTGGTCAGAGATTTTCTGAACCGTGGGCCTTTTCTTTTAAAGTTTGACTTGTGTTGCAATCAAAGCTGTCATAGGGAATAACATTTGGATGTTTTGAATTTGTTTTCAAAAACAAACTTTTTTAGTCATTGTTATTAAACCTTCACTAATTATATTAGACTGATTATTTATGTTTTTTTCTATTTTTATTACGTATAGTGTTGCAAGATGCCAAGCTAATCAAAATAATTATATTCATCACTTGTCTTCAAAACTTTCCTCGCAAATTAGAAGTTGCTAGACTTTAACTAAAGACGGTTTTCTAGATTGATTTTAATACTTTCTAGACTTTATGTGACAATTCATTTCCATAAAAAACGTCATATATTATTATGTCGGTGTATTCTTTCCATTTTGGTCATCCTTTCTTTGTGAATAATATATAATAACACAACTGAGTTGTGACGTTTTTCATTGACAACAAGGTAAATCCTTAGTAATTGCCGACAAGAAAAAAACGACATAACTGCTCTCTGCCGAAAGAAACACGAACTAAATTTATTATTCTTACATTCAAAAGTAAGTTATTTTAAAGTATGGTACCTATACTACCAATCAGTATTTTTTTCTTTCGGACCAGGTATTGTTATTATAAATTTAAATCTACATATTATTTTACAACAATGGTTATTATACATTCACAGGCGCCTGTCACCGTAAAATGCAACAAGTTCAATGCCGTGTTTAAATTCTCACTCACTAGGTCTCTCGCATTTTGCGACATAGGTATCAACATTATAATATTATCTACGCAAAAAAATGTGCAATAAACATTACAAAATATTAAGTGGGTGCAATAGTACCGAAATAATAATGACGAAAGTATGACTCAAAATGTATTGATTATTTATTAAAAGGATAGTTAGTTGCTTCCTTTCAATCAATATGATGTTCGCAACCCTTGTTGATATACGAGTAGTTATACAAACAACATGAATAGATTATTTATTTTCCTTTCTAGATTGACAGCTTTAACAGCCATTCAATCAAAAAATAAATAATTTTCATAATCAATCAATAAACTATAAAAACAATTGGATTGCTTATTATTACTTACTTAAAAAGCACTATTGATAATAATTATTATTTATGTTGATTGAAATATTCTTGTCACTTGGTTGAATTTCACAATTATATTAATATTCCGCTATACTCGTATATATTTATTGTATTACCTACAGTTATCACTCCTCTGACCAATTTCATTATATTAATATCCATGTCAAGCTGTCCATCAAATTGTTTGGAGATCTTAGATAAAGTATAGACTAATATTTTAAGTCAAAACAATCATATTATCATCAACCTTAGTCTTATTAAAAACAGAATACACAATATTACACAAGAAGCATATACTGAAGCTGTTATAGAAGTTTGGAGGGTTATTCAGTACCAAGTAAATTTCAAGAAGGGTTCTTCAGTATTCAAAAGCAAAGAAAGTTAAAGCAATGACCAGAAAAATGAGCAGTGTGAATCCAATCGACGCACATGACAAATTATCCAGTGCTAAACAGAAAGAGCGACCTGAAAAACAATATGACATGTTCTATGTCTACAAATCCAATAATTACCTCAATAAATTATTTGGTCTGCACAAGATCACATACAGTGGTGATACTCATAAGCCCATCGGAGGTTTTGCCAAGCTGTACGCTCTGATCATAATATCACTCATAATCACCCAAGGTTATTTCCTCATAGGAGATTTGAAGAACAGAGAAGCTGTTCAGGCAATTATTGTTGTGATAGACATCTTGTCCAATGTCTGCGTGACAATCACAACCATTGTATCAATATTAATTTCAGCTTTCTTGGTTTCCCCTTTCATGCTGAGAGCTTTGCAGGGATTCGGCCCCATCGATGACAAACTCGGCATCAGGGGAAATCAAAACTACATTTATTTAAGGAAGAGGATTATGTTAGCCCAGTTCGCACTCATCACATTTTCCGTGTGTCACTTTTGCTACGAATACTATATTGGAGTAATACAGTGGAGTTCTGGCTACCAGTGTGTAACAATTCATCTAATTGACTTCAGCGTGTATGTTCAGTTCTTTGACTTTGCAATTGTAATTTGGATAATTGTCACACGTTTCAAAATGTTCAACTCTCAGTTGGCGGAGTTGGTGAATGAAGAGAACGAATTGTATAACATCTCTGATGATCCAGTGACAATATTCCCAAATGAATTGGGATGCAATAAAGTGTCCGATTTCTATCTGAGAACAAAAACTTACAGTCAAACAAAAATCAATGAAAAGAACAAGGCTCAGAACCTTATGCGGCTTATGAAAGTGTTCGACGAACTAGCTGACGTTGCGAATATTGTGAGCTCGTGTTTTGGACTGTCGGTAAGTAAAAACATTACAGTGAAAATTTGCAGCGTATAATTCTTACTTATTCATAAGAAACACAACCCAACTCATCACATTTTCAATAATTAATATATAAGTAACTCTTTTAACCTACGACAATCTAAGATGCCAAACAAAACATGTCTTTCTGGGATGATCTTTCGTGGGATGCCTTTATTAATTTTGATATGGATATTTTAAGTATTCATATCATAACCGTTTTTAGTTGAATTTTATTGGAGGGGTTACTAAGTTATGCCTTGTGTATTTGTGTGATATTTGATTTGATCCAACCTATGTATTTTTTCAGATTCTATTTACTTCAACAATGACATTTCTATATATTATTTCGACAGTCAATGGATTAATCATGTTCGACGATCTGCTCAGGGAAGATGTGAGTGTGATGGATTTAATATAAGTTCAAATTTCTGAGAAAAAAATACTTTTTCCATATATCCTACTAAAACTATCATATCTTTAAAATCCCGATTGCTGAGGAGAGCAATTTGAAGTTTATTTTAATGACTGTGTATCCAAATATTAACTGATTTATAGAAACCTTAAATTTCTCTCAACAATTAGGATTTTGAAGATACAATAATTTACGTAGGAGGGGTCGATATATTGAAAACTCCACCAGTGACAATAACATACCTTAAAAATATCATGATCTTTTTCAGCACAAATAAATAAAAGGGGTAATAATTCTCAATATTAACATTCTTAATAGGTTGAGGGAGCAATATCACTATTTGTATTTTTTTTCTTGTTTGGTACAAGGATTTCCTCAAGTAATGGGAAAAATGACTTCTTCAATAGTAGTGTGTTTCATTCAAGATATTTAAAAACATTATACCAAAGTGGTTTGGATTGATAAATTTACTTTTTGTCATAATAATTAATTTTCAGACGCATCACACCATTCCATACATAATTGGGTGGTGCTTTCCAGACACTGTTTACTTGGTTTCAGCAGCATATATAAGTGAAATGATGAAGAACGAAGTTGAAAAGACCAACAGTTACATAGATAAACTGACCATCAATACAGAACACGGTAAAAAGATCTTTTAAATTATTAAATCTTTGGGAAATGTTATACTACATTATGAAATGTGAGGAAAGTGTATCTCCATCATAATACTTATTACCACTCAGCTATTCAATCTCTACTGGATCAATTATTTATTGGGCTCACTGGCTCACCCCCTAATTTAGTTATAAATTTAAACATGTTTTTGGTTTTAGGTTCAAAGAACAGCGAGCTAATTGAGAATTTCGTTCAGCTTCTATCAGTGAGGGAGGTTTTTGTCACAGCGAGTAACTTCTTTCCTTTTGATATGACATTTGTCCTGTCTCTAGTCGGAGCTGTAGCTACATACACCGTCTTACTGATGCAGGTTAAACCATACAAAGGCTTTGCTACTAACAGTACCATCGCAGGCAATTTCACCAACAGTACAACAGTTTGAGAAGGTTAAGAGAGTGGACTGGGAAAGAGGAAATGCTCAAATAAATCTTGAAATAACCAGAGATTATGATATCTTAGATGTAAAAAAACAATACAATTTGGTTTTTATGACATTAATGTGATTTATCAAGTCCTTATGACAGCTGTTAACACGTTGTTACAAGGTTTATAGAACCCAACAATCAACAGACATATATTTTCCTTATTTGCTGAAAAAATTCAACAACCATACATCATATTATTGCACTGTGGAAGAAATCAAACCCGCAACCTCCCGACTCATAGTCAATACCTATTAAAATGGCTACTCTTTGTAAGATTTGTGACATTATAGCAAAGTTGCGACTACTACATTCAAGGTCGCGATAACCAAATTGTATCATATATCCAAACATTGTCCATATATCCAAACGCTACCCAAGTTTTCACTTCTCAGCTACCTAACCAGGGCCAGTCCTGTGCAGGCCCAATTGGAGCAGTCCGCTCCAGGCGGCGAATCGCCAAGGCGCTGATAGTACCTGATCACAGTGCTTTATATCAATGATATAAAATAAACTATACTATTCATGAACGGCAATTGAACCCGCAAGTTTACAGCCCGACGGCGCGGACTAAAAACCCGCGCCTCGTCTTATACTTGATATGAGTTAGTACCAATCTTCTGTTTGAACAAAAATTTTACCTGCACCAGGTGCCATTTGAATCAGGGCCGGGCCTGTACCTAACTACTACTTACATTTGACAAACTTTCTTTTTTAATAATAAATATTATTATACATTCAAAAAACTATTTTTTCACTAAAAAAGTCCACTAATATAATTATTTTTATGCGTGACAGTTGTTTGGCCTTCGAATCCAAAGTGACGTGATGATAATGACCCAAATCTTTGATACTTTTTGTGCCTTTGATAAATTAATAAATAGTGTTGTATTTTGTGTGATTTTAATAATACTGTGGAAAGATATTACCACCATTCGAGTGGGAAGAAAGGAGTGGAGAGTTATGCAATCACTCATTGGCCACCTGTGAAATACTAAAATTACCTTACTTTATATCACATAATAATATAATAAACACAAATTTAAGTCCCCTGGCGCATTTATTTGTTGATGAGTAGTTACCCCACCTTCCTTGGCTACACTTAAATGGATGATTTTTCTATTTATATTTATGGGAGTCACTTTAATATCACAAACTCTTCACCGACATAGATTTTAGGTTCCCATAATGTATGTAATGTACTTGAATATACATCTACCATTTGAACTCCTAATTATCAAATCCATTCAAAGACTAACCAGTGTGGATATTGAAACAAACAATAATCTGACCAATTAGAAGTATACAATGAGTAAATTGCCAATTACAAAATAAAAGTCAAGGGTTAATATCAATGACGTTACATATATAGACATGTTATAGCCTTAGAATATTAACACAAAATGTGGCAAGCAAAACACACACGTTACCAGTAAATTCATCATTCAAATATCGGTCATGTATGACAAAGATAGACATTTATAGAATATATGTGTATGAACGAAACAGATCCGAAGTTCGGACCGCGTTCCATACTTGCTTGAAATGATCTCAAGCGACGCGTGACCGTTTAATAATAAATCGGCTTAAACACCGATCACACCAACTAGCGTGATTATTGCTTGCCACTTTGAGAGCGCTACAACTATATATATATATATATATATATGTAACGACATTGGTTAATATTCTAATGTGTTGCTGATCACCGCATTTAGAAACACTAACAAAGAGTATCATAATAAAATGTAAAATACAACAGCAGTAATTTAGATATAAACTCTTTTAGGTATAGTCAGTAAAAATGATATTATTTCAAATTTAACAACTTCAAATATTGAAAATAATTACCGAATATACCTACTTGTACAACAATAAAAACAAACAATTTTTGTAGAAATTAAAAGAAAGAAAATAACAAAAGATAACAAATATTATTTTATACATAAGTATGTAATAAAAAAAAATAATAACCCACAAGTCTAATCTATAAAGCCTACTTGCCATAAAGAACCTAAATAAGCCATTTTTATACAATGTGTCCGGGTGTAAAGTGTAGTATAGGTCTCTCAATCAGAGTTGAGGCCGGGACAGTACTCACACCTATTCACACAGATACATAGCTTACTTACAGCGTGTTTCGTTTGAAGCTTCAATTTTTTTTTGAACAATCACTGATTATTTAACACCTTGGAGATCTTGTTGAAGTCGGTTATATAAAAGTTTTTTTAACATGAATGTTGTTTTATTTCATTGTCATTAAAATACTGAATATTCTTCAAATACAGTTCTCGATAAAGGACTAAAATTCAAAGTAGTATTAAAAAAAATAATGCAAGGTATCCAGTAATTCGTAGTATTCCCCGATTTGAGACATTCTCGAGCACGAGCATGGATGCTAATTAATGTTTCTTCAAAACAGTTTATAATATTATTTTCAACAGCACCCGGTGGAACTACACGAAAAAGACAAACTATAAGTGCACTTTCAAATACTAGAAAAATCATCGTAAACACTTGCTGTCCCTTTTCCACTAGTGAAAATAAGTAGGCGTAAACAAGATAAAGGGGTCTTTCTTTATGACACATCGTAAATACATCGCCACTAGAGTGTATACCGATACACAATACACCAAACGCTAAGCATGTATGGTTTGTTTCAACTCTGGTTGAGTTACCTATAACTTCGGAGGTTATTCTACATGATGTACAAATAAAAAAGATATATAACTTTTTATTAATTTTTTTTCCCATACAAAAAGATAAAAAATATTTTTTGGCATGTAATATTTTTTTGTCATAAGCACAATCAAACGTGTTAACTTGAAAAGTACCTTAAACAATTTGTAAAAGGGTTATTTATCATTTTTACTTGTACTGTCATGTAGAATCACCTCCCAAAGTTACTACACTTTACTTGTTCTTTACATTTAATATAAATATGCACTGTAATTAGGTACTCTCGGCGCCTTGGCAATTCAATTAGAATTGAGTCACATTAGTAATAAAGTATAATTTTCTCTAGAGCTCACTATCCCAAGACAGAACTGTGTCAGACGATACCTTTTTGTTCTAAGTATGTAAATGTTGGACCTCCTGTCAAATGTACTAAAATTAAATTTAAAAGATGCTAGAAAAAACAAATAATGTGTTCAGATTAGAAGTATGAAAGATAAGAAACAAAATCATTGGGAGCCATCAATGTGAAAAAAATATGTTAAACCGTTTGCAATTCATATTATAAAATAAATAATGAGAAATCAAGATTTTTTTATTAAAAAACATTAATTTAAGGGTAACATTTATTTTTCACATTATAAATCTTAGTATTACATAATTAAGTGCACTATTATTTCATTTAAAAAAAAGACAAATTTAATCAAAATGTACAATAAGGATAAAAACATTTTAAGTTCAATTCAACAAATTGAATTGTGTTTTTTGTTCAAAATCTCTGTTTCCTTAGACTAGTGATGCACAATCTGGAGCCCCCAAGCCCATTTTGTGTAGCCTGCAGCTTATTAGGCAAATAAATAAATAAATAATGATTTTACGGGACATAACTGAATTTTGAAAAGATTTTTCGTTACTGGTGGGGTAATGTCTATTTATAGATCTCTCACCAAACGTATGTATAAATATGTAGATGGTTCTAGGAACTTTAATAAAATTTGAAGAACCGTTTTACAATTCCTCTTCTAGCTAAGTCCTTCATTATTGCATAAGCAACATTTTCCGCTTATTATTATGGTTGTAGGAGTTTTTCAAATATTGTTTGGTTATTCGTAACCCAGGAATATTTGTCTTTCTTTAATAACCCTTTGATTGCTAAATAAATCTACCTAAGCAGTCATCCCTACGCAGCACATTTTTTGTTTACGCATTTTTGGTTGAATGTTATTTTTAGAACGACCCTTTTAGGAAAACAAATTCACTATCTGAAAAATGAACTATCCTAAAATCATCCTCCAACATCAATTTATCAATAAACATTTACTTGAGATAAACCCAAATTAAGATAACGCCATAATTGTGTTAATATAAACGAGCGCAGTAAATTTCAACCGAGACAAGGCCATGTATATGGCCGCGGCTAGCGGCTGTCCCCAGGCTCTCGGTTTTATTATTTTATAAGATAAACAATGAAGTAGTTGATAAAGATTCTCAGAGATGTCGATCCACAAATGAATATTCTTATTTTTAAAACAAATTTCGCCCGAATACGGCATACATGTCCTCGGAAAACGAAGTAGAAACTTGAAAATGACATAAGTCAGCAGCCGGGTGGTGCGAACATTTTGTAGAAATGACTAAAGTCACTCGCCACGGTGAAAGAGTTAAAAAAAAAAACACCCCAAAAAATTAAGAATTTCACTGACCCAAGGATTTTCGAATAGTACAAATGCTATCTCTTATAACTCATGTCAGTATCCTGAAAAAGAAAAAGGGCGCTTACATTTAGCAAGAACATCACTGTAAATCCTTAAAAACCATTGTGTAAATGTTATGAAACTAAATATGAAATAATTAGTTTTGAGAAATAAATTAGCTGTGTCCCCCTGAAAAGAATGGATATTATTTGTTTGATTGAATCAATTTGTAACTGTGTAGGTAAATCACTGCTTAAGATAACGGATGAATATCACCAGATTATAGGGTCGTGAATCACTTTATGTTTCTTCAGTGCATGACTGGTTGAACTAGCATAGTCGCACTTATCGCATTTGTGGGGACGGTCTCCGGTGTGGGTGAAACGATGGTTCCTCAGCGAACACGCTTGAGCTGTCTTGTAGTCACACATGTCACAGTTAAATGGTTTAACCGCGGAATGGGTTAAGAGGTGACGCCGTAATGAGCCCGAATGTAAACTCACATAACTGCACTTGGGGCAAGGGAAAGCTTTCTTATCACGATGAATGTTTTTATGCAGTTCAAGATGGTCGTAAATTTTGGTAGTGTAGATGCATTCATCGCATGAATACTCTTTGTCCTTGATGTGTTTCCGCTTGTGAATTTTCAGGGAGCCACTTCTTGAAGATGTATATTCACATTCCTCGCACTTGTAAATAGTTGTATCTGGCTGTTTGACGTGTTTTAGTTTGTGAACTTTGAGTTTGTTGCTCAGTTTACATCGATAGTCGCATACATCACAAGTAAATGGTTTCTCCGCTTGGTGCACAAGTTGATGCCTTTGGAATGCTGACCGAAGAGAACCGGAATAGGTGCACAGTGTGCATGAATACTGTATCTTTGGCGTTTGAGGGTGATTTTTTTTCCTATGAGACTTCATGCTTGATTTCAACCTGCAAGTAAAATCACAGTCATCGCACTTAATCGGTATGTACAAGTGAATCTTTATGTGTTTTATCAGTTTGCTTTTTAATTTACACCGATATGCGCAATCGTGACAAGCCAGTGGTTTTACGTCAGTGTGGACAAGCTTATGCCTGGTGAGAGACGAAAACCTTTTACCAATATAATCACATTGATCACAATTTAGATTTTTTGCCTCTGGTTTTCTTTTATGGGTTTTGAGGTGTTCCTTTAAAATGTCACTCTTTTCACAACTAAAATCACATGTTGTGCAAAACAGACGATTGTCATTCTTTTCTGTACCACATAAACTGAGAAGGCCTTCGATTCCTACATTCAAAGCTCCCTCCTTTAAGTGTTTATGGAGGCATGCAATGATATGTTTACGTAAACGGAATCCTTTCCCACACATACATGTGTGGATGCCCAGTTTTGGAGTTAAACAATCCTCTAATTCAGGGTTAGAAAATTTGACAACATTGTGTGTTTTTTTGTGCTGTTGGTACGTTAATAGATTGCTGCACTTTTTATTGCAAGTAGAACAATTATAGGTGATGTTTTCACTCCGAAGTTTAATTGGGAGATCGCCTTTTCTATCTTCAAGGACCTCAGCACTATCTTCATGAAGGAATAACACTTTTTGAAGGTCCAAGTGGTTGGTGACTTCCCCATGGTTGAGTTCGATTTTAATAACTCGATTTTTATTCAGGCCTAAAGGATCATAGTTTTTACTGCAACTTACTGCTTCTTTTTCGTGGTTGATTGAAACATGTTCGAAATTTTCCGGAGATACCTCCTACAAGTAGAAAAATCAATGGTTGAAAAAGACTAAACTTACAGCCTAAGAAGTTTACGCTATTTGTATTGCATTTTTTTTATCACTAAGATTAAAGTTTAAATTAGAAGTAATGCTAGTAGAAACTTTCTATCACCTGTTCTATGAATGTTCTTTGTAAATTATTATTCGTGGACGGGTGCTCCTGTTTAAGATCATTTATATCAAACAAATCGATCTCTATCTTCATCATCTCATCCGTCCTCTCCATATTTGATATGATATTATGAAGTTTTACATTTACATCACATTTTCAATAAAACAAAACATGACAGCACTATTTTGTTTTGACAGAAGGAAACCGCAAATTGTGCGTGTGCTCCCTTTTAAGTTTGCAGACGAGATCTGCCACTTGACGTATTCGATAGAAATAGATGGGAATACGGATAAGTGAAATTTGCGTTCACATAGTAATTTACAAACAAATATAATAATAAATTAACATCAAACACATCCGTACGCAATAAACATAACCAGAAACCAGAACGATGACGGCATGACGCCCCTAACCCTGTGTGGTAATGTCGAAAAAAATTCCTTAAAAATAGGAAAATAAGTTTCCCCACAAATGTGTTTTCGCAATACTTTGTATCTTAAGGGGGAGTAGACACTGTTTTAATTTACGAAATTATGGTGATATTTTTACACAATATGAAAAATATTATATTTTAACGACATACATATTTATGTAAATATTTTTTTAATTTACGTAAGCTTAGTATTTACCAAATACAAATCAGAAATTGGCCTTATTTGGGTCCGCTATATGTATAATATGACTTTGTTTTTTTTAAAGTGTTAGTGTGTTCAAAAAATACCTTAAACATTTTGCTTTTTTTTGACAGTCATATATTTACAATTTTTTGTTTGAAATAGGGGGTCATTTCCTTATTTTATAAACACTACATTTATTGTTTTTTTGAGAATCGATTGCGAAAGTATTTGTTGAAAAGAAAAAAAAAAACTATCACTGAGGGCTTAATGAATTTATTTTTTTGTAATTATTTGTATTTTTTAAAATAATTTTAAATGGCTCTGTTTTGTAGTAATTAGGGTTTAATGATTTTTGTCTAAATCATACCGTAAGGTGGCGCCCATATTAAAAATGTGGCGAAACTTTGAACTTATTATCTAGCATGTTTTCTCACCTTCGGGTTATGTTCTTTTCTGACAACAGAGGGTATTTTAAATTAAATAATTAAAAATGCAGTTGAAAAAGATACTCTATTTTCACTCACAGGTATAAACCCCTTCAGTGAATTTTACGAGAATTTGTAAAAATATCCAATATTGATTTATGATCGTCTCTGCAAACCATATAATATTAGTGCATGCAGATTTTTTTTATATCTGCATGGCTTTTCAATACATAGCATAGATATGTTAAAATTTGTCATTTTTTCGAATCAGGCGATACTGAGTGGATCTACCACTTTAAAACATTTTGCTTTTTTTTTGTTTTGTGAATACCGCACAAGATTCTCAACTGCTCCCAACCGTCTAGGCGGTGAGACTATGGCATCCCCAATTATGTTGTGAAGTTAATTGTAATGAGGAGGGGGGAGGAAAAAGGAAGGTTGGGAAGTACCTGGCTATTCAGATCTAGTCACCAAACACGGCTTAAGCCATTTCAGTAATGTTCCGATTCTGAATGGTGGTTTTTTCACTAGGGTGATGATACTTAGAGTATCTACCACTCTGTAACGTGCCGCAAATATACTTTATATTATTTTGTATGAATGAAATGTGTTATGACACATATTAATTAAATAAAAGTTATTGGCGCACACTGGGTTTGAACCCGCGACCTTTGGATTTGTAGTCGAGCGTCTTACCACTCGACCATGGATACAAATCCAAATACACTATTGAACGGGACAAGTACTCAAGGTAGGTTGAAGAAAGTTCTAGATTTAAAGGCGGGAAGCGAGCGAGTCGGCACTAGCAATTCAAGCCGGCGGACGCGAAGCCAGACACTGAGACCTTGTATGGCTTCTGTCAGCCCTTAGGTGCCCGGAATGCCCATTACGGTAAATTTTTATGGTCGGTGGCATTTTTTCGGTCATTGGTGTCTACCGCTAGCCCGGTATGTTTATTTATCAAAAGTACAAAAATAATACAGTAAGTAAACAATCATACGGTACATACTTTTATGTAAACTTTAGTTTTACAGATTCATGTGAAATAGATACGGAAAGATTGTGGAATTTATTAGCATCTTTCGTTGTATCTGCAGAAAATTATTTAAATACAAGAAACATACATGATCAATTAGCCCCGCGGGTAGCGGCGACATAGATTACTATTATTATTTTTCTGTGATTTATTGAGCTTGTCGTTGTATCCGCGGAAATCATAAACTGACGGAAATCACGTCCGATACAACTATGTAGAAACATCCCGCAAATACACTATACTCGTATGTACCTATCAGTCAATGAACACATTTTGAGCGGCTATTTTGTACGCTGGCTCCGGGCGAAAATAAAGGTCCCGCGCCATGGGGTGCGAATATTTTTAATTAGTTTTTAAATCGCTATATCTTCGAAAATCATGTAGATATTTTAATTTTAAAAATCTAAGTAGTACTCAGCACACCCCTGTTTTAAAACTATTTACGGAAAATTAAATAAAATTAGTAATGCAACGCAATTAACCGAAAACAAAGTCAGTGTTGGGTCATTAATAATGGAAGGCTCATTTTGGTTTAATTTTTTGGTAAAAATCAAGCATGTATTTTACAAAATTTCAAATTATTACTGTTGTCACTTAGTTCAAACCATTACTAAAATAATAATAATAATTGCCGTATCTCTAATGTCATCAGTTTAATGATTAGTTATTTTTTTTGTTGTTTTTTGTTTTGTTTGTTTTTTATTTTTTAAATACAGTCGAACGTGGTTATAACAATCACGGAAATAGCAGGGTCATGGCTATAATGAGCAATTACTGAATGATGTGTTAGTTCGTGCTTATTTCATACAATCATGTGGGGTTACTGATATACCGTCGAAATATTATGAAACACACTGTTCGCAAGTAGTCGTAAGCGTGCGACATCGGAACTAGCCCCGCCCCCCGCCCCCCGACCCGCCTCCGCCGCAACCCCTAACATTTCTCACGGTAGCCATCTTACGGATTATAACCAAACTTTTAGAATAAAATTCTCTCAAAATCCATATTAATAATCGATGTATTCAACAGATGCTCAAAAGTGGATTTGTGTTGAATTTTATTAGGTGTGCTAACCCCGTTAAGGTTTTTAATCCAGTAAAGATCTTTTCCCTAAGAAAACACTAATGTAAAAATAAACTCAGTCAAGTAAATAAAACCATCAGATGGTGATAGTAATAAGGCCTAATGAGCCGCAGTACTAGTTAGATAGACATTATGAGGGGTATTTGTATAAGCCCCAGCTAGTTAGTAGAGGATTACGAAAGAATCCATAAAATCAAAAATCAAAATCAATACTTTGTATTGGGGTGAAAAATTGCCAGCAAGTATAAATTGTAACAATTTTTTTTTGGGTGTCTCCCTTAGCATACAGTTTGATATGGTTAATTTTGCAGTCGGTAGCGTTACTAATATGGGTTTTATGGATACAAAAAATCAATGCATTTAAAAATAGTTCACTCGCCCCTTGTCAAAGTCTAAATTTAATTTTGTTCAATTTGCAGAATAATATTGTGACTCGTGTTGTTAAAAAAACGATTAACGGAGCAAAGCAATTAAACATCAACGTGCGTCAAAAAACCACAATGATTTGCTGAATGTTTCCACTACATATGTTTTACCCATTTATAAATAATATACAAAAATAATATTGAAGCTACTTTAAATACGTTGCAAATTCATTGAATACAAACGTCGTCTTAATTATTATGTTGAAATGAATGGCATCCCTAAAAGAAAATGGAAGCAATATAAATTCATATATCACTGTCTTATTAATCACTATAATAATTTTTGGTCCATTACTTTCTCTTTTGCTTTGCTGTTTTCTGCATATTTTTGTCTCCTCTTTACACTCCGTGTGAATTTTATGTTCGAACAAATGTTAGGTTACCTACCAACTTGTGTCAAGTATAAAACGAGAGGCGCAAATTTTTGTTACACGATGTTGAATCAAAAAGTTACTAAAATTCCCTATGTGCTAGTTCAATACTATAAGTCAAAAATATTTTTTGACCTATGAGTGTCTTTTGTTTCCTTATGACAGGAATCAGAAAACACCAACTTGTTATAGTGTTGAACTAGCACAAACCTTGAATTCTGTCATTTATTTCATGTTTGGGTACTGGCAGCGTTAAAAATCACTACTGTTTATTATTTAATTTATTTGGTATTTTATTATTTAATTTAATCAAATTGAATATTATTGTTATTAAGTTCTGCTAGTTTTGGCTTATTTTTATTTCTATAAACAGCTGTAAACTTTTTTATATTAAACATTAAATTTGATTGAATTAAATTAACTTTTTTTTTAATGGAGTCTTACAAATTTAACCTCTAAGAATAAAATTACAATTTATTGCCATGGTAGCACCAAGCAACAGTGATTTTGGAACGAAATTTGGTACCTTGAAAGAATATACATGGGGATATAGCTAAATATTTTTATCCAACCAATACAAATTTGCGATAAATCACTTTCTCCGGGTATTTCCATCGTATACCATGAGAGTGAAAGAGTGAAGAAAAGTCTTCATATAATATTGTAGCACTTCTAAGTATGTAAGAATGTTGTCCGTCCGCTAACTTCACATCGTGAGTCACATAACTTACGTCAACGAGGTTATTTCCTATATTTGTTGATTAAAATACTTGCAGTATTTATACAAATAAATCAAACATGATGGTGATATGTGCCATGCGTAAATGTTTAAATAAGACCAAACAAAGATTGTAAAACGTCACTTTTCAGAGGTATTTCAACAGTTTTAAATTTTATTTTTGGCCGAACTTTTATGATACAAAGACATAAAATCAACAAAAAGCTTCCATCGTTATTTAAGCAAACCTTCTGTCATTTGTATTTTTATATTTGTCTTTATAAATCATTTTTAATGCTATATTGATATGGTTTTGTTTAATTTGTTCAAATATGTTTATTAAAATATTTTGTGGGCGATAACTAATATCCAACATCCTTTAACATATTTTGTCTCTTTCTATCGAATGTCCTGACCTGACTACGGTGTTTACAAAAAACCCGATTTCCACAAGTTTGGTACAATGAATGACTTTTTTAGAATGAACACAAAAAAAGATAAATTTAAAGATCTTTATTGCCATTTTTTTTCGGTTGTAGTGATGAAAATATTTTTTTTTTTAAGCTGTAGTGTGTTACATTGCTTTTGTCGTTACAGAACACAAAAGATGTCAAAATTTCATTTTTTCTTGTGGATTTTTTTTTTTTTATGGCATTATGCTGTCGTTACAGTACAATTGATCTGCGTGGACGGGTGGCAAGTGGAAACGAAAACTCATAATGCCAAAAAACGAATAAATTCCAAAATAAATTCAAATATTATGTTGCATCGATTAAAAAAAACGGCATTTTTCTATCATGTCAATCTCAAGAAAACGAAAATATTTCAAAAAGGCTGTTGTAGTTTGTAAGTAATTTGTTCAAATACACTCATTCAATAGTTAGAGCTGTTTTTGAGTTTTCTAAATTTACAATGAATATTTTTATGTACTATAATATATTATATAATAGCAAGAACGATAGTAATGACGACATAAAATAGTATGCTGAAATGTCTTTTATCGAAAGTTGGCCATCATATTTTTACATTATTGACACAATAAATCCAAATCGTATTCCATACACAAACGAGACTATAAATGACTGTTTTTTATTTGTATGTTCTGACTTTTGACATCATTTTAAAAGCAATGTAGAAGGAAATTAAAAATACAATTTAAAATATCAGACTTTTCTTGTTAGAGCCAGTGGGACTATGGCATCCCCAATTTGGATATGTTGCAAGGCTGAAGGGAGTGGAGAAGCGGAGGAGAGGGGAAA
This sequence comes from Drusus annulatus, assembly GCA_022651775.1. Lineage (NCBI taxonomy): Eukaryota > Metazoa > Arthropoda > Insecta > Trichoptera > Limnephilidae > Drusus > Drusus annulatus. The sequence goes on from JAGWCC010000187.1 coordinate 1,118,052, forward strand.
GAGGAAAATTGGAAGAGGTACCTGACATATTTAGATCTGGTCACCAAATACGGCCAAAGCCATTTCAAGTGTACTGGACGAATCCAGGCGCACAAGTAAACTGTATAGGCGGCGATCCCAATCCCCAAAGCGCTTCAAGTATCGATCTCGTTGTATGCGAGATCGACTAGGGTTTGACTGCGAGGGTTCTGCTTCCAATGAAGATGCTGCGGGTCTGATCCAGAGAGAGGGGTAGTCAGGCGGTCCAGGGGGGGCAGGCGATGGTCAGAAGAAAGTCAGGAGTCAAGTTGAAGGCGATGTCGAGAGCGAAGTGGAGGTCAAGGTAGATGTAGCTGGCAAAGGATGCTGGAGATCTGATTTATCTTATTTTTTGCGCGATATTTGAATTGCTTAGAAACGCGACGCCGGGGTGAGGGAGTTTTGTATGGGAGAATTTCATCTCCCCCTTTCCTCTATCCCCGGCCGGCTAATAATTTTGGGGGACAATTTTATTTAATCTATCCCCTGCCCCTGCTCACCAGCTTCCACCTTGAACTCAATTCGTCTCTCCATCATTTTTATTGAGCGCATTAATAATAATAATAAATATATTTAAAAAAAACATAAATCCGCAAGAAAAAATAAATAAAATAGTGAATATCGTTTTAATCGAGCGTGCTTCAGGGTGGTCTCCGCATCATCTGCATCCATTGCTCGTTGAAAGGAGAGCTGAGCCATTCAGATGTCCTCCCCCAGAAGCTGGCTAGTCGGTGGCAAAGTAAGGCGGGAAATGAGTGCACCCTCCCTTCGGTGAACATTGTAGAGGCACTGCAGAATCTTGGAAGTTGCAGAAGTTGCCTATAGGCATTGTTGTAGCAAACCCTCAACTTGTTCCATTGCACTGTTGGGTACTGTATTCACAGCTCAGATGTATGTAGGGCAGTGCAGAACGTCTTAAAAAACAGTTTCATGACATCGTTACTACAGTGGTAGCCTATATTTATAGCTCTTTTTTGTCGTTCCATATCTTCAATATCGCTCAAACCTTCTGTAAGGATATGTTCCAGGTATTTAACCTGTGAGGCCACAAGCAGTTTGTTACCTTCTAGCCAGATTGGCGGAATATTTTGTGGCTCCTTATTGTGTTTGAATACGACGATTACGGACTTTTTAGGGTTATACAACAAGTTAAGCGAGTTTGCATATACTTCGAATAT